>JAPVLO010001027.1:0-461600 GCA_027257055.1 Cephalopachus bancanus | reverse complement strand
ACAGCGCCATTCTGCCATCATGACAAAGGCACCAACCAAAAATGGCGACTTCAGAGCCTTCCGATGGCATCAATTGCCGGCCGTGCTGGCGAGCGATGCAAACGAAGTTGGGAAGAAACAGCTTGGGAAGGATTCTTAACGCCGGGGTGTAAGACGCAGAACTCGCCCCTGCTGCCTGTCAACCACGATGAGGAAGAAGTGCAACCGGCAGAGCCAAGCTGCGGCTCAAACCCACGACCACGTGTCCGATTGCAGTCTGCGCCTGCGCAAGCGAGGCGCGCGCCCGCCGGCCGGAAGAGCCGCGCGTTTCCGGGTTGGAGGCGGGGAGCGGTGCCGGAAGTACTCGGGGAGGGCCGCGCAGTCGGACCGGCTGCTGAGACGAACGCTTCACTGGGGCAGTCTCCGCATATCATGGGGAGATAGACGCTGCTGCCTGTGAGTCTTGGGCCCTGGCAGTCGAGGAAGAAGAGCGGGAGGAGGGAGTCCGGATCCAGACCCACAGTGGGTCAGTGTTGGAAGAACCAGGTTGTGAAGGAGACCGGGCTTGAGGAATCAGGCTCTTGGGACGGGACTGAGGGGATCAGGCTCGGAGAAGACGCGACTGTGGGGACCCGGGCTCCAGACGGGACTTAGGGAGCGGGGACGGATGTGAGTTCTCCGGCACCTGGAGGAAAGCGGCGTGAGAGGGACAGGGTTGCGAGGACCACACTCGTGAGAGGAGAGGGTCGGAGAGGAGCGGGGCGTGAGGACACGGCTCCGCAGAGGTAAAAGTGGAGCAGTGAGGACTTGGGCTCCTGAGAGGCAGAAGCGGGACAGTGAAGACCCAGGCTCCCAAGGATTCAGAAACGGGGCAGCGGAGGCTTAGTTTCCTGAGGGGCAGAGGCAGGCGGAGGAAACTTGAGTTTGGAAGGGACCAGAAGTGGACAGTGAAGACTGGGGCTTCTGTGGGGACGGGATCCGGGCTTTGAGACTCCGAGTTCCTGAGACTCGGAACAAGGCAGTGAGGACCCGAGCTCCAAAAAGCGGAGGATCTAAGGGGCTGTGGCTGTGAGATCAGCCTCCGAGCGAAAGGGAAAGGTCTTGGAAAAGATATAGTGATCCTTTTTTCTCGTGTTCTCTGAACCCGGAGTGATAAAGGATGTATTCCGGGGAAGACGACGACTCCTTTGCGCTGCCTACTTGGCTTTTGGCAGGCTTTTCTTGAGTCGGATGCTAAACCTAGGAAGCCCACATGCAAGCATCTTCGTTTTCTGCTTCATTCGTGTGAATCGATGTGAAGTTGAAACAGTTTGAACTCAGTTATATACTGTAAGTGCTTTATATCCCATTCCACTCAACCCTGATTGAGCACAGATCTCTGCATCTCAAATAAAAGACTGTCGGAGATGGAAGGGACCTGAAAAGATAATCTTTTGAAAACTCCTATTTTATATTTAAGGAGGCTAAAATCCAAAGAGGGCTTAGGATCACAGGCAATGAGTAGATCATAATCTTAATACAGTACCCTGCTGTGCGTAGCAAATGAGAGATGCTTGGTTAATATTCCTTGAGCAAATGCTTCCAGAATCTTTGCTTTATCTTCAAACTCAGGAGGGAATTTTTTACAGATTCTGATACTTTATTTTGAGTCTTGTTACTGTATTGACATCCATACAGTGACTGTCTTACCAGTATGAGAATCTTTAAATGAAACTTAGTGTTACTTATTTAATAAGCTGTTTAGAAAGTTGCAAGTAAGTAAGCATTCTTGTGTTTTTAGCACAAGCATTTACTAGGGATGGCTGCTTTTGGATAAAGATGGTGAGGAAACGTGAACCAGCTACTTCCCTCCTTCAGTGTTCAAATCTTTTTCTGAAACCTACTCAGACTGACAGGCACAACTTATGCACTTTCAAGTATTATATCATTTAATTATCACAGCCCCACACGTTAAATATCCTAGTCCCATTGTGTAGATAAAGAAATAGTTTTAGCCAGGCATGGTGGCTCATGCCTACAATCCTAGCACTTTGGGATTGCCTGAGCCCACGGGTTCAAGACCAGCATGGGCAACTTGGCAAGACCTAGTCTCTGCAATAAGTAAGTAAGTAAGTAAAAGTAAGTAAGTAAAAGTTGGGCGTGGTGGCACGCACCTGTAGTTCCAGCTACTTGGAAGGTTGGACGGAAGTATCAAGTGAGACTCCAACTCAAAAAAGAGAAATAGGTTTAGAGAGGTTAAGTATTTTGCCAGAAATCACATGGTATTGAGTGATCAAACTCCAGTTATGTGTGCCTCTAAAACTTTTTTCTACTTTTCTAAGTGCATTCCTCTCCATGTCTCACTTTGCCCTTTGGCAAAATAGAAGTAATAGTGATACAAAGTATATCATTGAATGAAAGCATCCCCCTTCTTAAGACTCCTCCTAATGTCAAGGACTGTAACTTATTAGGTTACTTATACTGTGGTATTTGAAGAGAACTATTTTCTTGTTTCCACAGAAGCATAGGTTATTGAATATAGAAAAATGGGAACTCAGGCTGGGCTTGGTGGCTCAGCCTGTAATCCCAGCACTTTGGGAGGCTGAGACAAGTGGATTGCCTTAGCCTGTGGGTTTGAGACCAGCCCAGGCAACTTGGCAAGACCTTGTCTCTACAATAAATAAAAACTTAGCCAGATGCACGCCTGTAGTTCTGGCTACCTGGAAGGCTGAGGTGGAAGGATCGCCAGAGCCCAGCAGGTTGACGCTAGGGTGGCCATGAGTGTACCACTGCCCTCCAACCTGGGCAATAGAGTGAGACTCCAACTCAAAAAAAAAAAAAAGAAAGAAAGAAAAATGGGAACTCTGTAGAGCTTGCACTTAGTAAGACATATTTAATTTTAAATTTAGGAGGCCAAGAAAGACCAGTTTGAAAAACACGGGCTTAAATTGGATTAACTTTCCAGTTAATTATAACACGAAATAGATGGTTGGGAGAATTGGACTAACTTAGATTAAAATGCTGTTTTTTCCCAGTGGGTTAGTCTATACTGTTTGCAAGTGCTTGTACTGTATATACAAATGGTCAAAACTAATTTATACCAACTTGTGAGGGGAAGCATGCCCATGTCACCACTTCAAAGTACTTGATGGCTTAATTAAAAGTAATATATTCTGGGTTAACATCCTTATCTACATTTGCAAAATGCACTCTATTTTAATAATTTGTGGCTCTAGCATTGACTTATTACATAATAGGACTTTAAAATACCTGATCAGACCTGGGCATTGCGGCTCACGCCTGTAATCCCAGCACTTTGGAGGCAGAGGCAAAGGGATTGCCTGAACCCAGGAGTTTGAGACCAGCCTGGGCAACTTAGCGAGCCCTCAACCCTACAATAAATTTTAAAAATTGGTCGGGCTCGGTAACTCAGCCTGTAATCCTGCACTTTGGGAGGCTGAGGTGAGTGGATTGCCTGAGGCCCCGGGTTCTAGACCCACCTGGGCAACTTGGTGAGACCTCCTCTCTACAATAAATCAAAAAAATTAGCCGGGCGTGGTAGTGCATGCCTGTAGTTCCAGCTACTTGGAAGGCTGAGGCGGAAGGATCGCCGGAGCCCAGCAGGTGAAGGCTGCGGTGGCTGGGAGCGGCCATTGCACTCCAGTCTGGGCGACAAAGTGAGACTCCAACTCAAAAATAAATAAATAAATAAATAAATAAATAAAATTAGTCAGTTGTGGTGGCCCATGCCTGTGGTTCCAGCCACTTGGAAAGCTGAGCCTGAACCCAGCAGGTCGAGGCTGCATGCCACTGCACTCCAGCCTGGGTGACAGAGGGTGACTCCAACTTAAAAAAAAAACAAAAAACCCAACGGAGTGTGGTGGAAGACACCTGTAGTTCCAGCTACTTGGAAGGCTGAAGCGGAAGGATTGCCTGAGCCCAGCAGGTCAAGACTGTGGTAGCCATGGTCATGCCGTTGCACTCCAGCTTGAGCCACTGAGTGAGACTCCGACTCAAAACAACAACAACAACAGCAACAACAACAAAACCTGATCAGAAAATCATTGTGTTAGAGCAAATATGAACATAGGAGATATACATATATATATATATTTTTTTTTTTTTTTTGAGTGGGAGTCTCACTCTGTTGCCCAGACTGGAGTGCAGTGGCACGTTCCCGGCCACCACACCACAGCCTCGACCTGTTGGACTCCATGATCCTTCCACCTCAGCCTTCCAAGTAGCTGGAACTACAGGCACACGCTATCACACCTGGCTAATTTTTTGATTTATTGTAGAGATGAGTTCTCACCAAGTTGCCTGGGTGGGTCTCAAACCCATGGGTTCAGGCAATCCACTTGCCTCAGCCTCCCAAGGTGCTGGGATTACAGGCTGAGCCACCGAGCCCGGCCGACCAAAGGATATATTATATTGACTGGAGGTATTCATGGAAAGCCCCAAAATACTTTGGAGATAATACATCAGCGATGTTTATAGGCTGCACTGTGAAACAGATGTGTTGGAGGCAGACAGACTTTGAAATCTGTATATATGTACTTAATTTTAAAATATTACCTACACTAATTTTTAAAGCTGAAACGGACTTTAAAATTTTCCTTTTTCAGCTCCTAATTACAAATGTAGAAACGCAGGTCAAAGATTGCACTCAACCCTCTTGATTTGGGTTTTCTATAGTACCTCTCCTCAGCTTCCTGCTGACCAGTTGCTGCTACCTTTTTTTTTCCAATTTACCATCCTTTTTTTTTTTTTTTTTTTAATTGGAGTCTCACTCTGTCGCCTAACTGGAGTGCAGTGGCCGCTCCCGGCCACCGCAGCCTCCACCTGCTGGGCTCCGGCGATCCTTCCGCCTCAGCCTTCCAAGTAGCTGGAATTACAGGTGCGCGCTGCCATGGCCAGCTAATTTTTTTATTTATTGTAGAGATGAGGTCTCACCAAGTCGCCCAGGCGGGTCTCGAACCCGTGGGCTCAGGCAGTCCTCTCACCTCAGCCTCCAAAAGTGCTGGGATTACAGGCTGAGCCACTGAGCCCGGTCCAATTTCCCATTCTTTTGGGGTGTTTTTGTTTTTGTTTTTTTTGAGTCGGAGTCTCACTCTGTCGCCCGGACTGGAGTGCAATGGCCGCTCCCGCCCACCGCAGCCTCGACCTGCTGGGCTCCGACGATCTCTCCGCCTCAGCCTTCTAAGTAGCCGGAACTACAGGCGCGCGCTACCACACCCGGCTAGTTTTTGATTTATTGTAGAGATGGGATCTAGCCAAGTTGCCCAGGAGGGTCTCGAACCTGCAGGCTCAGGCAATCACTCGCCTCAGCCTCCCAAAGTGCTGGGATTACCGGCTGAGCCTCCGAGCCCGACCCTTTTAATTTTTTTTTTTTTTTTGAGTCGGAGTCTCACTTTGTCGCCCAGACTGGAGTGCAGTGGCCGCTCCCGGCCACCGCAGCCTCGACCTGCTGGGCTCCGGCGATCCTTCCGCCTCAGCCTTCCGAGTAGCTGGAATTACAGGCATGCACTATCACGCCCGGCTGATTTTTTGATTTATTGTAGAGATGAGGTCTCGCTGCCCAGGCGGGTCTCGAACTCGCGGGCTCAGGCAATCCATTCACCTCAGCCTCCCAAAGGCGCGGGATTACAGGCTGAGCCACCGAACCCGGCTTTAATTTTTATTATTAAATTTTTTGGCCGGCTGCGCTGGCTCACGCCTAAAGTTCCAGCACTTTGGGAGGCTGAGGCGACTGGATTTCCTGAGGCTGTGGGTTCGAGACCTGCCTGGGCAAATTGGCGAGTCCTCATCTCTACAATAAATCAAAAATTAGCCGGGCGTGGTAGTGCGTGCCTGTAGTTCCGGCTACCTGGAAGGCTGAGGCGGAAGGATCGCCGGAGCCCAGCAGGTCGAGGCTACGGTGACCAGGAGCGGCCACTGCAGTCCAGTCTGGGCGACAGAATGAGACTCCAACTAAAAAATAAATAAATAAGCCGGGCTTGGTGGCTCAGCCTGTAATCCCACGCTTTGGGAGGCTGAGGTGAGTGGATTGCCTGAGCCCGCGGGTTCGAGACCCGCCTGGGCAACTTGGCGAGACCTCATCTCTACAATAAAAAAAAAAAAATTAGCCGGGCGTGGTAGCGCGCCTGTAGTTCCAGCTACTTGGAAGGCTGAGGCGGAAGGCTCACCAGAGCCCAGCAGGTCGAGGCTGCGGTGGCCAGGAGTGGCCACTGCACTCCAGTTGGGCGACAGCGAGACTCCAACTCAAAAAACAAAAAAATAAAAATAAATAAATCAAAAAATTAGCCGGACATGGTGGTGTGTGCCTGTAGTTCCGCCTACTTAGAAGGCTAAGGTGAAAGGATCATTTGAGCCCAGCAGGTCGAGACTGCAGTGGCTGTGAGTGTGCCACTGCACTCCAGCCTGGGAGACAGAGTGAGACTAGAACTTTCTCTTTTTTTTTTTTTGAGTTGAAGTCTCACTCTGTCACCCAGGCTGAAGTGCAGTGACTTGCTCACAGCCACAGCAGCCTCGACCTGTACCTGCTGGGCTCAGATGATCCTTCTACCTCAGCCTCCCCAGTTGCTGGGACCACAGGCACACACCACCATGTCTGGCTAATGCCCGGCTGATTTTTTTTTTTTTTGATTGGGAGTCTCACTCTATCACTCTGTCTGGAGTGCAGTGGCAATGCTCATGACCACCGCAGCCTCGACCTGCTGGGCTCAGGTGATCCTTCCACCTCAGCCTTCCAAGTTGCTGGAAGAACATGTGTGCACTACTACATCTGGCTAATTTTTTCATTTATTGTAGAGGTGAGGTTTCACCAAGTTTCCGAGGCTGGTCTTGAACCCCTGGACTCAGGCAGTCCTCTCACCTCTGCCTCCCAAAGTGCTGGGATTACAGACTAGAGCCACTGTACCCCGCCCACTTTTCTTTTTTTTTTTTAAACAATAAATGGAGCCAGGTGTGGTGGCTCATGCCTGTAATCCCAGCACTTTGGGAGGCAGAGGCAAGAGGACTGCCTGAGCCTAGGTTTCAAGACCATCCTGAACAACATGGTGAGACCTCGTCATAAAATTAGCCCGGCTTGATGGCACAGGCTTCTGGTTCCAAATACTTGGAAGGCTGAGGCGGGAGGATCGCCTGAACCCAGCAGTTTGCGACTGCAGTGGCTGTGAGTGTGTCACTGCACTCCAGCCTGGGCAACAGAGTGCGATTCCAACTCAAAAAATAAAAAATATATAAATAAATAAAACAGTAAATGGAATAAATGCCTAGAGAAGGCCAGGGTCTTCCAAGTATTGCAGGGGCTGATTTTCTACCGTCTGAAAAATCAGATCCTCTTGATACAATTATTTGGTTGCAGCTGGATTTCTGTTTGAGGTATAAGGTTGTTAATAGGAAGGCAACTAGGACTTGTTAGCCTCAACCTATCAACCACAACTTAAGTGTGTCAGGTTGGGGGAGGGAGGATAGATGTGGTTATTTAATTGAATTCCAAGCCATACAATTTTATTTTGATAGAATTATTAAATATTTTCCACTGTAGATCATTGGGTCATGGACTTTCCAGACTTGGTGAACCTCATAGCACATTATTTCTACATAGTAGATGTTAGTAAGGGTTAATTATAATTGTTCTCTCAAACTGGCCCACAGTTAATACCTGTTTTTACATAGTAGTACATCCCTATCCCTTGGCATTCTGAGGAAGTGAGAAAACTTTGAGTAGCCAAAAGACAACCATGGTATGGTCTATCATGGAGTTACTTAGTCACTTCATTATGTTGGACTTGGTGAGGGTCATCCACAATTGGGCTTGGTTAAAGTTGTCAGTAAACAGGGAATTTGAAGAAGAGTCATTGATCACGATCAGGTTGTGATATTTTGTTTTACTTTTAAAAAATGTTTTTAATTTACATATGATAAAATTCTTATGTGGGTACAATCACAACTCCTAGAATATAGCAAATAAGACAAATACTGTCATGTAAGCACCACAGCACTTAAGATACAGAGCAGCTCTCCCACCCCCAAACTTAGTCATGCTGTTCCTTTGTAGCCAGCCTCCCCCACCCCAGGCCCCTTGGCAACCAGTGGTCTGTTTTCCATCCCTATGACTTTAACTTTTCGAAATCATACAACATTTTTCTTTGTTGGTGTCTCACTCTGTTGTCCAGACTGGAGTGCAGTGTCACGCTCACAGCCACTGCAGCCTCCACCTGCTGAGCTCAGGTGATCTTCCACCTCAGCCTTCCAAGTAGCTGGAACCACAGGCGTGTGCCACCACGCCCAGCTAATTTTTTGATTTATTGTAGAGATGAAGTCTCGCCATGTTGCCCAGGCTAGTCTCGGACCTCTGGACTCAGGCAATCCTCTCACCTCGGCCTCCCAAAGTGCTGGGATTACAGGCTTGAGCCACCATGCCTGGCGTATCATACAACATTTTGAGTCTTGCCTTTTTCACTCTACATAATGCATTTGAGAGTCATTCTTGTTGCATGTATCATAGTCCTTCCTTTCTGTTTCTGAGTAGTATTCTATTGAATGTACCATAGTTTGTTTATCCATTCATAGTTGAAGGACATCTGAATTGTTTTCAGTTTTTGGCAGTTGTAAATAAAGCCGATATAAGCATTCATATACAGATTTATCACGAATATAAGTTTTTATCTTGCTAGGGTAAATATTTAGGAGTGGGATTGCTGAGTCATATGATAAGTGCGACTGCACCATGTTATGTTTATGCCAGCCGTGTATGAGGGTTTCAGTTGTTCTTCACCCTCCCCAGCAATTTTTGTTTAAAAATTTTAGCTGAGCCGGGCTCCGTGGCTCAGCCTATAATCCCGCGCCTTTGGGAGGCTGAGGTGAGTGGATTGCCTGTGCCAGCGGGTTTGAGACCCGCCTGGGCAGCGAGACCTCATCTCTACAATAAATCAAAAAATCAGCCGGGCGTAATAGCGCATGCCCTATAATTCCAGCTACTTGGAAGGCTGAGGAGGAGGGATTGCCAGAGCCCAGCAGGTCGAGGCTGCAGTGGCTGAGAGCGGCCACTGCGCTCCAGTCTGGGCAACAGAGTGAGACTCCAACTCAAAAATAAATAAATAAATAACAATAAATAAATAAAAATTTTAGCTGTTTTAAAAGGTGTAGCACATATATATATATATGTTGTTGTTGTTGTTGTTGTTGATGTTGTTGTTGTCACCCAGGCTGGAGTGCAGTGTTGTGACCACAGCTCACTGCCGCCTCGACCTCCTGGGCTCATGCAATGCTTCCACGTCAGCCTCCTGAGTAGTTGGGACTTTAGGTGTGTGCTGTCATGCCTGGCTAATTTTTAAATTTTTTTTATAGAGACTAGGTCTCACTATGTTGCCAAGGCTGGTCTTGAATTCCTGGGCTCAAGCAATCCTCCTGCCTCCCCCTTTCAAAATGCTGGAATTACAGGCATGAGCCACCATGCCGACCAGGATTGTTTATCTTCCTGTTGAATTTTAAAAGTTCTTTATATGTTCAGGACACAAGTTCTTTGTTGGATTTATGATCGCTAAATATTTTCTCTTAGACTATGACTTGTCTTTTTTTAATTTTAAAGGTGTGAGGTACAACTCAGGATTAGGTATACAAATATTCATTATGCAAGCACCCTTGTTGACGAATTGTGCTCCCCCCAGGCAGTTTCCCACCATATATAGCAGTGGCCCACTCATTGCCACCCCAACATCGACCTGCTGGGCTTTGGTGATCCTTCCACCTCAGCCTTCCAAGTAGCTGGAACTACAGGCATGCATTACTATGCCCGGCTAATTTTTTATTTATTGAAGAGACAAAGTCTCACCACATTGCCCAGGCTGGTCTCAAACCCCTGGGCTCAGGCAATCCACTCGACTCGACCTCCCAAAGTGCTGGGATTACGGCTGAGCTACCGAGCCTGGCCTATTTATTTGTTTGTTTGTTTATTTATTGTAAAGACCAGATCTCATCACCAGATCTCTGCCCAGGCTTTTTGATTTATTGTAGAGATCTTGAACCCATGGACTCAGGCAATCCTCTCGCCTCAGGCTCCCAAAGTGTTGGGATTACACACATGAGCCACTGTGCCTGGCTGTTATCAGTTTCTTATGTATCTTTTCATGAAGAATTTATGCATTTACAACTGTTTATCTGTGTGTTTTATTTATTTATTTATTTATTTAAGTTGGAGTCTCACTCTGTTGCCCAGACTGGAGTGCAGTGGCCGCTCCCGGCCACCGCAGCCTTGACCTGCTGGGCTCGGCGATCCTTACGCCTCAGCCTTCCGAGTAGCTGGAATTACAGGTGCACACTACAATGCCCAGCTAATTTTTTTATTTATTGTAAAGATGAGGTCTCGCCTGCCCAGGCAGTTCTCGAACCCGCGGGCTCAGGCAATCCACTCACCTCAGCCTTCCAAAGGCGCGGGATTACAGGCTGAGCCACCGAGCCCGGCTTATTTATTTTTTTTGAGTTGGAGTCTCACTCTGTCACCCAGACTGGAGTGCAGTGCGCGCTACCACGCCCGGCTAATTTTTTTGATTTATTGTAGAGAAGAGGTCTTGCCAAGTTTCCCAGGTGAGTCTCAAACCCGCGAACTCAGGCAATCCATTCACCTCAGCCTCCCAAAGTGTGGGATTACAGGCTGAACCACCGAGCCTGGCTATCTGTGTGTTTTAGTGAATGATAGCAAACAGGTCTCACTGTACTATACCTTAAACAATGTATCTTGGAGACTATTCAACAGCTTCCTCCCTTTTTAATCAAACAATTTTATTTATATATAATTAACATATCCTACAATTCACCAACTTAAAGTGTACAATACAGTAGCTTTTTTGGTACATTCAGCATTGTACAGCCATCACCACAATCTAATTTTAGATCTTTTTTGTCCCCCCACAAAAGAAGTCCTCTACAAATTAACAATCAGTCCCTATTTCTCTCCCACAAGTACTAGCCATAGGCAACCACTAATCTACTTTCTGTCTGTCTAGATTTGCCTATTCTGGACAATTTATATAAATGGAGTAATATAATATGTGGTCTTCTGTGACTAGTTTCTTTCACTTATCATTATATGTTAATGAGTCTCACGCTTTTTATTTTATTTTATTTTTGAGTTGGAGTCTCACTGTGTCACCTAGGCTGGAGTGTAATGGCACTCTCACAGCCACTGCAGCCTTGATCTGCTGGACTCGGGTGATCCTTCCGCCTCAGCCTTCCAAGTAGCTGGAACTACAGGCACGTGCCACCATGCCTGGCTAATTTTTTTTTTTATTATTTATTGTAGAGATGAGGTCTTGTCAAGTTGTCCAGGCTGTTCTCAAACCATGGGCTCAGGCAGTCCACTCACCTTGGCCTCCCAAAGTGCTGGATTACAGGCTTGAGCTACCACACCCGGCCTACATTTCCTTTTTTTTTTTTTTTTTGAGTTGGAGTCTCACTCTGTCCCTCAGACTGCAGCCTTGACCTGCTGGGCTCCGGCGATCCTTCCGCCTCAGCCTTCCAAGTAGCTGGAACTGCAGGCGTGCACTACCACGCCCAGTTAATTTTTTTGATTTATTGTCGAGATGAGGTCTTGCCAAGTTGCCCGAGCGGGTCTCAAACCCGTGGGCTCAGACAATCCACTCACCTCGGCCTCCCAAAGCACTGGGATTACAGGCTGAGCCACCGAGCCCGGCCTACATTTCTTATATCTGTAGTATTCTAATCATTTTTAAGTTTGACTATAATGTAAGTGAATACAAAAATAGGATCAGAACAATATATATCTTTCTCATTTTGGTAGATACTGCCAAACAGTTCTTTATAAAGACCTCTAACTACTTTATATTCCTCATACTCAACAACATATAAAATGACTATTTCTTTGTGACTTGTCAAACACAGTATATAAGAAACTTTTTTTAAAATTAGAAATGGGGGATGTGAAGGCAAGCTGGCTGAGACATCTGTCACCCCATTAATTGTCATCTTTGATTCAGTTGATCTAGCTGGTTAGGTGGGTATCTCCTTCCTCCCTTACCTCTTCATGTGCATTCCTAAAAGGATGACTGTGCCTGCTAGGGGAGGACCATTTTCAGTCAAAGGTATATGAGTAGCTGCACTCCCCTGCTAGAACATCAAAACAAACTAAATTAGAGATGGAGCCTTCCTCTCTTGCTTAGTCTAGACAAAAATTGAAAAAAAATATGGCAGTACAAGAAATTAAAATGGCTCTTTTTTTTTTTTTTTTTTTTTTTGGCTCAAACTAGTCTCCTGCCTCAGCTTCCGGAGTAGCTGGGACTATAGACCCAGGCTACTGCATTAGGCTTTATTTATTTATTTTTTATTTTTTGAGTTGGAGTCTCACTCCCGGCCACCGCAGCCTTGACCTGCTGGGCTCCAGCGATCCTTCTGCCTCAGCCTTCCAAGTAGCTGGAACTACAGGCGCGTGCTACCATGCCCGGCTAATTTTTCAATTTATTGTAGAGATGAGGTCTCGCCTGCCTAGGTGGGTCTCAAACCCACGGGCTCAGGCAGTCCACTCACCTCAGCCTCCCAAAGGCTCAGGATTACAGGCTGAGCCACGGAGCCTGGCTTGCAGTAAAACTTTTTGATTATTGCCAAATGGGAAATACATAGGAGTTTGTAGTCTTTTTTTTTTTTTCTTTTTTGAGTTGGAGTCTAACTCTTGCCAGGCTGGAATTCCATGGCATACTCACAGTCACCCCAGTGTTGACCTGCTGGGCTCTGGCGATCCTTCCACCTCAGCTTTCCAAGTAACTGTAACTACAGGTGCACACTATCACGCCCAGCTAATTTTTGATTTATTGTAGAGACGAGGTCTCATCAAGTTGCCCAGGCTGGTCTCTAACCCGCTGGCTCTCGGCAGTCCACTCGCCTCGGCCTCCCCAAGTGCTGGGATTATAGCCTGGCTAGAGCTTGTAGTCTTAATTACATTTCTATTATGAACGAAAAGAAGTATTATTTCATTATTTTAAGAGGTCAGGAATTCAAGACCAGCCAGGGCAGCATAGCAAAACCCCATTTCTAAAATAAATAAATAAAACTTAGCTGGGAATTGTGGCATGGACATGTGCCTGTGGTCCTACCCTGTAGTGAGACCCTGTCTCTACAAAACATAAAAATAAAAAGCCATTTAAATTTTTTGTAGTCATTAATTTTTTTTTCTTTTTGGTAGTTGAGTGCTTATTGATTAGAACAGTTTTTTTTTTTTGAGTTAGAGTCTCACTCTGTTGCCCAGACTGGAGTGCAGTGGCACACTCCCGGCCACCGCAGCCTCGACCTGCTGGGCTCCGGCGATCCTTCCGCCTCAGCCTTCCGAGTAGCCGGAATTATAGCAGGAATTACAGGCATGCGCTACCACGCCTGGCTGATTTTTTTATTTATTGTAGAGATGAGGTCTTGCCAAGTTACTCAGGCGGGTCTCGAACCCGCAGGCTCAGGCAATCCACTCACCTCAGCCTCCCAAAGGCACGAGATAACAGGCTGAGCCACCGAGCCCACCTAGAACATTATTTTTTTTTTTTTTGAGTTGGAGTCTCACTCGGTCGCCCAGACTGGAGTGCAATGGCCGCTCCCGGCCACCGCAGCCTCGACCTGCTGGGCTCCGGCGATCCTTCTGCCTCAGCCTTCCGAGTAGCCAGAATTACAGGCATGTGCTACCACGCCCGGCGGATTTTTTGATTTATTGTAGAGATGAGGTCTCGCTGCCCAGGCGGGTCTCGAACCCGCAGGCTCAGGCAATCCACTCACCTCAACCTCCCAAAGGCGCGGATTACAGGCTGAGCCACCGAGCCCGGCTAGAACATATTTTTAATATATAAAAGATATTAGCTGGGCTTGGTGGCCTGAGCCCGGGGGTTCGAGACCAGCCTTGGCAATTTGGCAAGACCTTGTCTATACAGTAAATCAAAAAATTAACCGACCAGGCTCGGTGGCTCAGCCTGTAATCCCACGCTTTGGGAGGCCGAGGTGAGTGAATTGCCTGAGCCCGCGAGTTCGAGACCCGCCTGGGCAACTTGGCGAGACCTCATCTCTACAATAAATCAAAAAAATTAGCCAAGCATGGTAGCACGCGCCTGTAGTTCCAGCTACTTGGAAGGCTGAGGCGGAAGAATCGCCGGAGCCCAGCAGGTCGAGGCTGCAGTGGCCGGGAGTGGCCACTGCACTCCAGTCTGGGCAACTGAGTGAGACTCCAACTCAAAAAAAAAAAAAAATTAACCGGGCATGATGGCGCACGCCTATAATTCTAGCTACTTGGAAGGCTGAGGCAGAAGGATCACCTGAGCATAGTAGGTCAAGGCTGTGCTAACTATGAGTTTGTGCCTGCATTCCAGCCTGGGCAACAGAGTGAGACTCCAATTCTAAAAGAAAAATAAAAGATACTAGTTTTTTGTCTCTCTTTTATTTTGTTATTTTTTAGAGTTTCACTGTCACTCAGGCTGGAGTACAGTGGCGTGCTCGTGGCCACTGCTGCCTCGACCTACTAGGCTCAGGTGATCTTTCCGCCTCAGCCTTCCAAGTAGCTGGAACTACAGGCACACGCCACTACGCCCAGCTTATTTTTTGATTTTTGATTTATTGTAGAGATGAGGTCTCGCCATGTTGCCCTGGCAGGTCTTAGACCCCTGTGTTCAGGCAGTCTGCTCTCCTCAGCTTCCAGAATGCCAGGATTATAGGCGTGAGCCACTGTACCTGGCCAACTGTTGACTTTTGAGAGTGTTGTTTTGTTTTGAGATCCAGGCTGGAATGTAGAGTCACAATCATGGCCCACTGAAGCCTCAAACTCTTGGACTCAGGTGATCTTCCTCTTTTAGCCTCCCAAGTAGCCAGAAACACAGTACAAGCCTGGCTAATTTAAAAAAATTTTCTGTAGAGACAGGGTCTCATTATGTTGCCCAAGCAATCATCCCACCTTAGCCTCCCAGAGTGCTGAGATTAGAGGCACGAGCCACTGTGCTGGGCCTCAGGAATATTTTTAAAATCTGTATTTTTTATTGTATGTGACTTTATACTTTAGATATTTGGTCTAAGGCTGGGCGCAGTGGCTCACGCCTATAATCCAACTGATTTGGGAGGCCGAGGTGAGAGGATTGCCTGAGCTAGCAGGTTCGAGACCAGCCTGGGTAACTTGGCAAGACCTCATCTCTACAATAAATCAAAAAATTAGCTGGGTGTGGTGTCATTTGCCTGTAGTTCCAGCTACTTGGAAGGCTGAGGCAGAAGGATCGCCGGAGCCCAGCAGGTCAAGACTGCGGTGGCCAGGAGCGTGCCACTGTCCTCCAGTCTGGGCGACAGAGTGAGACTCCAACGCAAAAAAAACCATATATATATTTGGTCTATGTGGAATACAGGAGTGTATGAAGTGGAAATGTATACACTTTTCCCCCCCGTGAGAGAGAGATTAAATATTTATAATTGGCCGGGCTCTGTAGCTCAACCTGTATACCAGTGCTTGCGGAGGCTGAGGTGAGTGGATTGCCTGAGCCCGAGGGTTCAAGACCCGCCTGGGCAACTTGGTGAGACCTCATCTCTACAATAAATAAAAAATTAGCTGGGTGTGGTAGCGTGCGCCTGTAATTCTGGCTACTTGGAAGGCTGAGGCAGAAGGATCGCCAGAGCCCAGCGGGTTGAGGCTGCGGTGGCCGGGAGCGGCCACTGTACTCCAGTCTGGGCGACTGAGTGAGACTCCAACTCAAAAAAAAAAAAATTATAATTAATTAATTTTATAGCACCCCAAATGCATTTTTTTTTGTTTTTAATAATAATTGTTGACTGGTCAGTCATGATGTTCACGCCTGTACTCTCAGCACTTTGGGAGGCCGAGGCAGAATTGCTTGAGGCCAGGAGTTTGAGATCAGCTTGGACAACACAGCAAGACACCATCTCTGTAAAAAAGTTTTAAAAAAATTAGATGGAGCCGGGCTTGGTGGCTCAGCCTGTAATCCCACGCCTTTGGGAGGCTGAGGTGAGTGGATTGCCTGAGGCCGCGGGTTTGAGACCCGCCTGGGCAGCGAGACCTCATCTCTACAATAAATAAAAAAAAAAATCAGCCAGGCTTGGTAGCGCATGCCTGTAATTCCGGCTACTTGGAAGGCTGAGGCGGAAGGATTGCTGGAGCCCGGCAGGTCGAGGCTGCGGTGGCCGGGAGTGGCCACTGCACTCCAGTCTGGGCGACCGAGTGAGACTCCAATTTAAAAAAAAAGAAAAAAAAAAAATTAGATGGACATGATGGCACACACCTATAATCCTAGCTACTTGGGAGGTAGAGGCAAAGGATTCCTTGAATCCAGGAGTTTGAGGCTGTAGTGAACCATGATTGTCCTACTGCACTCCAGCCTGGGTGATAGAGTGAGATGCTTCCTCTAAAAATATATAATAATAATAATACTTGTTGAAGCAAAGAATTGAATTTTAAGCACAAAGCCAAATTTTTTCTAGTGTATACTGTCTTTTCTTTTTTTTTTTTTTTGAGTTGGAGTCTCACTCTTTCGCCCAGACTAGAGTGCAGTGGCCGCTCCCGGCTACCGCAGCCTCGACCTGCTGGACTCCGGCAATCCTTCCGCCTCAGCTGTCCAAGTAGCTGGAACTACAGGCATGCGCTACACCGCCCGGCTGATTCTTTTGATTTATTGTAGAGATGAGGTCTCGCCAAGTTGCCCAGGCGGGTCTCAAACCCGCGGGCTCAGTCAATCCACTCATCTCAGCCTCCCAAAGCGCGGGATTACAGGCTGAGCCACCGAGCCCAGCTGAGCATAAGTTTTAATTTCTCTAGATAAATGCCTAGGAGTATACTCTATTACCTATTTTTTTGGCAGAGGGGGTTGATTTATTCTTAATTATAGTCTAATTTGCATACAGTAAAATGCACAGATCTTACATTTTCAGTGCGATTATTTTGACAGTTGTATAAACCCATGTAATCACCACCCACCCAAATGTGTTACAGTTTTTAAATCCTACCATATCAAAGAATAGTCTAGAAAACTAAGGATAGTGTTGGTCTGATAGTGGGTGTCTGGTTATCATCTGCTTTTTTTGTTTTTATAGGAAGAAATAGCTCAATTAGCCAGAATTATTGAAAATTCAGAAGTATTGTTTGCTTTTCTTTTTCTTTTCTTTTTTTTTTGAGTTGGAGTCTCACTCTGTCGCCCAGACTGGAGTGCAGTGGCTGCTCCCTGCCACCGCAGCCTCGACCTGCTTTACTCCGGCGATCCTTCTGCCTCAGCCTTCCAAGTAGCTGGAACTACAGACGCGCGCTACCATGCCCGGCTAATTTTTTTGATTTATTGTAGAGATGAGGTCTCACCAAGTTGCGCAGGTGGTTCTCGAACCCATGGGCTCAGGCAGTCCACTCACCTCACCCTCCCAAAGCGCAGGATTACAGTCTGAGCCACCGAGCCCACTTGCTTTTCAACAAGGTCAATTAGAGCAGTGGATTGCAATCTAGTTTCTTAGAGAGAAACTTTGATTTTTCTTGTGCTCTAGAGAGTCCACTTATTTCATTAAAGGGTCTGCCATTAGAGCTATTCCTTAAGGTTAATTTTTTTTTTTTGAGTCAGAGTCTCACTCTGTCACCCCAGCTGGAGTGCAGTGGCACACTCACGGCCACTGCAGCCTCAACCTGCTGGACTCAGGCGATTTTTCACCTCAGCCTCCCAAGTTTCTAGGACTACAGGCACATGCCATCATGCCTGGATAATTTTTTTTTTGAGTCGAAGTCTCACTCTGTCTCCTAGGCTAGAGTGCAGTGGCACTGTCATGGCCACCACAGTCTTATCTTGCTGGGCTCTGGCGTTCTTTCCACCTCAGCCTCCTGAGTAACTAGGACTATAGGCATGTGCCACCATGCCCAGCTAGCCTGGATAATTTAAAAATATTCTGTAGAGACGAGGTCTCACAGTGGTTTTCCATGCAGGCCTGAAACTTCTAGCCTCAAGCGATCCTCCTGCCTTAGCCTCCCCAAGTACTAGTATGAGCCACTGTGCTTGGCCTTTTTTTTTTTGAGTTGGAGTCTCACTCTGTTGCCCAGACTGGAGTGCAGTGGCCGCTCCCGGCCACCGCAGCCTCGACCTGCTGGGCTCCAGCGATCCTTCCGCCTCAGCCTTCCAAATAGCTGGAACTACAGGCGCACGCTACCACGTCCGGCTAATTTTTTGATTTATTGTAGGGATGAGGTCTCGCCAAGTTATCCAGGTGGGTCTCGAACCCGTGGGATCAGTCAATCCACTCACCTCAGCCTCCCAAAGTGCGGGATTACAGGCTGAGCCAACGAGCCTGGCGCCTTTTTTTTTTTTTAAGGGACAGGGTCTCATTATGTTTTCCAGGCTGGCTGGAACTTGGCTCAAGCTATTCTTCTGCTTCAGTCTCCTGAGTAACTGGGATTATAAGTGTACATCACTGTACCTGACTATGTCTCTATTTATTTATTTGTTTGTTTACTTATTTTTAGACAGAGTAGCTCTGTGTCACCTAGGATGAAGTGCAACGGTTCAATCATAGCTCACTGCAGCCTCAAACTCCTGGTCTCAAACAAACCTCCTGCCCCAGCCTCCAGAGTAACTGAGACTACAGGCGCGTGCCACCATGCCCAGCTAATTATTTTTTTACTTTTTGTACAGATGAGTTCTCTCTATGTTGCTCAGGCTGTTCTCAAACTTCTGGCCTCAAGCAGTCATTCTGTCCGGACTTCCTAAAGTTCTGGGATTAAAGATGTGAGCCACAGTGTCCCGCCTGTCTCCAAATTTTTTTTTTTTTTTTTTTTAGTTGGAGTCTCACTCTGTCGCCCAGTCTGGAGTGCAGTGGCCGCTTCTGGCCACCGCAGCCTCGACCTGCTGGACTCCGGCGATCCTTCCGCCTCATCCTTCCGAGTAGCTGGAATTACAGGCATGCGCTACCATACCCGGCTGGTTTTTTTGATTTATTGTAGAGATGAGGTCTCGCTGCCCAGGCAGGTCTCGAACCCGCGGGCTCAGGCAGTCCGCTCACCTCAGCCTCCCAAAGACGCGGGATTATAGGCTGAGCCACCGAGCCCGGCCAAATTTTTTTTTTTATGAGTCAGGGTCTCACTCTGTCACCCAGGCTAGAGTATAGTGGTACAATCATGGTTCACCATAGCCTTGACCCCCCAGGGATCAGGTCATCCTTCCTTTTCACCCTTCCAAGTAGCTGGGACTACAGGCATATGTCACCATGCCCAGCTACTTATTTTTTATTTTTGTAGAGACAGGCTATGTCTCTGTGTTGTATGTTGCTCAGACTCATCTTTTTTTTGGGGGGGGGGCTCAAGTCTCACTTCGTCTCCCAGGCTGGAAGGCAATGGCACACTCAAAGCCACCCTAGCGTCGACCTGCTGGGGTCTGGGAATCCTTCCACCTCAGCTTTCCAAGTAGCTGGAACTACAGGCACATGCTACCTCACCCCGCTAATTTTTTTTATTTTTTGTAGAGATGAGCTCGCACCAAGTTGCCTGGCTAGTCTTGAACCCGTGGGCTCAGGCAATCCACTCGCCTTGGCCTCCCAAAGTGCTGGGGTTACAGGCTGAGCCACTGAGCCTGATCTTAAACTACTGGCCATCATGCCTGGCCCATAAGTAGCTTTTGAAAATGGCTGCCAGCGGCGCTTGGTGGCTCAGCCTGTAATCCCGCACCTTTGGGAGGCTGAGGTGAGTGGACTGCCTGAACCCATGGGTTCAAGATCCGCCTGGGCAATTTGGCGAGACCTCATCTCTACAATAAATAAAAAAATTAGCCGGGCGTGGTAGTGTGCACCTGTATTTCCAGCTACTTGGAAGGCTGAGGCAGAAGGATCGTCGGAGTCCAGCGGGTCTAGGCTGCGGTGGCCGGGAGTGGCCACTGCACTCCAGTTTGGGCGACAGAGTGAGACTCCAACTCAAAAAAAAAAAAAAAAACACACCGGGCTCCGTGGCTCAGTCTGTAATCCCGCGCCTTTGGGAGGCTGAGGTGAGTGGATTGACTGATCCCGCGGGTTTGAGACCCGCCTGGGCAGCTTGGTGAGACTTCATCTCACAATAAATCAAAAAATCATCTGGGCGTGGTAGCGCACGCCTGTGGTTCTGGCTACTTGGAAGGCTAAGGCGGAAGGATCGCTGGAGCCCAGCAGGTCGAGGCTGCAGTGGCCGGGAGCAGCCACTGCACTCCAGTCTGGGTGACAGAGTGAGACTCGAGCTCAAAAAAAAAAAAAAGAAAAGAAAATGGCTGCCTCTCATCTCACTTGGCTTACAGATATTACAAAAAGTCTCCACTTATTTTTACTTATTTATTTATTTTTTATTTTTTTGGGTCAACATCTCCCTCTGTCTCCCAGGCTGAAGTGCAGTGGCATGCTCACGGCCACTGCAGCCTCGATGTGCTGGGCTCAGGCGATCCTTCTGCCTCAGCCCTCCAAGTTGCTGGCACTACAGGTGTGCACCATCACACCCGATTATTTTTTGATTTCTTGTAGAGGTGAGGTCTTGCTAAGTTGCCCAGGCTGGTCTCGAACCCATGAACTCAGGCGATCCTCTTGCCTCTGCCTCCCAGAGTGCTGGGATTATAGACGCGAGCCACTGTGCCTGGCCGTCTCCACTTATTTTGAGCAATACTTAGTACTATTTTGAGAAGTTCCGTGAAGGTTGTGGGAATGTTGTTCCAGTAGTACGAGTATAGTATGTTCTGTGAGGCTAGAGTGATAAGGGTGCAGTTTGATAATCTTCAGTGAGACTTTTACATATAATTTGGTCTGGGAAAGATGTTCTAATGTTCTATAGCATTAGAACAGCTGTCACCATGTTAATAATTTTTTCCTATCCTGACTTTTCCATTGGTAACATTTGTGTGTAGGGGAGAAGGAGGCATAGGCCACATATGATTAAACAGGTATTTGGCTGGGCACAGTGACTCACGCCTGTAATCCTAGCACTTTGGGAGGCTGAGGCAGGGGGATTGCTTAAGTTCAGGAGTCTGAGACCAACCTGGGCAACACAGTGAGACCTCATCTCTACAAAATAAAAAAGTTAGTCAGGGATGTTGGCACATGCCTGTAGTCTCAGCTACTCGGGAGGCTGAGGCAGAAGGATCACCTGAGCCCAGGAGGTCAAGACTGCGGTGAGCTGTGATCATGTCACTGCACCTCCAGCTTGGAAGACAGAGTGAGACCCCGACTCAAAAAAACAAAAACAAAAAAACCCAGGTATTTAATCCTGACACTCTGCTGTTCCCATTAGCTGGCTCTTGGCCACCAAGTCAGCCTAGTTTCTCCTGGTCATTTAGCTAGTACATAGTTAGCTGCTTTTATTAAGGGTAATCCAGGAGAACTTGATTTCCCATATTCAACAGCTAGACAATGGGCTGGGGAAGACCTCAGCAATGGGGGAGTAGTAGATAGATGCAGACACTCATTCAGTTGCTGAGCTTCACAAGTTCTGAAAACCATTGACACGATTCCACACTTTTGCCCAATACGTATTCCATATGCTGCTAGTTTATCCCTAACAACAGAACACTAATTTTAAGGGGCAACCCTTTGGGTCCCCTCCCACTGTGGAGCTCGTCTGTCTTCTCAATAAATCCTGCTTTAAAAATTTTTTTTATAGGAAGATAATCTATATGTGCTATAATCATCATTAATTTTTTTTTTTCAGTTGGAGTCTCACTCTGTTGCCCAGGCTGGAGTGCAGTGGCACACTCATGGCCACTGCAGCCTCAACCCGCTGGGCTCAGGTGATCCTTCTGCCTCAGCCTTCCAAGTAGCTATAAGTATAGGCACATGCCACCATGCCCAGCTAATTTTTTGATTTATTGTAGAGGTGAGGTTTCTCCAAGTTGCCCAGGCTGGTCATGAATCCTGGGCTCAGACATTCCCCTCACCTCCCAAAGTGCTGGGATTACAAGATTGAGCCACCGTACCTGGCTCATTATTAACTTCTTTTCTTTTTTTTTTTTTTTTTTTGAGTCAGAGTCTCATTCTGTCACCCAGGCTGGAGTGCAGTGGCCCGCTCGCGGCTACCACAGCCTTGACCTGCTGGACTCAGGCGATCCTTCTGCCTCAGGCTTCCAAGTAGCTGGAACTACAGGCATGCGTCACCATACCCAGCTAATTTTTTTGATTTATTGTAGTGACAAGGTCTGGCCATGTTGCCCAGGCTGGTCTCAAACCCCTGGGCTCAAGCAATCCTCTTGCCTCTATCTCCCAAAGTGCTGGGATTACAGTCTTGAGCCACCGTGCCTGGCCATCATTAATTTTTAAAAGTTGCTTATGAAAAGAGATGGAGATTTTGGGGGGGGCACCCCCTGGCAATAAGGAGATATATTTCTACACATTATCTGCTTGGGTCCTGGTCTGTGAAGATGTGCCAGCCCATGCAACTAACAAAAATGGTTCTGTGCCAAGAATGGTGCTTGATGGCAGTTGTCCGTTTACAGGTAGCTTTTGAAAATGGCTGCCTCTCATTTCACCGGGCTCACAGCTGTTGCTGATGTAATTAAAGATCTAGACACTCAGATAGCTGTAAGTAAGCTCCTTGAGGCCACTGCGGGCAGATCTTGGTGAATGTGCTTTTGATCCTGGTGACACCAAAGCTGATGTCCACAGAGTTAACCTTATGACTCTAAGATGTAGGAGTCTTGGCTGCTCCAATCTAGAGTCTGCATGTACTTAAAGATTGCTAACACTCAGAGAAAAATCACTCTTCATGACAAAGAAGAACTTACTTGTAACAATTGCAAAAAATTGGGTTTATTGGGCATCGCCTTGACATAGTCTTAAGCATGTTTGAAATGCCAAAATGAATGGTCTGTTTTCTTAAGCATTGTGACTGGGTTCTTAAGTATGTGATTGTGCCCTGACTTACTTGAATTTAACATTATTTGATACTTTAAAAATAATGCATGTAGTACTTAACCAAGCATTTTATTTTTACAAAATCCTCAAAAATGTCTTGCTATTCTAGTTTATTTTTGTTCATAAGATTCCCCATTTCATTTACTTTCTTATTTCAATTTTGTGAATTTAGAAACCATTTCATTTAGCTTTGGAGAAGAGATGGTTTCTAAATATCAGGTGAGAGCAATAAACATTCTTCATTTCCTTCATTTTTAATGTGTAGGTATCAAAAAGTTACTATCCCAGATAGACTGAAGATCCCTCAAAGTCTGACAGACCTCATTTTACTCATCCTTTACTGCCGGTTCTTCTAGAACTAATTCTTGTGTTTTCTTTCTCCAGTTGATTGGCCTTGGTCCTCACAGCTCCAAAAAGAAACAGGATCTTGATAAGCTCTATGAACTGAAATCCAAAGCTCGGCAGATTATGAACCAGTTTGGCCCCTCAGCCCTAATCAACCTCTCCAATTTCTCATCCATAAAACCGGAACCAGCCAGCACCCCACCACAAAGCTCCATGGCCAACAGCACTACAGTGGTAAAGATACCAGGCACTCCTGGGACAGGAGGTCGTCTTAGCCCTGAAAACAATCAGGTATCAATCATCCTCTTACTCTTTGTTCTCTGTAGGTACCTCTTATCTATTGTTTCAATCTATAATGCTTTGAGAGATGTTCATCTCAGCTGCTGTCTCTTCCTCTCAACTGAAAAAGAAGGTCTTTAGCTGGGCATAGTGGTGCGTGCCTGTAGTTCCAGCTACTTGGAAGGCTGAGGCGGAAGGATCACCTGAGCAGATCGAGTCGGCGGTGGCCTTGAGTGTGCCACTGCACTCTAGCCTGGGCGACAGAGTGAGACTCCAACTCAGAAAAAAAAAAGAAAAAGAGAAAGAAAGGCTTGGCAGGTGTGGTGGCTCATGCCTATAATGCCAGTACTTTGGGAGGCCAAGGTGAGAGAATTGCTTGAAACCAGGAGTTTGAGACCAGCCTGGGCAACATGGTGAGACCTCATCTCTACAATAAATCAACAAATTATCTGGGTATGGTGGTGCACACCTGTAGTCTCAACTACTTGGAAGGTTAAGGAGAAGGATCTCCTGAGCCCAGCAGGTTCAGACTACGGTAATCATGATTATACCATTGTGCTCCAGGCTGGGTGACAAAATGAGACTCCAACTCAAAAAAAGAAAAAAAAAAAGGTCTTTTCCCTCTTTTTGAATTATAACACTTTTGTTTATTTGTTTTCTTGAGTCAAAGTCTCACTCTGTCGCTAAGGCTGGAGTGTAGTAGCTGATCACAGCTTACCACAGCCTAGGCCTCCTGGGCTCAGATGATCCTCCCAACACAGCCTCCCAAGTAGCTGGGACTATAGATGTACACCACCAACCTGGCTAATTTTTTTATTTATTGTGGAGACAAAGTTTTGCCAAGTTGTCCAAGCTGTTCTCAAACCCCTGGGCCAAGGCAGTCTTCTTGCCTATGTCTCCCAAAGTGCTGGGATTACAGGTGTGAGCCATTGCACCCAGCTCTATTTGTTTATTTATTTTTATTTTTATTTTTGAGTTACAGTCTCACTGTTGCCTAGTCTGGAGTGTAGTGGCATGCTTATGGCCACTGCAGCCGTGACCTCCTGTGCTCAGGTGATCTTGTTTCAGCCTTCCAAGTAGCTGGAACCACAGGTATGCACCATCAAGCCCAACCAGCTCTTATTTTTTGAAAGATAGGATCTTGCGATGTTTTCCACTCCAGGCTGGAGTGCAGTGGCTGTTTACAGATGTAGTCATAGCATACTGCAGCCTGAAACTCCTGGGCTCAAGCAATCCTCCTGCCTCAGCCTCCCAAGTAGCTGGGAATATAGGTGCTCAGCACTGTGCCTGACTTTCTTTTGATAATTTTTTAACTCATATATGTGTAACATGACATTTCCTTTAAGAAAGAGGGATGGTAGCTATACATACTTTTACAGTATTTAGTTAACACAGAAATGAACACATGTTCCCTGCTCCCAGGGAGCTTTTAGCCTGTTAAGTCAGACAGGCAAATTTATAGATTTGCACAATGATAAAAGGGTGTACAGGGTACAGTGGAGGCCAAAGGTGAAAGTGAACAAATGGTTACTTTAAATAAATTGGTGGGCTAGGAAAGGCGTCAGAAAGAGGTACCGTGAGCTGAACACATAGGAAGAAGGGAGGAAGACCATGTCCAAAGGCAAGAAGCACTGTACAGTTTGTGGTAGTCAAGAGAATTGCAAATTGCTTCTTATAGAGGGAAGGTAAGGGACATGAGAAAAAGGGATGAGGCTGAAATAAACTGCCTCACAACTGAATGCTGGCCTGCCTTCCAAACTGCTCTTTCTGCCTTTCCCTAAGCTGCTGCTTCTTAAGAGTGTAGTCTTCTAGCAGTATAACCAGATAGGCCAGACCATGAGCTTTTTGGATAGAAGAAACTAAATCCAACAATTTGATAGCCAGTCTTCATTATGGAGTAATGAGTTGTTTTGTTTTCTTAATACCTGGCTGAAAATCTCCTTCCAATCAACTCTAGGTATTGACCAAGAAGAAATTACAGGACTTAGTAAGAGAAGTGGATCCTAATGAGCAGTTGGATGAAGATGTGGAGGAGGTAAGATGGAGCTTGAGACCCCCAAGACTGTGTCCCTGAGAACTGGTATAGCATAGTGGTTAAGAGCACAGAAAAATCTTAATTTGAATCTTGGCCCTCCCACTTACCAGCTGTGTAGCTGTGGACAAGTCACTTAAGCTTTTTGAGACTCAGCTTCCTCCTGTGTTGGTAGGGCATAACATTACTTACTCACAGAGTTATTGTGGAATAATTTATGCATGTCACCTAGGAAAATACCTAGCACTTTATGCCCAGTAGCTGCTGCTACTTTTGCCTATTAAAAAAAGGCATAATAGCCGGGCTTGGTGGCTCAGCCTGAAATCCCGCCCCTTTTTGGGAGGCTGAGGTGAGTAAATTGCCTGAGCCCGGGGGTTTCGAGACCCGCCTGGGCAGCGAGACCTCATCTCTACAATAAATAAAAAAAAATCAGCTGGGCGTGGTGGCGCATGCCTGTAATTCCGGTACTCGGAAGGCTGGGGCGGAAGGATCGCCGGAGCCCAGCAGGTCGGGGCCTGCGGGGGCCCGGGAGCGGCCACTGCACTCCAGTCTGGGCGACAGAGTGAGACTCCAACTCAAAAAAAAAAAAGGCATAATCTAGCTGGGTGTGGTCACTCAAGCCTGTAATGCAGCACTTTGGGAGGCTGAGGCAAAAGAATTGCCTAAGCCGGGCTTGGTGGCTCAGCCTGTAATCCCGCACCTTTGGGAGGCTGCAGTGAGTGGATTGCCTGAGCCCGTGGGTTCGAGACCCGCCTGGGCAACTTGGTGAGACCTCATCTCCACAATAAATCAAAATGAGGGGGGTGTGGTAGTGCACGCCTGTAGTTCCAGCTACTGGGAAAGGCTGAGGCGGAAGGATTGCCAGAGCCCAGCAGGTAAAGGCTGCGGTGGCGGGAGCGGCCACTGCACTCCAGTCTGGGTGACAGAGGGAGACTCCAACTCAAAAAAAAAAAAAAAAGAATTGCCTGAGTCCAGAGGTTCGAGGCCAGTCCGGGCAGCTTGGCAAGACCTTGTCTCTACAATAAGTTAAAAAATTAGCTTGGTGTGGTGACATGTGCCTGTGGTTCCAGCTACTTGGAAGGCTGAGGTGGAAGGATCACCTGAGTCCAGCAGGTCAAGGCTGCAGTGGCTGTGAGCATGCCACTGCACTCTAGCCTGGGCAAACAGAGTAAGACGCCTACTCAAAAAAAAAAAAAGGCATAGTCTTTTGCTCATACGCAATCACTTTCAACTATTTTAGCTGTTTCCATAACATTCCTCTGTATTTCCAAGTAATCTACTTAAACAGATGCCCTTTGATCCATTATGGTAGATGAGAATTTTGTGATATCACTCACACATGCCATACAACATTCCTTTTTCAGTGTGTATATTTTTTGTTTTTGTATATATATATATATATTTAAAATATATTAAATTTTTTTTTAAGTTTTGGAGTCTCATTCTGTCACCCAGACTGGAGTGCAGTGGCTGCTCCCAGCCACCGCAGCCTCGACCTGCTGGGCTCCCGGGGATCCCTTTTGCCCCAGCCTTCCGAGTAGCTGGAACTACAGGCGTGCGCCCACCCCCGCCCGGCTATTTTGATTTATTGTAGAGGTTTAGGTCTCGTCAAGTTGCCCAGGGGGTCTTGAACCCATGAACTCAGGCAATTTCCCCTACCTCAGCCTCCCCAAAAGGCCCCGGGGGGTTTTAGGCTGAGTCACCGAGCCCGGCTAGTATTTATATTTTTATGACTATATTGTTCACAACTGAGCTAAGTCATGTCTGTGATTACTTTTCCTTTCTTGTACAACTTACTTTTCTGAACTTAGTAATTGACTTTTTCTTTGAATTGGGGTCTCACTGTGTTGTCCAGGCTGAAGTGAAGTGGTATAATGATGGCTCACTGCAGTCTTGACTTCCTGTGCTCAGGTGATCCTTCCACCTCAGCCTCCCACGTAATTGGGACTATAGGCATGTGCCACTTTGCTCAACTAGTTTTTTGATTTTGTAGGGACAGTGTCTCACTATGTTGCCTAGACTGGTCTTGAATTCCTGGACTTAAGCAATCCTCCCTGCCTCGGCTTCCCAAAGTGCTGGGATTACAGGCATGAGCCACTGTGCCTGGCCTGTGAAAATATCTGCATTCTAACCTCACACTTAAATTTCAGTTTGACTAGGTTGAGAATTCTGTTTTGGAAATTGTCTTATCCTTTTTTCTTTCTTTCTTTTTTTTGTGAGTTGGAGTCATTCTGTTGCCCAGGCTCACAGCCACCGCAGCCTTGACCTACTGGGCTCAGGCGTTCCGCCTTAGCCTTTCAAGTAGCTGAAACTGCAGGCATGTACCACCACGCCCATTATAGAGATGATGTCTCACCAAGTTGCCCAGGCTGGTCTTGAACCCATGGGCTCAGGCAATCCTCTCACATCGGCCTCCAAAATGCTGAGATTATAGACATGAGCCACCACATCCGGTGTATTATCCTTTCAATTATGAAGGCATTGCTCCATTGTCTTCTAAGATTTCCTGTTTAGAAACCTTATGATATTGTGATCCCAATCTTTTTGGGAGAATATGTTTTCCCTGTTCTTAATTTTTATGTAATGAGCCTTAGTATATGTCTTGTTAATTCACTATGTTGAGTTCTTGGAGGTATCTTTTATTCTAGAGACTTGGTGTGTCTTGATTCTGGATAATTTTGTACATTCGCTTCTTTGTTGTTTGTTTTTTTGCCTTCAGAGGAATATTTAGTGACAGAGAAAGGAAGGGCATGTTACAAAACAGTATAATCCCGTTGCTATTTTTTTTTTTTGAGTTGGAGTCTCACTCACCCAGGCTATAGTGCAGTGGCATGCTCATGGCCACTGCAGCCTCGAGCGGTAGCGATAGGGTCTCACTATGTTTCCTAGGCTGGTCTCGAATTCCTGGGCTCAATGAGCAGTCTTTCAGCCTCAGTTTTCTGGTCACTGGGAATTTAGGCATGAGTCACTGGGATTTTAGGTATGAGCCATTGGTCCTGGCTAACCCTTAGCTTCTAGCATTCTGGAACCAAGGCAAGAGAAAGGGGCTCTGTCGCTCCCTTACTACCACTGTTTCTGGCATATTCGAATACAGAGTCACCCCTATTCAGTTTCTCTATTTTTAGGGATGAATAAGCCTGTTGTGTTCTGGGTGTCAGGGATGCATGGGGAGGAAATCAGGAAATCCTTCTGCCTCAGCTTTCCAAGTAGCTGGAACTACAGGTATGCGCCACCACGCCCAGCTACTTTTTTAATTTGTTGTAGAGATTAGGTCTCCCAAGTTGCCCATGCTGATCTCAAACCCTTGGGTTTAGACAATCCTCTCGCCTCCACTTCCCAAAGTGCTGGGATTACAGGCTTGAACCACATGCCCAGGCTGCTATTTTTGTTTTTTTAACCTGAGGGAAAATATTTGTCTTGCGTATGTATATGTATAATATATATGTGTGTGTGCCTTTACAGCTTTATTGAAATATAATTCACATACTGTAAAATTCACCCATCTGAAGCATACAGTTCAATGGTTTTAATATATTCACAAAGGAGTATAACTGTCACCACAATCAATATTATTTTTTTTCTTTTTTATTATATCTCTTTTATTTTACAAACCCTTGTGTCAAGGGCTGACTTTCACTAGATTGCAGCAAGGGAGGTAATATTATTTTCATCACCTCAAAAAGAAACCTATACCCATTAGCAATCACTCCTATTTCCCCCCAACCTCCTCAACCCTAGACAACTGCTATACTGTCTGTCTCCATGGACTTGCCTATTCTGGACATTTCAAATACATGTAATCATGATATTTTGTCTTTTGTGACTGGCTTTTTTTACGTAGCATAACATTTTCAAAGTTATTCCATGTGGTAGCACATATATCATTACTTCATTCCTTTACATTGCTGAGTAACATTCCATTGTATTCTATGTCACATTTTGTTTATCTATTCATCAGTTGATGGACATTTGAGTTGTTTCTACTTTTTGGCTGTTATGACTAATGTTGCTGTGAATATTCGTGTACAAGATTTTTTTTCTTTTTGTTTTTATTCATGTGCAAATTTTTGTGTGAATATAATGTTTTGTTTTCTCTTAGGTGTATATACCTTGCAGTAGAATTACTGGGTAATATCGCAACTCTGTATTTAGCCTTCAAGGAACTGCCAGACTGCTTTCCAATGTGCTGCATCCTTTTACATTCCTATCAGCAATGTATGAGGGTTCCAGATTTTCTGTGTGTGTGTGTGTGTGTGTGTGTGTGTGTGTGTGTGTGTGTGTGTGTGTATGTCAGAGTCTTTGTTGCCCAAGCTGGTGCAGTGGCATGATTGATCATGGCCACTGCGGCCTCGACCCTCTGGGCTCAGGTAATCTTTCTGCCTCAGCATTCCAAGTAGCTTGCACTAACAGGCATACACCACCATGCCCAGCTTATGAAAACAATTTTTTTTTTATTGGAGATAGGGTCTCGCTATGTTTCCTAGTCTGGTCTTGAATTCCTGGGCTCAATGAGCAGTCTTTCTGCCTCAGTTTTCTGGTCACTGGGAATTTAGGCATGAGTCACTGGGATTTTAGGTATGAGCCATTGGTCCTGGCTATCCCTTAGCTTCTAGCATTCTGGAACCAAGGCAAGAGAAAGGGGCTCTGTCGCTCCCTTACTACCACTGTTTCTGGCATATTCGAATACAGAGTCACCTCTATTTTTAGGGATGAATAAACCTGTTGTGTTCTGGGTGGCAGATGTGGGAGGATTACCTGAGCCTAGGGGTTCAAGAACAGCCTGGACAACTTGGTAAGACCTTGTCTCTACAATAAATAAAAAAATTAGCTGGATGTGGTAGTGTATGCCTATAGTTCCAGCTACTTGAGAGACTGAGGTGAAGGGATTGCCTGAGCCCAGCAGGCTGAGGCTATGGTGACCGTGAGTGTGCCATTGCACTTCAGTCTAGGTGACAGAGTGAGACTGATTTAAAAAAATAAAAATAAAAAGCAAATATTTTTCTTAGATAGTGTCTATTTGATTCCCATAGGAAAAATACAATGAGTAAATGATTTATCAGAACAAGGAATGTATCTATGGTTATAATTTTAGTTTGTTTTTGTTGATCAGCAGAGGAAGCCATGGAGAATATTGATTTAAATTTTCTTTTTTTTTTTTTTTGTGTTAGAGTCTCACTCTGTCGCCCAGAGTGGAGTGCAGTGGCATTGTCACAGCCACTGCAGCCTTGACCTATTTATTGGGTTCAAGCTATCCTTCCACTTCACCCTTCCAAGTACCTGGAACCATAGGCATGTGCCACCATACCCGGCTAATTGTTGATTTATTGTAGAGACAAGGTCTCACCAGTTACCCAGACTGGTCTCGAACCCCTGGATTGAGGCAGTCCTTTTGTCTCTGCCTCCCAAGGTGCTGGGATTACAGGCTTGAACCACCACACCCAGCCTACATTTCCTTTTTTTGTTTGTTTTTTTGTTTTTGAGTTGGAGTCTCACTATGTGACCCAGACTGGAGTGCAGTGCCCCCTCCTGGCCACCGCAGCCTCGACCTGCTGGGCTCTGGTGATCCTTCCGCCTTAGCCTTCCAAGTAGCTGGAACTACAGGCACGCACTACCACGCCTGGCTAATTTTTGATTTATTGTAGAGATGAGGTCTCGCCAAGTTGCCTGGGTGGGTCTCGAACCTGTGGGCTCAGGCAATCCACTCACCTCAGCCTCCCAAAGGTGTGGGATTACAGACTGAGCCACCGAGCCTGGCTGTCTTTTTGTTTTTTGTGAGTTGGAGTCTCACTCAGTCGCCCAGACTGGAGTGCAGTGGCTGCTCCCGGCCACCGCAGCCTCAACCTGCTGAGCTCCGGCAATCCTTCCGCCTCAGCCTTCCAAGTAGCTGGAACTACAGGTGCATGCTATCACGCCTGGCTAATTTTTTTTGAGTTTTTTGTTTTGTTTTGTTTTTGGTTTTTTTTTGTTTGAGTTGGAGTCTCATTCTATTGTCCAGACTGGAGTGCAGTGGCACGCTCCTGGCCACCGCAGCCTCGACCTGCTGGGCTCCAGTGATCCTTCCGCCTCAGCCTTCCAAGTAGCTGGAACTACAGACATGCGCTACCACGCCCGGCTCATTTTTCATTTATTGTAGAGATGAGGTCTCACCAAGTTGCCCAGGTGGGTCTTGAACCCGCGGACTCAGGCAATCCACTCACCTGAGCCTCCCAAGGCGCAGGATTACAGGCTGAGCCACCGAGCCCGGCTGGTTTTTTTTTTTTTTTTTTTTATTGTAGAGATGAGGTCTTGCCAAGTAGCCCAGGCGGGTCTCGAACCTGCCAGCTCAGGCAATTTACTCACCTCGGCCTCCCAAAGCGTGGGATTACAGGCTGAGCACGAGCCCGGCCTCCTTTTTTTTTTTGAGTTGGAGTCTCACTCTGTTTCCCAGACTGGAATGCAGTGGCCGCTTCCGGCCACCGCAGCCTCGACCTGCTGGGCTCCGGCGATCTTTCCACCTCAGCCTTCCAAGTAGCCGGAACTACAGGCGCACGCTACCACACCCGGCTAATTTTTTGATTTTATTGTAGAGATGAGGTCTCGCCCAGGTGGGTCTCGAACCCGCGGGCTCAGGCAATCCACTTACCTCAGCCTCTCAAAGGCACGGAATTACAGGCTGAGCCACTGAGCCCGGCTTCATTTTTTTTTTAATGTAAATTTTTATTTTCAGAATTTTGATCTTGCTCTTCACACAGTCCAGGAATAACTAATAGTGATGGAAAGGACTTAGGATTTATTTATTTATTTATTATTTTTTTGAATTGGAGTCTCACTGTGTCCTCCAGGCTGGAGTGCAGTGACACACTCACAGCCACCACAGCCTCGACCTGCTGGACTTAGGTGAGCTTTCTGCCTCAGCCTTCCATGTAGCTGGAACCACAGGTGTGTACCACCATGCCCAGCTCATTTTTTGATTTATTGTAGAGACGAGATCTCCCCAAGTTGCCCAGGCTGGTTTGCAACCCCTGGACTCAGACAGTCCTCTTGCCTCCGCCTCCCAAAGTGCTGGGATTGCAGGTGAGAGCCATCACGCCTGGCCAAGACTAAGGATTTAGACTCAGAGCCCTTGAGGTTGAATCCTAGTTCCATTGCTTTCTAGTTACATAGCCATGAACAAATTAGTCTCTCTGAGTCTTAGCATCTTCCTCTGTAGAACGAGAATGATATCCGTGACCCATTTTCCTTTTTTTTTTTTTTTGAGTTGGAGTCTCACTCTGTCACCCAGACTGGAGTGCAGTGGCCGCTCCCGGCCACCGCAGCCTCAATCTCCTGGGCTCCAGCAATCCTTCCGCCTCAGCCTTCCAAGTAGCTGCAACTACTGCTACCACACCTGGCTAATTTTTGATTTATTGTAGAGATGAGGTTTCGCCAAGTTGCCCAGGCGGGTCTCGAACCTGCGGGCTCAGGCAATCCACTCACCTCAGCCTCCCAAAGCGTGGGATTACAGGCTGAGCCAGTGAGCCTGGCTTCGTGACCCATTTTCTTCAGAGGATTATTCACAACTAAGTGAGATAATGAAAATAAAAGTGAGCCGGGCTCGGTAGCTCAGCCTGTAATCCCGCGCTTTGGGAAGCTGAGATGAGTGGATTGCTTGACCCCGCGGGTTCAAGACCCGCCTGGGCAACTTGGCAAGACCTCGTCTCTACAATAAATCAAAAATTAGCTGGGCATGGCAGCGCGCGCCTGTAGTTCCAGCTACTTGGAAGGCTGAATTGGAAGGATCACCAGAGCCCAGCAGGTCGAGGCTGCGGTGGCTGGGAGCGGCCACTGCACTCCAGTCTGGGCGACAGAGTGAGACTCCAACTCAAAAAAAAAAAAGAAAGAAAAGAAAAGGTATTAAGGCTCGGCGCGGTGGTTCACACCTATAATCTCAGCACTTTGGGAGGCCAAGGTGAGAGGATTGCCTGCGCTCAGGGGTTCAAGACCAGCCTGGGCAACATGGAGAGACTTCGTCTCTACAATAACTTTTAAAAAAATTAGCCAAGCATGGTGGCTTGCGCCTGGAGTTCCAGCTACTTGTGACGCTGAGGCAGAAGGACCATCTGAGCCCAGCAGGTCAAGAGGTTGCAGTGACCGCGAGTGTGCCACTGCACTCCACCCTGGACTACAGAGAGAGACTTTGACTTCAAAAAAAAAAGACTGAGTCAGGTATTATGATGATTCACTTTTGTTTTCCTACCTAATTCAGAAGAACTTATTGAGGTTGGGATTGGGTTAGTTGATCCTTGCTGGGTGGAAAGTACAGGAAGTATATCCTTAGAAAGGTATGAGTTGCAGTCAGCCTGGGCAATATTTCTGTTGTCCTCCTCATTTGTCATCTCCACCTTAGCCTGAATGCTGATTCCAGGCCTTCTGATAGAAAGTCTGACTAAATATGTAACTCAAGTGGCAAATAGTTGTCTTAGCAATAGGAGCCTACCCTGCCAGTGTTATGGTTACTCTCCCACTTGCCTTCCCCAGATGCTGCTGCAGATTGCTGATGATTTTATCGAGAGTGTGGTGACAGCAGCCTGCCAGCTTGCTCGACATCGCAAGTCCAGCACCCTGGAAGTGAAAGATGTTCAGCTGCACTTAGGTAGGTGGTCTTGTTTCTCCCTTAGGTATCCATAGGACTGCTCCTTCAGGACTGCCAGGGAAAGTGTAGTCAGAGGAACCTTCATGCCAGGACCAGGCTTTTGGGCCCTGAGAATTATGTATTAATTCTATAGCAGCACTAAAAGAAGAGAAATCCATCCGTAGGGAAAATGAGCCCAGGCATTGGATTTGAAATCAAATTCTGCCACTTTCCAGGTGTATCAGCTTTTTCTTCCTACTTAGTTTATCTTAGAGCCCATGTTCTCATTTGTAATGTGAGGCCATAATATCCTTCTTAATTGGGAGTATTATAAATTACGTTTGTAATGTGACTGGCACAGGTCTAGCACAAAGTAAGAGTTTAGTAGATGTAGCTACTTTTATGACTCCACGATTCAAATAAAACTTGTTCCTCAGTTGCATTTACTATACTACATTGTACTTATCAATTTACATATTCATTATAATTATTCCACTTGATCCCAATAAATTCATGATTAAAAAAAGAAACTGCTCCTCCGTGTTCTCTTGTAGTTTTTTGCCTATTTATGCATTTTTCCCAAGAAAATTATAATATATATAACAGTTTTTATTCTGCTTTATAACTTAACAGATACTAAATTTGATCTTGGGTTCTTGTGGGAGATACTCATCTAACACTGATAATCATAGTCATTTGGAAATTCTTTTTTTTTTTTTTTTGAGTTGGAGTCTCACTCAGTCACCCAGACTGGAGTGCGGTGGCTGAGCCTCGACCTGCTGGGCTCTGGCGATCCTTCCGCCTCAGCCTTCCAAGTAGCCAGAATTACAGGCATGCGCTACCACGCCGGTGATTTTTTGATTTATTGTAGAGATGAGGTCTTGCTGCTCAGGCGGGTCTCGAACCCGCGGGCTCAGGCAATCCACTCACCTCAGCCTCCCAAAGGCGCGGGTTACAGGCTGAGCCACCGAGCCCAGCTCATTTGGAAATTCTTTACAGCCTCTGCATTGGTTACAATGTGATCAAAAGAAAGAGAGCAGTCTATAACTTCAAAGACAGGCCAAGTGAATGGAATGAGACAGCTGATTAAGGGATTCAGTGTAGATCAGCCCATGACTGATTTTTTTGTTTGTTTCTTTTATTTTGTTTTGTTTTTGAGTAGAAGTCTCACTCTGTCTCCTAGGCTAGAGTGCAGTGGCATACTCAGCCACCACAGCCTTAGCTTGCTGGGCTCAGGTGATCCTTCTGCCTCAGCCTTCAAAGTAGCTGGAAACACAAGTGCACGCCACTACACCTAGCTAATTTTTTTGATTTATTGTAACGAGGAGGTCTCACCAAGTTGCCCAGGCTGGTCTTGCACTTCTGGGCTTAGGCAATTCTCTCACCTCCACCTCCCAAAGTGTTGGGATTACACGTGTGGGCCACCAGGCCTGGCTCCATGACTGCTTACTGAAAGGCTTCCTTCCCAGTGTCAAGAAGCTATTGCTTGGGGAGGCGTTGGTAATCTAGGTTGAGTAGATAACACACTTCTTGTTAACTTGGCTGGTATTAATAGATGAGGTCATATATTCCAGCTATCTGTTATTGTGTAACAGACCACCCCAAAACAGTGACTTAAAACAATGACAGTTGGCTGGGTGCGGTGATTCACAAACTATAATCCCAGTACTTTGGGAGGCCAAGGTGAGAGGATTGCCTGAGCCCATGGGTTTGAGACCGGCCTAGGCAACTTAGCAAGATCTCATCTCTACAATAAATCAAAAAATTATCTGGATGTGCTGGCACATGCCTATAGTTCCAGCTACTTGGAAGGCTGAGGTGGAAGGCTCGCCTGAGCCCAGCAGGTCAAGGCTGTGGTGGCCATGAATGTGCCACTGCCCTCTGGACGACAGAGTGAGACTCCAACTCTGAAAAAAACACCAATGACAGTTATTGATTTTATTCATGAATCTAGGAATTGACTAGACTCAGCTAAGCAATTTTGCTAAGAGGTCTCTCATGTGGTTAAAGTCAGGCTATGGCTGGAGCTGAGAAAAAGATTTATTATCTTGAAGAAAGGTTTATTAGTTTCCTAGGGCTACCATAACAAAATACCACACACTATGTGCCTTAAAAATGTGTTCTCTAACAGTTATGGAGGCAAAAAATCTGAAGTCAAGGTGGTTGGCACGGTCATGTTCTCTCTGATGTCCCTAGGGAAAAATTTATCCTTATTTCTTCCTAGCTTCTAGTGGTAGCTGACAATTTTTTTTTTTTTTTTTATGACTTGTAGTTGTATAACTCCAGTCTATGCCACAGTCTTCACATGGTTTTTCCCATGTGTCTCTGTCTCTTCTTTTTTTTTTTTTTTTGAATTGGAGTCGCCCAGGTTGGAGTGCAGTGGCATGCTTATGGCCACCACAGCCTCGATCAGCCAGGCTCAGGTGATCCTTCCACCTCAGCCTTCCAAGTAGCTGTAACCACAGGCACATGCCACTACACTCAGCTAGTTTTTTTATTTATTGTAGAAATGAGGTCTTTCCAAGTTGCCCAGGCTGGTCTCAAACCCCTGGGCTCAGGCAGTTATCTTGCCTCTGCCTCCCAAAGTGCTGGGATTACAGGCATGAGCCACCACACTCAGCCAAGTGCTGCTCTACACTAGCCATTTTTTTTTTTTTTTTTGAGTTGGAGTCTCACTCTGTCACCCAGACTGGAGTGCAGTGGCCGTTCCTGGCCACCGTAGCCTCGGCCTGCTGGGCTCCAGTGATCCTTCCGCCTCAGCCTTCCAAGTAGCTGGAACTACAGCCATGCGCTACCACGCCTGGCTAATTTTTGATTTATTGTAGAGATGAGGTCTTGCCAAGTTGCCCAGGCGGGTCTTGAACCCGCAGGCTCAGGCAGTCCACTCACCTCAGCCTTCCAAAATGTGGGATTACAGGCTGAGCCACTGAGCCTGGCCTACACTAGGCATTTTACTACCTGTTTTATTCACTAAATGATTGTTGCTATTCTGTTATATATAATATATGTATACCCTTGTATGACTTATATAGCTACACATACATACATTTGTGCATTCACACCCATTAGCTACTCTATTCCTTTGAAGTGACTTTGCATACCTTGATCCACTTTTTGTTGACTCTAAAGTTCAATTCCTAGAGTATAATCTTAGTGTTAACTTTCAAGTACTGACAACATAAATTATAACAGAAGGTTTCAGACATTTCTGTTTTCAAAGAAATATTGGAGGAGAGCTGTATATCAAATTATTCCAGAACCAAACATGAATCATGCATTCATACAATATTTACTATGCATTAGATGTAAAGTATGACTGTGAAATCACTACTACTCAATTTGATTTAAGTAGGTGTCTGCAGCTGGGCTCGGTGGCTCAGCCTGTAATCCCGCGCCTTTGGTAGGCTGAGGTGAGTAGATTGCCTGAGCCCGCGGGTTCGAGACCCGCCTGGGCAGCGAGACCTCATCTCTACAATAAATCAAAAAATCAGCTGGGCGTGGTAGTGCACGCCTGTAATTCCGGCTACTTGGAAGGTTGAGGCGGAAGGATTGCCGGAGCCCAGCAGGTCGAGGCTGCGGTGGCCGGGAGCGGCCACTGCACTCCAGTCTGGGCGACAGAGTGAGACTCCAACTCAAAAAAAAAAAAAAAAGGTGTCTGCTTGGAGCAAAACAAATTCTGCAAAACAAACCTTTGTTCAGTGCTGTATGAACACTGATGAGGGAGAAAGGAATCTACATTTAAATCTTTTTAAATAGTAACTTATTCCCAAATAATTTTGTGTAAGTATAACTTTTCATGTTGAGTATGCTTAAAGTGCAGTATACCTTTATTTTTGAGTTTAGGTTATGTAGCTATGCCAGTTACTGACAAGGTGGAATAAACAAAGTTCCTTTCCTCTGGGAACTTCTAGTCATGATCTTACAGGGATAATAGTATCCCTGTAAGGGCACAAGGGTATGGAGCTGTGGGTAGACATACCTTTATCTGTATCCATGTCTATATATTTGTTCCAGGCTCTGGGTTAAACACTTCCCGTGTGTTATGTCATTGAATGCTCCAGTGTTGTTATTACCACGTAAAAGATAAAGAAACTGAGACTCAGCATCATACAGCTCCACAGTGAAGCAGCAGAACTGGCTTTGGCTCTTATTCCAGAATACTAGAATTAGCCTTGTGTCCCTAGGCTTTCTTTAATTTTGAGGGGGGTTACTTTGAGCCTAGAGGTGAGACAACAGAAGGAATAAGTGACATATGCTTTCTGTGGACTAAATAAGCTCAATGAAGCCTTAGGGCTCAGCATTCACAGCTTTGACTACTTTATTCCTCTTTTCTTGGCAAGAAGCTTGAAATGTGTCCTTTAAAACCTAGGGGGAGGCCATTGCTTTGTTAAACTCTGGTGTGTCCACGTGGCTTTTTGAGCTATGGTCACCATGTTTCTTAGCTTTGGCCCCATCCCCTACCTTGGGGAGATGAAATCTATCTATCTATCTATCTAATCTACTTTTCTCTCCCCCTCCTTTCCTCCCTCCATTTACCATTGCTTTGCTAAGCTATGGTCTGGCCATGTTTTCCTTAGCTTTGGCCCCCTCCCCTACCTTGGGCCTTGTGGGAGGTGAATCTCTCTCTTCTCTCTCTTCTCTTTCTCTCTTTTACTTTCTAAATAAGCCATATTTTCTAATCTAAAAATAAATAAATAGATAAAATCTAGGAGGAGTCATGTGTGATTTCCCTACTTGCATTCCATAGAGTCACCCTGTAGGGTTAGTGTTAGTAGGTTGATGCCCAGATTCATTCTCCCTGACCCTCAGACGAATGCATCAGACCCTCATCACACACTGCAATGTTAATACTCTCTTCCTGGCATCCTTATCTCTTTGCTGGCATCTTCCTTGCAGAGCGCCAGTGGAACATGTGGATACCAGGATTTGGCTCTGAAGAAATCCGACCCTACAAAAAAGCTTGCACCACAGAAGCTCACAAACAGGTAAGGAGCCACCAGAGTCCTGGGGACAGCCAGGACTGATCCCTTGAGCTACATGTGAGAGGGGGTACACACACTACCTTCTAGGGGCCTCACTTTCCCCACCCACCAAGCTTCACTTTGTAGACCAAAGGTCAGAGAGGGCAAGAGGCAGCTGTGATCTCTGGAGAGATCAATCCGATATTTCCTTGATGTTTACCTGTTCCCATATGGGGGTCTCAGTTTTCTCTCTCAGCTCTGATGGGCATTGCTTAAGTTGTTGATTCTAGGTTCTTTTTTTGTTGTTGTTTTTTTTTCTTGAGACAGGGTCTTACTCTGTTGCCCAGGCTGGAATGCAGTGAGCAGTCATAGTTCACTGCAGCCTTGAGCTCCTGAGCTCAAGGGAACTTTTTGCTACGGTAGCTAGTTCTATAGGTGTGCCACTACTACCAGTTAATTTTTTGTAGAGATGGGAGTCTCACTGCGTTATTCAGGCAGGTCTCGAATCCTTCCACCTCGGCCTCCAAAAATGCTGGGATTATAGGCAGGAGCCACCATGCTTGGCCTAGGTTCTTCTCTTTCTTTTTTTTTTTTTTTTTTTTGAGTTGGAGTCTCACTCTGTCGCCCAGACTGGAGTGCAGTGGCCGCTCCTGGCCACCGCAGCCTCGACCTCCTAGGCTCTGGTGATTCTTCCACCTCAGCCTTCAGAGTAGCTGGAACTACAGGCGCGTGCTACCACGCCCGGCTAATTTTTGATTTATTGTAGAAATGAGGTCTTGCCAAGTTGCCCAGGCGGGTCTCGAACCCGCGGGCTCAGGCAATCCACTCACCTCAGCCTCCCAAAGGTGTGGGATTACAGGCTGAGCCACCGAGCCCGGCTAGGTTCTTCTCTTTATGGATGGAGCTCATCACCTCCACACTAAATCATTGCTGATTTGAATACCACATGTGACCCTGTGACGAGAGGGCAGATTAAAGAAGGCAGAAATACTTATATGCTATACTTGTGCTGAGAGGTGGTTTCCATGCTGCTTTGCCAGGCATTCTGACCTCTGCCCCAGTATAACCTTTGTTCTCTGTCCCTTTTAACAAGGAAACTAGGGTCTCATATAAGAATCCCACTTCCACTGGGGAGCAAGTTGACCCTATCATTGGTCAGTCCAACTGTACTTTTGACCTCCTTTTGTCTAGGCTCTTCTTATCCTTTCTGTCTTAATTTAACTGGCTACTCTGATTTGAAAAGTTGAGCTTTTTTCAAGCTTGACAGGCACAACTGGATGGCCCTGGGTGAGTGTTCTTTGCTTTGCCATAGCCTGGTATCTCTAGAGTGGGTGTTTACAAAGCTTACTGAAGAAGTTGCCGATTGCCTGAATTGAAGGACTGCACTGTTCTTCAGAAGAGAGTTGCTCTAGACAACGGTTGTCACTTTGGCTGTCTTCCCAAATTATCCACTTTTTAGCCCTATTTATTTAACTAACCAATATCATAATATTGGGTCAAACTCTTGGGTCAGAAAGAGTGAACAAAGCAAGTTGTTAATTTGGCCAGGGGCTAGTAATAGTAAAATTGAGACTCATGACCTAAATGTTTCTATGATGGGTTGTGGTAGAAGTTGTTGGTCTTCAGTTTCCCTCCTTTGCAGGCCATTATTTGTGACATTTGTATGACAACAAGTTTGAAACTGAGGCTCTTGCCGTATTTTTTCCATCATCAAAGAGAAGAGATTGGGGTGGAGGGGAGCCTAGAAAACACATGCTTTGCTGGCTTATCCTCTAAGTCCCCAAAGCGCAATTGTTGTCATCTTCTCTTGCTTTTAGCTTTTTTGCCATCTTGCTAGCCTAGAGCAGTTTGAGTCTTTTCATCAATGAAGTAGTCCACTGGCCCATCTGACCATCTCTTGGGGGCCTGCAGACTTCTCTCCAGTTAGAAGGGGCCTGCTGAGTTGTCCCTGAGGGCTCCGGCCTATGGTGTAGACCATTCTGCCTGCTAGCCACACATGGATGGTCCAGAAGGCTCCTGACTCTGACTACTCCTGTGTAACTACTTATTTCTCTTTTTTTTTCAGAGAATGGCACTGATCCGGAAAACAACCAAGAAATAACACACGGATATGTCAGGGAATGGACAACAATGTATTTGGAGATACTTGAGCTGAGACCTCAGCCATCTCATCCTTGGAATTTTTTTTTAAATGCTTTACAGAGAAGCATATATTTTTTATTAACAGTGCAGCAATATCTATAATGACTGAGAGGATCTGCCAAAAGAATAAAGCCTCCTACCCCAACTTCCGGTCCCTTTTCCCTGCCGTCTCAAAGAGGAGCAGTGTATCTTCCAGAGAAGATTTTATTTGTGGTTTATTATATAAGTGATTGAATATGGGACAAAGCATTATGGTCTTGTTGGGTGAGACAGTATTAGCAGGATTCTTAGAGGGTTTTGTTTCCTCCTTTCCCTTTTTCCCAGTACTTTGTATTGTCAGTGTTTATATGAATATGACTTTCATTTGCTTTTCCAGAATAAAGAAGTTATTAATGGAAAGATGCAGGGTGCATGGCTTACAGCCTTTGAAATGCTAGAGGGAGTCAGGAGGAAGAAAAGCCAGGCTGGGTATAGCTCTTTAGTCAGCAGGTGGCAGCACTGCTATTTGTCTCTGTATTTCAGAAAAACTTTGGGATTTCTCGTTATTTTGCTTCAAGGGAGGCCATAGCATCAGGAGGAGTTTGAGTCCAGTTTCTCTGCCATAAAAATTGGGCAAGGTGTGGGCTAGGTGCGGTGGCTCATGCCTATAATCCTAGCGCTTTGGGAGGCCGAGGTGAGAGCATTGCCTGAGCCCATGGGTTTGAGACCAGCCTGGGCAACTTGGCAAGACCTTGTCTCTACAATAAATCAAAAAATTAGCCAGGTGTGGTGGCATGTGCCTATAGTTCCAGTTACTTGGAAGACTGAGGCAGAAGGACCACCTGAGCCAAGCAAGTCGAGACTGTAGTGACTGGGAGTGTGCCACTGCACTCCAGCCTGGGTAACAGAGTGAGGCTCCGACTCAAAAAAAAAAAGGAAAGAAAGAAATTGGGCAGGGTGACCTTCTCTCATGAATCCAAAACTAAAGGGCATCCTTGTTTTGGCAATACCATGTGCCAAAAACCCTTTTTACCTGCTCCTCTGGAACTTCTAGAGAAAGTCATGTTCACCCTTAGCCCAGAAAGAAGATGGAAGTAGCCTGGGGGGAAGGCCTGTTTGTGTAGGAGCCCCCGTCGTTTTTAGTTGCTGGTATCTCTGATCCTAGTATTTTCATCATTGTGCAAAGGAAAGCAGGTCCATTCTAGAACTCAGAGTCATGTCCTTCAGTGGCACCTGCCATCATCCTATCTTGGGCCCAGCAGAGCCCTTATGGATTATGAGAGTCCTATGAGCTTTAGAGAGGGGTCACTGGTACAGGCACATCTCCCTTGACCTGCTTCGGTCCTCTGCCTCTTACAGTTTGGCCCAAGGAGGGCTCCTGCTTTTCACTCCCTCCCACCTTGAGTTAGGTCCCTTGACCCCTTTCTTCACAGTCGCATAGGTCTCTTGGGTGAGCAGTTCAAAGGCTGTGCTGATGTAACTGTTGCTCTTGGCTGAAGTCTCAACATAGCAAGTTCCCAAGGAGGTAGCCGGCTTCTCCTCTCTTCAGCATCACCTGGCACTCAGCCGCCAGGCCACTCTTGTGGCCTACCACCAGGATGAGGATGTTGAAGGGTTTCACTTTCTTCAGAGCATTCTGATGCCACCTTGCAACGTTCTCAAAGGATGTTCTGTTGGTGATATCAAGCAGCAAGAAGCCTCCAGCTGAGTTGTGATGATAGTAGGAGCGGGTTGCTAACCCAGCTGCCAAGAAGGAATCCAGAATTAGTTTTCAGTTCTCCATTGAGGACAGAAGGGGACAAGGGAATTGGGAAAGTTTAATGGAAAGAGCTGGGGTAGAATCAAAAGGCCACAGTTCTTGATCAGCTGTGTGGCAGGTAAGTGACGTCATCTCTCTGAGTCTTCTTGTCCTGTGTGCATATTGAGGGGCCTGTTCATTCATTCAGCAAGTATGTATAAACTGCCCATGCCTGTGCGAGGCCGGGGACTACAGTGACGAATAAAGAGGCACAGGGAACATTCCTGCCATTGGATAAGTGTAAAAATGACATGTGACAAGGGCTATGAAGGAGAGGTTCGCTGGACTTGGGAGGACTTGTGCCAGTTAGAGAGAGGTGCTGTGAGCTGAGACTTGAGGATGCAGGTGAAGGAGTGGAGGTCTCTTTCAAGGAGAGAGAACTGTGAGGTATACAAGCCTTGAGGCAGTATAGTGAGGTAAGATGGCCAGGCCCAAGCAGAGTGGTCTATCAAAAAAGCACCAGGAAGCCGGGCTCGGTGGCTCAGCCTGTAATCCCGCGCCTTTGGGAGGCTGAGGTGAGTGGATTGCCTGAGCCCGCGGGTTCGAGACCCGCCTGGGCAACTTGGCAAGACCTCATTTCTACAATAAATCAAAAATTAGCCGGGCGTGGTAGCACGCGCCTGTAGTTCCAGCTACTTGGAAGGCTGAGGCGGAAGAATCGCCGGAGCCCAGGAGGTCGAGGCTGCGGTGGCCAGGAGCGGCCACTGCACTCCAGTCTGGGCGACAGAGTGAGACTCCAACTCAAAAAAAAAAAAAAAAAAAAGCACCAGGAGCTGTGAAGGATTTTAAGCAGAAGCATGGCATGTGCAAAGACCCAGAGGGCTAAAGAGTGTGTCAGTGTGTCTAAAGCATAAGGTGCAAGATTAGGAGGAAAATGACTAGAGATGGGCAGAAAGTGAGCTTGGAGTGTGGACAACCCTCAGGCTCAGTGGTGTGGGTTTCATCCGGCTTCTCACAGAGTACATGGAGCCCTCAGCTCAGTGCCTATGCCTTGGAAGCTGCTCTGGTGTGTGTATGTGTGCTGCAGGGTATCGTTTGGGAGGCCCAGCAGACTGGCTTTGGGCTTCCCACTCCTCTTTGGCCTGGGCAACCTGTTTCTTTTTTCTTTTTCTTTTTTGAATGGGAGTCTCACGATGTCTCCCGGGCTAGAGTGCAGTGGCACGCTCACAGCCACCGCAGCCTGGACCTGCTGGGCTCCTATGATCCTTCCATCTCAGCCTTCCAAGTAGCTGGAACCACAGGCATGTGCCACCACACCTGGCTAATTTTTCTGTTTATTATAGAGATGAGGTCTCGCCATGTTGCTCAGCCTGTCTCGAACCCCTGAGCTCAGGAAATCCTCTCTCCTCTACCTCCCAAAGTACTATGATTATAGGCGTGAGCCACTGCACCTGGCCTGTTTCTTAACTATTGGACATTTTAGGGTTCTGAGACAAATTCCATTAGATGAGGATTCTGATGCTCAAAACAGCCATATAAACAAAAAGTTTGAAAACCACTGCACAGGCATTGGGAAGCCAGTGAAGCTTTACGTGAAGGATGGTGTGACTACATTTGCCTGTTAAAAGCCTCGCTCTGGGCCAGGCTCAGTGACTCAGCCTGTAATCCCAGCACTTTGGGAGACTGAGGCAAGTGGATTGCCTGAGTCTGCAGGTTGGAGACCAGCCCAGGCAATTTGGTGAGACCTCAAGACTCGCTCTGGCTGCCAGTGTGGAGAGTGGAGTTGGAAGCAGGTGGGAGGAGGCCAGCCGCAAAGCTGCTGTAGTTATGCGGATAATGGTAAGGAAATAAGGCTTGAGAGCTTTCCCTAGGAAAGAATTAACCAGAGGGCAGACATAGGACTAGTGGCAACAACAGGATAAGTGCTGAGGACACAAAAGGAGCCATCTAGGACAAGGAAGCCATCCTGGAGAGGGTCCCCTGTGCCCGCAGGGAGTGGAACAGGAGAGCAGAGCTAAGCAAAGGTCTTACAATTGCCTGAGTCAGAATGAGCCCTTGGAGGCCATCCAGTGTGGGCCCTTATTTTACAGGGGAGACCACTGAGATCTGCAGAGGTTGTGTGACCTGTCTGAGGTCACTGGGCAGACCAGGACTCAGACCCATGCTCTTGGTCCAGAGTCTTTCCTTTTGAATGGCCTCCAGGGCCTCTTCTCTTGCCCCCTCCCTTCAGGGCAGATAGGCTCTCTCTTGGCCCTCAGGGCCCAGGTGGTGTAGAAGGCTGGGATCAGGGGCCACGCCCAGAGGCCTGCCGTGGCCAGCTGGGTTCCAGACTGGAGCTTCACCTGGACCCCAGACTCAACCTCCACAAAGTAAATGGAGAAGCCACCCCTACCGTCTGAGTGATGCCCTCTGTGTGATGTCTCAGCATCTCATTTGCCCACAGTTGAGTCCCTTAAGAGGATGATGTGGAACTGGTACTGCCAGAGGGCGTCCAAGTCACCAAGGCCAGTCAGGAGACGCGAGACCAGAGCTGATGCACAAACCACGCAGCCCTGGGCTGATTCAGACTTGCAGAAGTGGAGCTAGAAGCAAAAGTAATCAGGGCCCCCAGGACTAGGCTCCCCACCGCACTCCAGGCCTGGCTTAGACAAGCCGCTGTGACACCTCTGCAGAGAGGTCATAGAGTGCCATTTGGAACTACCTGGCAGAGCTGGGTCTCATCAAGACAGGAGCAAGGCTTCCCTGAAAGAGAGTCCCTGGTCCTATATCCATCCTGGTGGTCCCCAAGTGGTGGCTTGAAAGACCATGGGGTCACAGGTCTCCATATTCTAGGCTGTCACCCTCTTCCTCCTCGCTGGCCTGCGTCCTGGCCCTGAGCCTCTTCCTCCAGAAATAAGGGTTGTGCAATGCAAAGCTTGCCTTTCCCAGCACTGGGGCTTTCCACACAGCTGAGAGGAGCCTGGAGAGATATCACCCATAACACGCAGCAGGAACTGGCAGAGCACCTGCTCCCTCCTGGTCAGGAACCTATGTATAGAGCTCGTGCTGTAAAGCAAGGGCTCATCAAACAAGGTTGACCATGCCTGCTAATTCTTGTTGACGCTAAATTCCAAGTACAAGGAATTATTTGTACTGTTTTTTATTTTATAGTATCTTCTTGGATATTTAAAAACATTTCTACGGTGGCTTATGCCTGTAACCCCCCCACTTTGGGAGGTGGAGGTGAGAGGATTGTCAGAGCAGTTGCCCAGGGGTTCAAGACCAGCCTGGGCAACTTGGCAAAACCTCGTCTCTACAATAAATCAAAAATTACCCGGGCATGGCTGCACATGCCTATAGTTTCTAGTTACTTGGAAGGCTGAGATGGAAGGATCGTCTGAGCCCAGCAGGTCAAGGCTACAGTGGCTGTGAGCATGCCACTGCACTCCAGCCTGGGTCATAGTGAGACTCCAACTCAAAAATTAAATAAATAAAAATAATAAAAATTTCCATCACAGTTTTTATTTTCTATTTATTCTTAAAACTTTTTTCCATCACAGTTTTTATTTTTTATTTTATTTTATTTTATTTTTGAGTTGGTGTCTCACTCTTGTCACCCAGGCTGGAGTGCTGTGGCACGCTCATGGCCACTGCAGCCTCGATCTGTTGGGCTCAGGCGATCCACCTGAGCCTTCCAAATAGCTGGAACTATAGACTCACGCCACCATGCCCAGCTAGTTTTTGTGATTTATTATAGAGATGAGGTCTCACCAAGTTGCCCAGGCTGGTCTCGAGTCCCTGGACTCAGGCCATCCTCTCCCCTCGACCTTCCGAAGTGCTGGGATTATAGGCTGAGCCACCACGCCTGGCCCCACCACGGTTTTTTTGGGTTTTTTGGGGTGTTTTTTTTTTGAGTTGGAGTCTCACTCTGTCGCCCAGACTGGAGTGCAGTGGCCGCTCCCGACCACCACAGCCTTGACCTGCTGGGCTCTGGTGTTCCTTCCGCCTCAGCCTTCCGAGTAGCCGGAATTACAGTCGCGTGCTACCACACCCGGCTAATTTTTTGATTTATTGTAGAGATGAGGTCTCACCAAGTTGTCCAGGCGGGTCTTGAACCCGCGGGCTTAGGCAGTCCACTCACTTCAGCCTCCCAAAGGCGTGGGATTACAGGCTGAGCCACCGAGCCTGGCTCCCACCACGGTTTTTAAAAGCTCAGTGGTCCCCTGCTCAAAGCAGTTTCTCTAAGAATCACAGCCCTGGTCTTGAAGAGTTGCAGTGCAGTGGGGCTATAAGATATGGACAGCAGTGCCTGAAAGCTCCAAAGATAGTGAGCCAAGTGCAGTGGCTCACACTTGTAATCCCAGCACTTGGGGAGGCAGAGGCGAGAGGATGGCCTGAGCCCAGAGGTTCGAGGCCAGCCTGGGCGACTTGGTGAGACCTCATCTCTATAATAAATCAAAAAAATTAGTCAAGTGTGGTGGCACATGCCTATAGTTTCAGCTACTTGGAAGGCTGAAGCAGAAGGGTCACCTAAACCCAGCAGGTCGACAGAGTGAGACTCTGACTCAAAACAAACAAAAAAACAAGACAGTAGTCATGCGCCCTGACAGCCATCAGAAAGAGCTAAGCCATTTGGTGAGGCAGAATTTGGGCTGAATCTCAAATGGCATGCAGTTGGACAAAGATGGAGGAAAGACATTCCAGACAAGGGAACAGCACATGAAAGAGAGGGCTTGCTAGCAGAGGGACCTTGACATTTGCTGGGTGCGTAGCACTCTCCATCGTATTTAATCCTCTAACAACCCAGTGAGGAAGGGATGGGTCTCTTTTCACCATGTGAAGAGACTGAGGCTTCCCTCGCCCTCTAACTTCCAGTGGCTCCCAGAGTAGGCAGTGTCTTCAGAAAGGGTCCCATGGGTGGCAGACCTTGACTTTGCTTCTTCTAAGGGGCAGAGGAGATATAGTCCAGTCTGAATTGCAAGGTTTGCAACCCAAAGAAGAGGTGGGAGGACGGGGTGTTTCAGTACAAGAAAGCAGCTCACAGAAAGGTCTAGAGGCCAGGAGCCCGACTTTGCCATAGCTGCTATGGCTGGAGAGTTTGGCCAGGGTTCCATCTTGGAGATGTTTGCATAGAAAAGCCTAGGAACAGGATGGGTGCAGTGGCTCGTGCTAGGGCACGGATAGGGTGAGGGTGTATGGATGGAGAGGGAGAGGTGCAGGGAGGTGCAGCACTTCCAGAGCTGGTGTGCCGGAGGTGTGCACTGGCAACCCAGAGAGCTGAGTAATTGCAAAGAATTGCAACACCGGAGGTGAGAGAAGAAAAGATTTATATAAGAAAGCTTTACTCCCCATGGACAGGGAGTAGGCCTACACTCTAGATGAGTGTAGCGCCGTAGCCCCCCAAAGCCCTTGCTTACATTCTTTTCCTTGGAGATGTTGCAATCAGGTAGACATGACTGCCATGACTTCCTTATTGACCACCTGTGGTTGTCTTGGAGAACTTGTGATACAGAGACTCACTAATGTCCGCCTACATTATCATAGCCCCTAGAGAAGGGCGTGACAAGGATTCTAATGCTCCTGCACCTTCCCAAACGACATTCCTTAGAGCTAATGGAGGGTGCACTTCTTATCTCCTAGGCATTCCCAGTGGGTAGCTTCGGGGGATCCTTGGCTTCCCTGTAGATAGTGCCCAATTTACTAGAAGATTGAATCCCCACCTGCTCTCCCTCTGAGCGGTCATAACTTTTGTAATTACAAGTTTCATGACTTTTACAGTCCTTGCCCAATGCATGATATCTTAGGCCTTGTAAATTTCTTTTACTCTAGGCAAGCTGATTGCTGCTATGAGATACCTCTGATAACTGGCACCAGGAAATCTGTTTCTGAAAAGACAAAGTCAGCAAAGTTAATTTTACCCAAAGTGTCCATTTCTCCAAAAGCATAGCTTCTACTTTCTCATCATTGTATTAAGGTTTAGGAACAAGATGAAAAATGGCTTCCCACTCTCGGTTTGTCCTTTCAGCTCATACGTTGTAATCCCAGCACTTTGGGGGGGGCCAAGGCAGGAAGATGGCTTGAGGCCAGCCTGGGCAACATAGTGAGACCTTATTTCTACAAAAAAATAAAAAATCAGCCGAGCATGGTGGCAAGTGTCTGTAGTGTCAGCTACTTGGGAGGCTGAGGCAGGAGAATCACTTGAGCTCAGGAGGTCCAGGCTGCAGTGAGCCATGATCCTAGCACTCTACCCCAACTCAAAAAAACAAAGAATAGTCTAGGAATAGATCCAAAGAGAAGATTCTAGAACTTCACCCTTGGTTAGAAAGTAGAGCCTAGGCAAGGCGCTATAGCTCAAGCCTATAATCCCAGCACTTTGGGAGCTGAGGCAAGAGGATTGCCTGAGTTCAGGGGTTTGAGACCAGCCTGGGCAACTTGGCGAGACCTCGTCTCTACCATAAATAAAAAAAAATAAAAATAATAAGCCTGGTGTGGTAGCATGCGCCTGTAGTTCCAGCTACTTGGAAGGCTGAAGTGGAAGGAAAGGATTGCCTTAGCCCAGCGGGTCAAGACTACAGTGGCCTTGAGCATGGCACTGCACTCCAGCCTGGGCAACAGAGTGAGACTCTGACTCAAAAAACAAACAAACAATAAAACAACAGAGCCCAGTCCATGTCTACAGAAAAGGGTCAGGACCTTTGAGAACCTTGTTAGAGTAGGGAATCCTTGTTGTTTCCCTGAACTGGTTACTTTTGTAGCCTCTGTTCTGTTTAAAGTGATTAATAGAGAAGCTCTCGGAACAGGAGATGGAGACTACCATTTTGTGACCTCCTATTGTGTGACAAGCACTGCCTTTGAGCTCTTATTTAATCCTTTCTAAAACCCTGAGAATTAGGTATTATTAGTCCATTTTACAGACAAGTCCACAGAGGCTTAGAGAGATGAAGTGAGTTGCTCATGGTCCCACTAATACATAGTGGAGCTGGGATTCAAACCCAGGTTTGACCACAAAGTCTGCCCTATTTTTGGCAGCTGGGATAATGTGGTTAAAAGAAGGTGAGGTGTACCTGAGTTTTGCAAGCAGGAAGAGAGCCTGGAGCTGCGAGTGGTCGGAATTGCGGGAAGGGCTGGGACTAGAGCTAAAGAATTTGGATTTTGTCCTGTCGGTGATGGTGAGATGGGGAAGATTCTAGCAGAGGAGCAGCCAGGGCAAATTAATCTGTAGTTTAAAAAGATTTGGGCTGTGTGTGGTGGCTCATGCCTCCGGCACTTTAGGAGGCTGAGGCAAGAGGATTGCTTAAGCCAAGGAGTTCATGCTTGGGCAAAGTAGCAAGACTCCCTCTCTACAAAAAATAAAAAATTATTCAGGGCCAGATGCGATGGCTTGCACCTGTAATCCCAGCACTTGAGGTGGACGAGGTGGGAGGATTGCTTGAGCCCAGGAATTCAAGACCTGGGCAACATAGTGAGACCTCATCTCTATAAAAAATACAAAAATAGCCAGGCGCAGTGGCTCATGCCTGTAATCCCAGCAATTTGGGAGGCCAAGACGAGAGGACTGCCTGAGCCCACCAGATCGAGACCAGCAATGTGGCTGGACCTCATCTCTACAATAAATAAAAAAAATTAGCCAGGCTCGGTGGCTCAGCCTGTAATCCCGCGCCTTTGCGAGGCTGAGGTGTGTGGATTGCCTGAGCCTGCGGGTTCAAGACCCACCTGGGCAACTTGGTGAGACCTCATCTTTACAATAAATCAAAAATCAGCCGGGCGTGGTAGTGCGTGCCTGTAATTCCGGCTACTTGGAAGGCTGAGGCAGAAAGATGGCCAGAGCCCAGCAGGTCGAGGCTGCGGTGGCTGGGAGCGGCCACTGCACTCCAGTCTGGGCAACAGAGTGAGACTCCAACTCAGAAAAGCAAAACAAAACAAAACAAAAAATTAGCTGGGTGTGGTGATGCAAACCTGTAGTTCCAGTACTTGGAAGGCTGAGGCAGAAGGATCGCCTGAGCCCAGCAGGTCAAAGCTGCGGTGGCCATTAGCATGTCACTGCATTTCAGCCTGGGCGACAGAGTGAGACTCCAACTCAAACAAAACAAAACAAAACAAAACAAAACAAAGATAAGTAATATTGCTTTAAAAAGAGGAGGCAGTTCCAAGTGCACAGGGAGACCTGCCCATGCCTGGTCTCCATGGGGAGGAGACTAGGAAACTCACTGATGGAAAACTTCCCAAGAATCCGGAAAGGAGGGATTATCAGCCACATGGTACTGAGGAGGAAGCTGAGGCTGAGGAGGCAGAGTAACTGGCCCAAGGTCACAGAGTGAGTTAATTGGTTGTGCTTTTTGCTGTGGCAATGGCCCATGCCCCTTCTTCCCCTCCACCCCCACACAATGCTGCCCCCCAGGACATACACCCTGAACACCATCTCCTCCGAGAGACCTTCCCTGACTGCCCCCAGGATGGTCTCTTCCTAGCAGTTCTGTTGTAGATGAGGTTCCCAGGAGGCGGATTCTGAGATGGCAATGAGTGCAATATGTATTAGGAGATTTTCTTTTTTGGAGTTAGCGTCTCACTCTGCCACCCAGGCTGGAGTGCAGTGGCAAGTTCACAACCATTGCAGTTTCAAGCTGCTGGGCTCAGGCGATCCTTTCACCTCAGCCTTCCAAGTAGCAGAACTACAGGCGCGCACCACCATGCCTGGCTAATTTTTTTGGTTTATTGTAGAAACGAGGTCTCGCCAAGTTGCCCAGGCTGGTCTTGAACCCGTGGGCTCAGGCAATCCTCTCGCCTACACCTCCCAAAGTGATTACAGGCTTGAGCCACTGCACCTGACTAGGAGATGTTCTTGAGATGGGCACCTGGCTAGGGAGGAATGGTAAGGAGGCAGGTTGGGCAGAGAGAGAACTAGGCTGTTCTCGGTGAAGCCCGGGGACGGTGAGGACATGGGGTTTGACCTTCAGAGCTGGCCAGCGTTGAGGCAGAGGGCCAGGCCTTTAAGGCCCCCATGGATGGCTGCGGGATGTGGGCTGTCCCCGAGGGGTGGGCAGTTCCCAGAGTGCTACCTGCTGAGGCCTGTCACCCAGCATTCCTCCCAATGGAGTAGAGGGAGCGCTGAAAGGTTCACCAGCCCAGGGGGGCATCTTGGTGGCTTGTCATGGTGACCACTGTGTGCCCATCAGAGCTGCTGCTCACCCATGCTCGTCCTAGCCTCTCAGATCCAGACTCAGCCCCTGGGCTTGGGGTGGGGGCTCTGGGCAGCACCCCTGGGTCTGACCCCACACCTTAATCCCGTGCCCAGACTTGTTTCTAGCTGAGGACCTCGGAAGGTCCCCAGTCGGCTTCCTTGGGAATCCCCACACCGTCCCTGCCTGTGAGCAGCATTCAGACGCTGTGCATGTGTCCCAGCCCAGGAATGCTGCCAGAGAGGGCACATCGCAGCCAAGAAGGGAGTGAGTGGGGGCGATGCTTGTCATTCAGTTCACAGTGTGGCAGACCCTGGGTCAGCACATCCTGTCTTTCATCTTATCCACGGGTACAACCTTCCTGTGAGAAAGGATCTTTTATTTATATTTTTGGGTCGGAATTTCAGTCTTGCTCAGGCTGGAGTGCAGTGGCACACTCATGGCCACTGCAGCCTCGGTCAGCTGGGCTCAGGCAATCCTACCTCAGCCTTCCAAGTAGCTGGAACTACAGGCACTTGTCCCCAGGCCCAGCTAACTTTTTTATTTATTGTAAAGACGAGGTCTCACCAAGCTGCCCAGGCTGGTCTCAAAACCCTGGTCTCAGGCAATCCTCTCAGCTTCCTGAAGTGCTGAGATTACAGGCGTGAGCCCCTGTGTGTCCGGCGAGGCGGGATCTTTGATGAGCCCCGTCAACAGATGAGGAAACTGAGGCTCCAGGACAGGAAATTGCACACCCGGCCTCTTAGGCCTTCTGTAGGAAGGGGCTGTGCCGGGACCCCAAAGCCCAGGAGGCACTTCTGTGTCAGGATCCTGTTTATATTAACCCTTCTGTCATTCGTCCTCCAGAGAGATACTAACACTCCCTCTCCCACCAGGGGGTGTGAGGTGGGCGCTGTTTCAACCCTTTCTCCCCCAGAGTCAACACTGGCATGGTCCTGGGTGCTGCCTCCCGCTGGGGGACCGGGGGACTTGGGCCCTGTGGATGAGCCGGACACCCCCCCAGTCCTCTTCCAGCTTGATGTCACCCTGCTGCAGAGCCCGCTGGATGGCATTGGCCAGGGTGTCGAAGGCCAGGTCCACGTTGCAGTTGGTTTTGGCCGAGGTCTCCACAAAGGCCATGCCCAGGGAGGCGGCCAGCTCTTCTGCCTCCTGGGCCGAGACACAGCGGGTGCTCTGTAGGTCGCTCTTGTGGCCAACCAGGAGGAAGACGGCCTTGCAAGGGCCCTGGGAGGCCATGACCTCCTGGTGCCAGTCTTGGATGTGGTCGAAGGACTTCCTGTTTGTCACATCGAAGACCAGCAGGACGCCCACCACGTTCCGGTAGAAGGACCTCGTGATGCATCTGGGAAGGTGGAGCAGAGTGGCCAGAGGCTGTGCCTTCCAGCGCCAGAGGCAGGACCCCCGCCCACGCCCCGTCACAGCTCACTTCCAAACCCCTGGGCTTCGCGCGACTCACAGGCCCCCCGACATGCCCCCTGCCTGGGGAGCACCGAGGCTCCCTGACTCGGGTCTCTGCTTCTCCACGCCGCCCCGGCAGACGCCTCCCGACCTAGGGCCGACGCAAACCTCTCCCTCCGCGCCCCCGACGGCCCCCCAGCCCGCGAGCTCCCTCCGCCCGGGGCCAGGCTTCACTCGGCATCCCTCCGAGACCAGCGTGGGGCTGCTGGCCGGGGTCCGGCCCAGGCCCACCCAGCGGTGCCTGCAGGACGAAGGCCTCGGAGGAGGGTCTGGCGAGCGGCCGAGACCGGGGACCCGCGCGTCCGCCTGGCCCCGAGGCCGGCCCCGGGGTCCCCGCGGTCACGCCGAGGGGCGCCGGCCCGGCCCCCCGAAAGCCCCGCCCCGGCCCGCACCTGAAGCGCTCGTGGCCCGCGGTGTCCCAGAGCTGCAGCTTGACGCGCGGCCCGGCCGGCAGCTGCAGCGCGCGGCCGTAGAACTCGACGCCCACCGTGGGCCCCGGCTCGGGCTCGGGCGCGCGCGCGCCCCCCGCGGCCGCCACGTAGCGCCGCAGCAGCGACGTCTTGCCCACCGCCGCGTCCCCCAGCAGCGCGACCCGAAACTGGTAGCGGCAGCCGCCGGCCTCCATGGCCCGCGGCCGCCCCGCCGCCCGCGGCCGCCCGCCCGGCCCGCCCGCGGCCTCCCCCGCGCCCGCCCCGCCCCCGCGGCCCCGAGCCGGGCCAGTCACGCCCTCTCTCTGAGCCTCGCGTCTCTCCCCTGAAAATGGGGACAGAGCTGTCCCCGACGTCACAGGACAAAAGTCCAAATTAGATGGAAGGGGCCCTAGCCAGACGAGCACCGGCCTAAGAGACTAACAGCGTGAGAGCGTCCGCTTCATTCATTCATTCATTCTCCAGCTCCATCCTCCCCGCCCCCCACCCTAGGCTCCCTAGTGGGGCCCCTGCTGCCCGGCCTGGGAGCGCCTCTGGAAAGTGGGTGGCTTTGTAGGGCTCCCTGTCCACCCAGATGCCCCTTCCTGGAGCCCCGTCAGCCCTGGCCGGGGGCCTCTAGTCCAATGTCCAGGTTCAACGTTCAGCAGCCCCGGCCACTTCCCCCATGCCTCTGTTGGACACCAGGGGCCCCAAGGGACTTGGACGCCGTCTGGCTGAGGAGGCAGACAGACGCAGACAACTGCGATTCCAGTTATGAAGCCACATGACAGCTGTTCTGTGGGCAGCAGTCCTCCGATAGGGCCATAGTGTACCCATTTTAGAACTGAGGAGACAGGCTCAGAGGTACGGCCTGTCCCAGGTCACACACATCCGGGCCCTTCATGACCCCTTGGATGCCATAAAAGGGACTCAAAGGCAGGTACCGCAAGAACCGGGACACTGTGATTGGGTCTCGCTTGGGTTAGGGGCTAGGGCAGGGCAGACACTTGTGCTTCCTGGGTCCACTCCACCCCTTCCAGGCTGACCTGGAAACCCAGGCCATAGAGGCTGGAGCACTGACTGGTCCCAATAGCTTTAGTCGGCCGGCTTGCTATTTACCAAGCCCGTTGTCCCACTGTGGGGGACTCTGCCAGTTTAACTTGTTCTGGTGAGTCGATGGGGCAGTGGATGTCCCCACTGTGGCACACTATCGTGTCATCACTTCTCTTGCTAAAACAACTTGCAAGTAGGTATTTACTCTGCCCATTTTTCAGAAGAGGGCACTAAGGCTCAGAGAAGTTAATTAGCCCGAGGTCACTCAGCAAGAAAGACTGAGACTGGCAGCCAACTCTACACAAAGCCAAAGCTTTGTTTGCTGTTTCTGTTTCTGGCTGGACAGGTTGGAGATCTGGGAAGACCCTGGTGTCTTCTGGCTGGTTCTGAACAAATCAGTGGGAAGCCATCTTGTCAGGTCTTCTGGCCACTGGTCACTCACATGGTAGAACCTAAAGAGGCCCAGGTCTCTGCTCCCCCTCAGCTTCAGGGGTAGAAGAGAGAAACCTGAGAATCCTGGCACTTGAGTGACCTTGGGCTGAGGAGCCTCGGGAAAGGAGTGTTGTTGGGGGTTCTTCCCCTGCCAGCGCTGCCCGAACCAAGAGATCCTGCCACATTGCCTTCTCCACCAGAATGTCCTCCCCCCTTGCTGGGCACATTGGCTCACACCTATAATCCCAGCACTTTGGGAGGCTGAGGCAGGAGGCTTGCTTGAGCCCAGGAGTTCAAGACCAGCCTGGGCAACATAGTGAGACCCTGTCTCTACAGACAGACAAAAATAGCTGGGTGTGGTGATGCACACTTGTAGTCCCAGCTACAAGAGGCTGAGGTGGAAGGTTCGCCTGAGCCCAGGAGGTCGAGGCTATTGGTGAACCATGATCATGCCACTGTTCTCCAGCCTGGATGACAGAGTGAAACCCCAACTTAAAAACAAAAAAAAGGGCCGGGTTCAGTGGCTCAGCCTGTAATCCTGCGCCTTTGGGAGGCTGAGGTGAGTGGATTGCCTGAGCCCGCAGGTTCGAGACCCGCCTGGGCAGCAGACCTAATCTCTACAATAAATCAAAAAATCAGCCGGGCGTGGTAGCGCATGCCTGTAATTCCGGCTACTCAGAAGGCTGAGGCGGAAGGATCGCCGGAGCCCAGTGCGTCAAGGTTGCGGTGGCCGGGAGCGGCCACTGCACTCCAGTCTGGGTGACAGAGTGAGACTCCAACTCAAAAAAACCAAAACAAAACAAAAAAACAAAAAAAGGGCCGGACTCGGTGGCTCAGTCTATAATCTCGCGCTTCGGGAGGCCGAGGTGAGTGGATTGCCTGAGCCAGCGGATTCGTGACCTGCCTGGACAACTTGGCGAGACCTCGTCTCTACAATAAATCAAAAATCACCCCGGTGTGGTAGCGCACGCCTGTAGCTTCAGCTACTTGGAAGGCTGAGGTGGAAGGATCGCCAGAGCCCAGCAGGTCGACGCTGGGGTGGCCGTGAGCGTGCCACTGCACTCCAGCCTGGGTGACAGAGTGAGACTCCAATTCAAATAAATAAATAAAAGCAACAAAACAAGAATGTTCTTTCCACCTCTCTCTGTTCAGCCTGCAGAATATGTTTTGCATCTGGGCCTGCAGACGCCCAAGCCCCAGCCATGCTGAACAGTTCTGCTCTCCTCAGCGCTCTGCCAGGAACACTCTGCTCCTCAAAGGGCATGCTGACCCACGAACCCTGCTTTAGGCCCCAGTTCAGATCCCTGTCCTTGGGGAGCCCCTCATTGGCCGGCCACGTGCAGTGTTGTCCAGCTAAGCTGTCCGTCTCTCTTTTAGGCAAGGGCCCTGAGGGCAGGGACTGATGACTGTATCTTCAGTGCCCGACTCAGTGCTTTCGTGTAAAGGAAGAACACGGTAAATAGTCATGGTTGAGGCCGGGTGTGGTAGCTCACGCCTGTAATTCCAGCACTTTGGGAGGCAGAGGCAAGAGGATGGCCTAAGCCCAGGGGTTCGAGACCAGCCTACGCAACTTGGCCAGACCTAGTCTCTACGAGAAATCAGAAAACTTAGCCGGTGGGGTGGCCCGCACCTGTAGTTCCAGCTACCTGGATGGAGGAGGTGGAAGGATCACCTGAGTCCAGCAGGTTGAGGCTGAGGTGGCCGTGAATATGCTGCTGCATTCCAGCCTGGGCAACAGAGTGAGACTCCTATCAAAAAGAAAAAAAGTCAAGGTTGGCTGAATGAAGGTGGATGAGTGAACTTATTCATCCAGTCACTCACTCAAATACCACATAGAGCTGGACCCGGGGAGCCCGAGGGTGGGAGAAGGACTCTCGAGGTGACACGGAAGCGCCAAGCATAAGTGGGACTTGGGGAGGCCGAGGAGGAGGGGTCCCCCAGAGAGGCATGGGCCAGATGGAAATGCGTCGGCACCCACCCTCCCGAAGCCTTTGGGTCAGTCCACATGGGCAGTGCACTATCAGCATCTGGGCTTGGACTTCCTCCCTCTCCCAGATGCTCAGCTGCGGCCTGGGTCATGTGTCTGTCTCTGGCTGCACTGGAAGCCAGCTGTCACTGACCTCTGCCATACACTTGCCGTGTAACCCAGGCTAGCTATTTCCCGTCCTTGGAGCTGCTTCCTCTTCTGCCAAGCGAAGCACCTCTCAGGGCTGTTCTGGAAGGCACATGTAGCGAAGCAGCTGAGGTTGCCTTGGCGCAGATCTGGGTTGTAGTTCCAACGACCGCTTGCTAGTTGTGTGACCTTGGCCAAGTTTTATTCATTCATTCATTCACTTGGTAATTACTTCAATAAGTGCTGGCCGTCCTCCATATACCAGGCACTTAGACAGCAGTGAGAGAAAAAAGACAACGCTCCTGCTTGGGGAGCTCACATTGTTTTTTTTTAAACCAAGGTCTCGCTCTGTCACCCAGGCTGGAGTACAGTGGCATGCTCACGGCCACCACAGCCTCGACCTGCTGGGCTCCGGCGCTCCTTCCGCCTCAGCCTTCTAAGTAGCTGGAACCACAGGTGCGCACCACCATGCCTGGCTAATTTTTTAACAAATTTATCGTAGAGATGAGGTCTCGCCAAGTTGCCCAGACTGGTCTCGAACCCCTGGGCGCAGGCAATCCTCTCACCTTGGCCTCCCAAAATGCTGGGATTAGACTTGAGCCACCATGTCCAGCTGCGCATGGCTCTTTAAAAAATAGAAGGCTGGGTATGGTGGCTCACACCTGTAATCCCAACACTTTGGGAGGCCAAGGGAAGAGGATGGCCTGAACCCAGTGGTTCGAAAACAGCCTTGGCAACTTGGCGAGATCTCGTCTCTACAATAAATAAAAAAATTAGCCGGGTGTGGTGGCACAAGTCTGTAGTTCCGCTACTTGGAAGGCTGAGGCAGAAGGATTGCTTGAGTCCAGCAGGTCAAGGCTGCGGTGTCCCACTGCACTCCAGCCTGGTGATAGAGTGAACGTGGCACTGCACTCCAGCCTGGACGATAGAGTGAGACTCTGACTCAAAAAATAAATAAATAAATAAAATAAAGTGAAATAAAATAAAATAAGGCCAGGTGCAATGACTCAGGCCTATAATCTCAGCACTTTGGGGGGGTGGAGGTGAAAAGATTGTCAGAGCCCAGAGGTTCGAGACCAGTCTGGGCAACTTGGCGAGACCTCATCTCTACGATAAATTTGTTAAAAAATTAGCCAGGCATGGTGGTGCGCACCTGTGGTTCCAGCTACTTAGAAGGCTGAGGCGGAAGGAGCGCCGGAGCCCAGCAGGTCGAGGCTGTGGTGGCCGTGAGCACGCCACTGTACTCCAGCCTGGGTGACAGAGCGAGACCTTGGTTTAAAAAAAAACAATGTGAGCTCCCCAAGCAGGAGCGTTGTCTTTTTTCTCTCACTGCTGTCTAAGTGCCTGGTATATGGAGGACGGCCAGCACTTATTGAAGTAATTACCAAGTGAATGAATGAATGAATAAAACTTGGCCAAGGTCACACAACTAGCAAGCGGTCGTTGGAACTACAGCCCAGATCTGCGCCAAGGCAACCTCAGCTGCTTCGCTACATGTGCCTTCCAGAACAGCCCTGAGAGGTGCTTCGCTTGGCAGAAGAGGAAGCAGCTCCAAGGACGGGAAATAGCTAGCCTGGGTTACACGGCAAGTGTATGGCAGAGGTCAGTGACAGCTGGCTTCCAGTGCAGCCAGAGACAGACACATGACCCAGGCCGCAGCTGAGCATCTGGGAGAGGGAGGAAGTCCAAGCCCAGATGCTGATAGTGCACTGCCCATGTGGACTGACCCAAAGGCTTCGGGAGGGTGGGTGCCGACGCATTTCCATCTGGCCCATGCCTCTCTGGGGGACCCCTCCTCCTCGGCCTCCCCAAGTCCCACTTATGCTTGGCGCTTCAGTGTCACCTCGAGAGTCCTTCTCCCACCCTCGGGCTCCCCGGGTCCAGCTCTATTGTGGTATTTGAGTGAGTGACTGGATGAATAAGTTCACTCATCCACCTTCATTCAGCCAACCTTGACTTTTTTTCTTTTTGATAGGAGTCTCACTCTGTTGCCCAGGCTGGAATGCAGCAGCATATTCACGGCCACCTCAGCCTCAACCTGCTGGACTCAGGTGATCCTTCCACCTCCTCCATCCAGGTAGCTGGAACTACAGGTGCGGGCCACCCCACCGGCTAAGTTTTCTGATTTCTCGTAGAGACTAGGTCTGGCCAAGTTGCGTAGGCTGGTCTCGAACCCCTGGGCTTAGGCCATCCTCTTGCCTCTGCCTCCCAAAGTGCTGGAATTACAGGCGTGAGCTACCACACCCGGCCTCAACCATGACTATTTACCGTGTTCTTCCTTTACACGAAAGCACTGAGTCGGGCACTGAAGATACAGTCATCAGTCCCTGCCCTCAGGGCCCTTGCCTAAAAGAGAGACGGACAGCTTAGCTGGACAACACTGCACGTGGCCGGCCAATGAGGGGCTCCCCAAGGACAGGGATCTGAACTGGGGCCTAAAGCAGGGTTCGTGGGTCAGCATGCCCTTTGAGGAGCAGAGTGTTCCTGGCAGAGCGCTGAGGAGAGCAGAACTGTTCAGCATGGCTGGGGCTTGGGCGTCTGCAGGCCCAGATGCAAAACATATTCTGCAGGCTGAACAGAGAGAGGTGGAAAGAACATTCTTGTTTTGTTGCTTTTATTTATTTATTTGAATTGGAGTCTCACTCTGTCACCCAGGCTGGAGTGCAGTGGCACGCTCACGGCCACCCCAGCGTCGACCTGCTGGGCTCTGGCGATCCTTCCACCTCAGCCTTCCAAGTAGCCGGAATTACAGGCGCACGCTACCATGCCCGGCTAATTTTTTTATTTACTGTAGAGATGAGGTCTCGCCAAGTTGCCCGGGTGGGTCTCGAACCCGTGGGCTCATGCAATCCACTCACCTCAGCCTCCCAAAGTGCTGGGATTACAGACTTAGCCACTGAGCCCGGCTTTTTTGTTGTTTTTAAGAGATGGGGTCTTGCTGTGCTGCTCAGGCTCGTGTGCAGTGGCTGTTCACAGGTGCACTCCTGGCATACTGTAGCCTCCAACTCCTGGCCTCAAGCAATTCTTCCACCTCAGCCTGAGTAGAGGGGGCTACATGCATGTGCCACCAAGTCCTGTGAATTCTAAGTTAATTCTATATCTATCTACCAGCAATGCCGATCTGGTATTTGAAATGGACAAAAATAATACCATGTATAAATACCATGGTATCAAAAACATGAAAAATATCAGGTGCAGTCGCTCACGCCTGTAATCCCAGTACTTTGGGAGACTGAAGATATAGGATTGTTTGAGTTCAGGAGTTCGAGACTAGACTGGGTGACATAGCAAGACCCTTGTCTCTACAAAAAAGAAAAAACTGGCCAGGTGAGGTGGCTCACGCCTATAATCCCAGCAATTTGGGAGGCCAAGCTGAGAGGATTGCCTGAGCCCACGGGTTTGAGAGCAGCCTGGCCAACTTGGCGAGACTTCATCTCTACAAGAAATAAAAAAATTAGCTGGGTGTGGTGGTGCACACCTGTGGTTCCAACTACTTGGAATTGGAAGGCTGTGGCAGAAGGATTGCCTGAGCCCAGCAGGTCAAGGTTGTGGTGTCTATGTGTGTGCAACTGCACTCCAGCCTGAGTAACACAGTGAGACTTCTACTCAAAAAAAAAAAAAAAAATTGCTCAAAAGAGATCATAAGTCTAAGTGTGAGAGGGAAAACTGTCAAAATTCTAAAAAATAATAATAAAAAAAAGAAAGGAAAAAAATATATTTTTTAGAGACAAGGTTTTGTTCTATCATCCAAGCTGCAGTGCAGTGGCATGATTGCAGCTCACTTTAGTCTCAAACTCCTGGGTTCAAATGATCCTCCTGCCTCAGCCTCCCGGATACCTGGGATTACAGGTGTGCCACTGCGCCCGTTCAATTTTTAAGAAGTTTTTGCAAAAATAGGGTTCCACTATGTTGTCTAGGCGGGTCTCCATCTCCTGGGCTCCAGCGATCCTCCTGCCTCAGTGAGGGAGGAGCTAGGACTGCAGGAGTGCACACACAGCCAGGCTCTTGCTACACTTGAAAGGCGGAACACAGGATGTGCTGAGGGGTTGGGTGCGCAATGTGAGAGAGGAGTCCAGCTCGCCCAAGCTCTGCCTGAGATGACAGGGGTGGGCAGAGGGGAAGGCGTTCTTGGAAGTCTGCCTGTTAGGCAACCCCGTGGGGTTGTCAGGGAGCAGCAGGGGGGAAGGTCTAGGGCTCAGGAGAGAAGAGCGGCTGGAGACACACAGCTGCCCTCTCAAAAATCTGTCGCCTTCTCCATAAAACGGGAATCATTTTATTTCTTTTTTTCTCTTTTTTGAGTTGGAGTCTCACTCTGTCGCCCAGACTGGAGGCAGTGGCCGCTCCCGGCCACCGCAGCCTCGACTTGCTGGGCTCCGGCGATCCTTCCGCCTCAGCCTTCCGAGTAGCCAGGATTACAGGCGCGCGCTACCACACCCGGTTAATTTTTTTGATTTATTGTAGAGACGAGGTCTCACCAAGTTGCCTGGGTGGATCTCGAACCCGCGGGCGCAGGCCATCCACTCACCTCAGCCTCCCAAAGCGCAGGATTACAGGCTGAGCCACCGAGCCCCGCCCAGTACCTACTTTTTAAAAGGGCATGTGGGCTGGGCTCCGTGGCTGTAGCTCTGGCTACTAGGTAGGCTGAGGCGAAAGGATCGCCAGAGCCCAGCAGGGCGAGGCTGCGGTGGCTGGGAGCATGCCACTACCCTCCAGTCTGGGTGACAGAGTGAGACTCCAACTCAGAAAAAAAGAGGACGTGATCTGCAAACAGCAGCTTCCTGGGTAGTGTCCACAGCCTGTTTCTTGTGTAGGTTGCTCTAAGGGACCTCGGCGACTGCCCTTTGGGGCGCGTGTTCATGTCTGACCTTGCCTCATCCCCAGCGTAGGCTCCAGACAGGAAGGCGAGGTGCCTTTGGGAAGCCCCAGCGCACCATGGCGAGGGTGCACACTGGTCAAGTCATCATGTCAACCCGCACCAAGCTGCAGAACAAGCAGCATGTGATTGAGGCCCTACGCAGGGCCAAGTTCAAGTTCCCTGGTTGCCAGAAGATCCATATCATCTCAAAGAAGTGAGGCTTCAGCACGTTTAACACAGATGAATTTGAAGACTTAGTGGCTGAGAACCAGCTCATTCCAGATGGCTGTAGGGTCAAATACATTCCCAATCGCGGCTGCCTGGACAAATGGTGGGCCCTGCACTCATGAAGACTTTCACTCTGCTGGCTTTTCATCTCCACTATTAAATCTTGCTTCCTATTAAAAACAACAACAACAAAAACCAAAAGGGCATGTGAGGAGCCAGGTGCAGTGGCTCACATCTGTGGTCCCAGCACTTTGAGAGGGTGAGAGAATTGCCTGAGTCCAGGGGTTCGAGACCAGCCTGGACAACTTGGTGAGACCTTGTCTCTACAATAAATCAAAAAATTAGCCAGGCGTGGTGGCACATGCCTGGAGTTCCAGGTACTTAGAAGGCTGAGGCTGAAGGATCGCTTGAGCCCGGCAGGCCAAGACTGCACTTGCACTCCAGACTGGGCAACAGAGAGATTCCAACTCAAAAAAAAAAAGTGTAAGTCTGGAAAGCTGGCCTGCACCTGTAGTCCCCAGCTGCTCAGGAGGCTGAGGAAGGAGGATAGCTTGAGCCCAGGAGCTCGAGGCTGCCCTGAGCTGTGATCATGCCACTGTACTCCAGCCTGGGTGACAGTGAGACCCCCCCCTCAGAAAAGACGAAAGTATGTGAGGTTAAAAAGTAACAGACGAAGCACAGAAGAGGTGTTTGGTGCTTGATAACGACTATTTGTTTTTATACTGACGCGTCTTCATTCCATGGACAAAACATAGCGAGCTCCACGATGTGGCCTCTGGGATGGACTCCGGATTTCAGCCCTTGCCTGGTTTGCTCTAGCTGTGTGATCCTTTCCTCAGTTGCCTAATATGTCAAAAGGGCATAATTATGATACCTCCGCACAGGGATACTATGAAAACTAGCTGAGGCAATGGAGCCGTTTAGATAGTAAAGGCCCAATAACGTTACTGACTTCTTAGTGGCAAAGACAAGCCTTGAACGATACATTCTCGGGGGTCCTCAGTCGCCTCCTCCTAAGCCCTCCCGGGAGCCCCTTTCCAAGGAGACCCCACGGAGCCGGGCCCCAAGCCCCTGCCCACGCCGCCGCCCGCAACCCCGCGGCGTTCTGAGCCCGGCCCTTGCTCCGCTGGGTGAACTTCCTGGCTGAGTCGTGCCGAAGTCTGCTCTCCAGCGGCACGGCGGATCGGCTTCCGGTGGAAGCCCAGCGCCGGGCGCTCGGGGAACGTTCAGGAAACCATTTTGGCCTATCCGGGGCTCGATCGGGCACGCGCGTGGGGTTGGGCGGGGACGCGCGCGCGGCGCCGGGGCCGAGAGAACTACAACTCCCAGCGGCCCCGCGCCGCGCGCGCGGCCGCCTGTCGGCACGGCCTATATAAGCGCGCTCCGGGCCCCGTGCGTCCTTTCTCCAAGCCGCTGCATCCTCTGGACCTGTTTCGCGGGGAAGGGCTGTTGGCTGCCATCCGCGCCCATCCACCCTCAGTCCCGCCGCCACCGGCCCACCCTCGCCGGGGCTGCCTCCCAGGGCCTCGGGATGTCGGTCGCGGCTCGGAAGCGCCGGGCCTTCCCGCCTGGTGGGGTCGAAGCCCAGGAGGCCAAGTCGGCCGCACGCGCAGTGATGGGACCCGCGCCCTTCTCCTGCCCCGGCCCGCGCAGCCCCGCGCTTGTGGTCTGACCGGTGAGTTAAGGCGGGCGGCTGCGTATCTGGGGGGCTTGGTAACCAGCACCTGGGGCGTTCGAGGATGAAGCCCTAGGCTTCGAGTGCCTTAGTTGGGGTTGGGCTGGTGTCAGAATGACCTCTGGCGTGGTCGGTCTGTGACAGCTACCAATTAGGTAACTGCAGATGCCTTCGTGCGAGGGTTCTGGATATCAGAAGACAGGTTTTAGTCATTCAGGCCTTTTTTGCATCGCAGCTCTGTTGCTGTCTTGATGGGCCATCTTCGGCAAGTAACTTACTTGGTCCAAACCTCTCATCTGTGAAATGGGAGTAAAATGATCCTGGGAAGGTAAAGCGAGAAGGAGCACACCAGCGACTGGCACCGTAAGTTATAGTGGTCGGAGGGGCCTACAGGCTGGCTGTTGGTTTTTCTGGTCTCCAGAAAGGCTGGGTAGATGCATTCCGAGAGGCAGTAATGCACGGGATTAGGTGTGTCCCAGGCTGAGCAGCAGTCTTGCGTTTGTGACTGTCTCGTGACCTAAACTAAGTTGCCCCCGGGCTCCTGTCGAAGCTGCAGCTGCTTCCACATAGCTGCTGTGGTCAAAAAGGAGCCCAGAGTGACAGTTTTCCTTGACGGTCGCCGTTCTGTTTGCTGTAACTGATCTGCAACATTTTGGGAAAATACAGTTCCGTTCTGTCATTTTTCAGGTATAGCCAGAAACCTTTTGGAAAAATGGCATGTTTCCACCGATCAGCAGAAAGGTTAGGGTCTAGCATAAAGAGTTTTTTTTGTTTGTTTTAAAAGGAAATGAGGTCTTGCTATGTTGGCCAGGTTAGTCTCAAATTCTTGGACTCAAGCAGTCCTTCCAGCATGGCCTTCCAAAATGCTGGGATTACAGGTGTGAGCCACCATGCCCAGAGTAAGGTTTTTGAGAAGGCACTTGCTGAGGCCAAAAACCAGTATGAAGAGGAAGTTGGGAGTGGGTTGGACATGTGCACTAGGAAACTCGAGTGGCATGTGAAAAATCATAGCAAAGTTTGGGCCACTTCCTTGAAAAGCTTAAAGCATCAGTATCAGGACAAAAGTCTGAGACGTTTAAGATTCTGAGATCATTCAGGATAATTGTGTTCTTATTTTAGTTGTGCCAAATGAAGATTCGAAGTGACACAAGTTGATTTTTCTGGTGAGAACTCCAGGAGTCATGAAGTGATAAAACACAACATCAAGACCTGGTAGGTTTATTTTAGAGACAGTTTGGAAGCCTCCTGGGGGGGACAGTACAGCATGTTTCCAAGGGCTGTGGCTGGTTGTGGCCATGGGATCTCCAACTGCATGCCAGAACAACCTGGAGAGACTTTGACAGCGCAGGTCAGCATAATACCTGCAGCTGCCACTCGCCTTTCCTACAGTGTCTCTGGACTGGGCTGGAGGCCTCTGGCTGAGCCTGGGTGTTTTCTAACTACGCTTTTGTTTCCCAGGTTGCTCCCAGATTTCCTGGCAGTGTCCGATAATGAGGAGACGACTTGTTTCTAGAGCTTTACTTTAAGGTAAAGTTGGTGTTGAAGGTGGCTTGACCCTCCAGTTCCCTTTCCCATCGGATCTGAACACTGGTCTTGGTGGTCGTAAAAGGAGGAAGAGGAATACTGAAGCTGGCCTCACAGTGTTGTAGCCTGGTCGTACAGCATGTGGGCTGGTTTCTAACAGGTTCAAGTGGGGTCACCTTGAAATTACTTCTTCTTTCCTTGGGAAGTGGAGGATAACCTTGGGCTAAAGGGAGTGTGTATGTGGTACTCTGGAAGTTGCTGTGGTGATTGCTGACCAGCATACTGGTCATGTGGGGAGCGATCCAGCGGAGCTTTCTTGCCTCTTGATTGAGAATGTCCCTTTTTAAATTTAGGTCTAAGCTACCGGAAGAGGCATCCTCATCCGTGACTGTGGCTGTACAGGGTTGGGTGAGTTAATGACTACTTGATGCTTTGTCGCCACTTCCTTGTAGCCTGATAGTGTTGAACTGTCACGAACCCTGTCCTGAGTAGTGGAGCAAATAGAATGTAAGGTTACTCAGGTCTGTAAAAGCCTTTGCTTTTTAAATAGATTAGTTAACACCTGTCTTCCTTGTGCTGTTTGTCAGCTGTTCATCAAAGGACAAAGAAACAAATGCAATATGGCTTGGTCTGTTAGATTTGTCCTCTCTGAAGACCATGACCACATACTGCTACTGGAAGTAGAATGTAGCAGAGGGAACAGCTCTCACCTTGGGCTGCAAGGGTTCTGTAGTGCCTGGAACTCAGGATGCATTCTTGGCTTCCCTCCCTGCCCCAACCACGGGGGAATGGGAGATGAAACAGTAGCTCATCTAGCTCAGGGTGTTGAGGGTAACTGGTCCAGGATGAAACCTAATCTGAGTGGACATCTATGGATGAGAAATGCGGATATGGGACTGAGACCGGCTCCTAGGAAAGTGCCTGGGTGGGGATGAATCAGGATTGCACTAACAATGGTGCTCACTTCTTTTTCAGGAGAATCTCTGAGAAGAGACCCGCAAGACAACAGGCTGTTTTAGGTGGAAACTTGAGGCAGTAGTTCTTCAGCAGAGTCATTTGTTTTTTGCTGATGCTGCATGATACTGGACCATAGGTGACAAATAAAAGACTCTAGAACTCTTGCCTCTCTCAAATTATTGGTTAGTCCCTGTTTACTGCCCCCTAGATGCAAGCTGAAAATTCAGTCCTATCATAGAAATATGCCTATAATACAAGCACTTTGGGAGGCTGAGATGGGAAGACTACTCCAGGCTAGGTGTTGAAAGCCAGCCAGGGCAACAACGAGATCTCACTTCTACCAAAAGAAAAATGACTGGAGCATGGTGGCTTGTGCTCACAATCCCAGCTATTCTGGATGCTAAGGTAGAAGGGTTACCTGAGCCCGGGAGTCAGTGAACCATGATGGGTGCCACTGTACTGCAGCTGGGGGGACAGAACCCTGCCTCAAAAAAGGGGAACTGCTGTGGCTGGGAAGCTTGGCACACTGATGCCCTTCTGTAGGCTTATCCCTAAAACAGTTCAGGCCTTGTAGGTACTGTAGGCCTTTGAAAACATTCTTGGAGTGTGTGCCAAGCTTTGAGCGCTGTTCCAGGTTTGGCTTGCTCCATCCATATGTGTGGCTTACGTAGCCATGCTCCTGCCCTCAATGGGGATGCTTTTCCTATCTGGCTGTCAGGTTTGGAGAGTATCAGGGATGGGCTGGGGTAACCCTAAAATACCATACACAGCAGGTGCTCTGGAAATGCTTTCACTTGAGAAAGCCATCTACATGTACCCAGGGTTTAGAGTCACTGTTGGGGGAGGTGGTTCTTGTGAAGAAATAGTTTGAACAGTGTTCCAGAGTTGATCCATTGGTTTTTTTTTTTCCTTGAGTTGAACTCTGTTGCAGGATGGTGTGCAGAGGCATGCTCCTGGCCACCGCAGCCTCCACCTTCTGGGCTCTGGCGATCCTTCCGCCTCAGCCTTCCAAGTAGCTGGAACTACAGGCACGTGCTGCCACACCCAGCTAATTTCTTGATTTATTGTAGAGACAAGGTCTCACCAAATTGTCCAGGCTGGTACTGAACCCGCGGGCTCAGGCAATTCACTCACCTCAGCCTCCCAGAGGCAGGGGATTACAGACTGAGCCACCGAGCCTGTTTTTTGTTTTTTTTTTGAGATGGAGTCTCTCTGTCACCCAGACTGGAGTACAGTGGCCACTCCCGGCCACCGCAGCCTCGACCCGCTGGGCTCCAGCGATCCTTCCACCTCAGCCTTCCAAGTAAATGGAACTATAGGCGTGTGCTACCATGCCCGGCTAATTTTTCGATTTATTGTAGAGATGAGGTCTCACCAAGTTGCCCAGGTGTGTCTCGAACCCACGGGCTCAGGCAATCCACTCACCTCAGCCTCCCAAAGCGCTGGGCTTACAGGCTGAGCCACCGAGCCTGGCTGGTCCATTGGTTTTAAGACTCAAGTGGATCACTATTAAATGAAGGCAACACTCAATTTCTGGAACAGTATTAAAGTCTTACAAATCGTATTTCCAAAAGTATCAAATATTTTTTTAAAAAGGAGTCATCTCCCTCACAGTCCATTCTGACTTGTCCTTTGTCCTGGCTACATCATGGCCGGGATCTCTGAAGACACTGTGTCCAGGGGCTGCCAGTGACAGTCCATCAGAGCGTCATACAGCTCCTCACTCTGCTCCATGAATTCCTTGTTGGCCTCAGTCACGTCCAGCTGCGGCATGGGATCTGGAAGGAAAGCAAGACTAGGTCAGGGAAGGTTAAGGGGACAGTGGCAAGGGATGTGATTAAGCTCCCTATTTTCTGTTTCCTCTTTTAGGGACTGATGACTGCCTTTCACAGTGCCCGGGAGGATGACATTTGCAGAAAGCTACAGCTGTGTCCCTAGCCATCATGTACACTGGATTTTTTGGTCTGGCCTTCATTACAAATTTGGGTTTGGGAACTCCAATCAAAGTTAAATCCAAAGCACCATCTCAATAACTGACAACAAATGTCTAATGAAAGAACTATGGTCAAATATAGATGCTGAGAAGCAAGTCCTACTTTTTTTTTAACCTTTTTACTGTAAAAGTACATTATGAAATGTATCAGTATTGGAAGGCCAGGTGTGGTAGCTCATGCCTATAATCCCAACACTTTGGGAGACTGAGGTGAGAGAATTGCCTGAGCTCATGGGTTCCAGACCAGCCCTGGGCAACATGGTAAGACCTCATCTCTACAGTAAATAAAAAAATTAGCTGGGCATGGTAGTGTGTGCCTGTAGTTCCAGCTAACTGGAAGCCTGAGGCAAAGGATCACCTGAGCCCAGTAGATCGGGCTGCGGTGGCTGTAGTGGCTGTGAGCGTACCACTGTACTCTAGTCTGTGGGACAGAGTGAGACTCCGATTTAAAAAAAAGAAGAAAAGAAAAGATCACAAGGACTAGATGTGGTGGCTCATGCCTGTAATCCCATAATCTCAGCATTTTGGGAAGCCGAGGTGAAGAGGATTGCTTGAGCCAGGAGTTTGAGACCTGCCTAGGCAACATAGCAAGACCTTATCTCAACAAAAAATTAGTTGGCAGGTCAATATAAAAATTAAAAAAGCCAGGCTCGGACGGGCTCGGTGGCTCAGCCTATAATCCCGCACTTTGGGAGGCCGAGGTGAGTGGATTGCCTGAGCCCGCGGGTTCGAGACCCGCCTGGGCAACTTGGTGAGACCTCATCTCTACAATAAATCAAAAAATTAGCCGGGCGTGGTAGTGCACGCCTGTAGTTCCAGCTACTTGGAAGGCTGAAGTGGAAGGATCGCCGGAGCCCAGCAGGTTGAGGCTGCGGTGCCTGGGAGCGTGCCACTGTACTCCAGTCTGGGCAGCAGAGTGAGACTCCAACTCAAAAAAAAAATTTTTTTAAATGACACCTGTACTGGCATGTTTATCACAGAACAATTCACATTTGCAAAGATGTGGAATCAAATGCCCATCTACTAATCAGTGGATAATGAGTATGTGACATATATACACTATGCAATACTATTCAGCCATCAAAAATAAAACAATGTCTTTGCAGCAACTTGGGTGGAATTGGAGAACATCATCCTAACTAAACTGATGCAGGAACAGAAGAACACTACACGTTCTCACTAATAAGTGAGAGCTAAACTAAGGAATTGCAAAGGCATAGAGAATAGTATAATGGACATTGGAGACTCAGGATGGGGAGGGTGAAGGGGTGAAGGGATGAAAAATCACCCATTGTGTAGAATGAGCACAGGTGACAGTGCTGGGTACACTTAATGCCCAGACTTCTTTGCCATTGAACAATGCAATCATGTAACCGAAAACTACTGGTACCCCCTAAAGCTACTGAATTTTTTTTTTTTATTGAGTCAGAGTCTCACTCTATAACCCAGGCTGGAGTGCAGTGGCATACTGCTCACAGCCATCACAGCCTCGACCTGCTGGATTCAGGTGATCCTTCCACCTCAGCCTTCCAAGTAGCTGAAATTACAGGCACATGCCACCATGCCCAGCAAATTTTTTGATTTTTATTGTAGAGATGAGGTCTCGCCATATTGCCCAGGCTGGGCTCAAACCTGTGAGCTCAGGCAATCCTCTCACCTTGGCCTCCCAAAGTGCTAGGATTATAGGCATGACCTATTGAAATTAAAAAAAAAAATTAGCTGGGCATAGTGGCACATGCCTGTAGTCCCAGCTACTCAAGAGGCTGAGGCAATAGGATCTCCTGAGCCCATGAGGCTGTGGTGAGCTGTGATTGTGTCATTGCACTCCAGCCTGGGAGACAAAGCGAGACCTGATTAAAAACAAACAAGCCAGGCTCGGTGGCTCAGCCTGTAATCCTGCACCTTTGGGAGGCTGAGGTGAGTGGATTGCCTGAGCTCGCGGGTTCGAGACCTGCCTGGGCAGCGAGACCTCATCTCTACAATAAATCAAAAAATCAGCTGGGCATGGTAGCGCATGCCTGTAATTCCGGCTATTTGGAAGGCTGAGGCAGAAGGATCGCTGGAGCCCAGCAGGTCGAGGCTGCGGTGGCCGGGAGCGGCCACTGCACTCCAGTCTGGGCGACAGAGTGAGACTCCAACTCAAAAAAAAATAAAAAAATAAAAAAAATAAAAAAATAAAAAAAATAAAAATAAAAACAAATAAATATATATATAAAATTTAAAAATAAAAATTATCACATTGTGTTGAAAATAAATTTCAGTTACACACAACTTGGATGAATCACACACAGTGCTGAGTGAGTGTTGAATGAAAAGAACAAGACAAGCGCCGGGCTCGGTGGCTCAGCCTGTAATCCCATGCCTTTGGAAGGCTGAGGTGAGTGGATTGCCTGAGCCCGCGGGTTCGAGACCCGCCTGGGCAACTTGGCAAGACCTCATCTCTACAATAAATCAAAAATTAGCCGGACGTGGTAGTGCGCGCCTGTAGTTCCAGCTACGTGGAAGGCTGAGGCAGAAGGATCGCCGGAGCCCAATAGGTCGAGGCTGTGGTGGCCGGGAGCGGCCACTGCACTCCAGCCTGGGCGACAGAGTGAGACTCCAACTCAAAAAAAAAAGAAAAGAAAAGAAAAGAAAAGAACAAGACAAAACATACACTGTTAGTACCATACAAAGTTTAAAAAGTAGCAAAACTAAAGATATTGTTTAGGGATACATACATAGGTAATAAAAACTATGAAGAGAAGGAAGAATATGGTTACCACAAAAACCAACAGTTTTTCCCTGGCAGGGTTGTGGGTTGTGACTGGGCAAAGGAAGCTTCTGGGGACTAGATTTATTCTACTTTTTTTTTTCCAAGTTGGAGTCTCACTCTGTCACCCAGGCTGGAGTGCAGTAGCACACTCATGGCCACCCCAGCATCTACCTGCTGGGCTCTGGCAATCCTTCCACCTCAGCCTTCCAAGTAGCTGGAACTATAGGTGCGCACTACCATGCCCAGCTGATTTTTAAATTTATTGTAGAGATGAGGTCTCACCAAGTTGCCCATACGGGTCTCGAATCCACAGGCTCAGGCAATCCACTCGTCTTGGCCTCCCAAAGTGCTGGGATTACAGGCTAAATCACTGAGCCTAGCCTACAATTTTTTTTTTTAAGAGATGGGGATTCATCAACAAGGGTACCTGCATAATCAACATTTGTATATCTAACCCTGAATTGTACCCCATATCTTTAAAAACAAAACAAAACAAAACAAAAAAACAGGGATCTATGTTGCTGAGGCTGGCCTTGAATTCCTGAAGTGAGTAGTTGGGATTACAGGTGTGGGCCACAATGCCTGACTCTTGTTAAACTTGATCTGGATGAAGTTTTTATGGGCAATTGCTTCATAATTACATGTCAAACTGTACATTTATTTTATGTATTATATGTCACAATATGTATTATATCTCACAATACAAAGTTTTAAAAATTCCTTATCAATATGGCTTTTTTAGTAGAAATTGAAAAACTGATCTTAAAATTTATATGGAAATGCAAAGAAACCAGAATAGCCAAAATAATCTTAGGGGGAAAAAATTGAGGATTCATACCTCCCCATTTCAAAACTACTTGGAAGCTACAGTAATACTGTTTGGCAGTGGACTAAGGATACACAGAGAGGACACTGGAACAGGATGAAGAGTCCAACACAAACCTATACATTTATAGTAAACTGACTTTTGCTAATGGCACCAAGACTATTCAATGGGTAAAGGACAGTTTTCAACAAGTGGTACTGGAACAGCTTAATTTCCATGTCAAAAGGATGAAGTTGGACCCGACCTCACACCTTGTACAAAAATTAGTGGGCCAGGTGCAGTGGCTCATGCTTTTAATCCAAGCACTTGGGGAGGCCAAGGAGAGAAGATTGCTCAAGCCCAGGGATTCGAGACCAGTCTGGGCAACATGGTAAGACCTCGACTACACAATAAATAACTAAATAATTAGCTGGGCCATGTTAGCATGTGCCTGTAGTCCCAGCTACTGGAAGGGTGAGGTGGAAGGAGTGCCTGAGCCCAGCAAGTTGAGGCTGCAGTAGCTGATTGTGCCACTGCACTCCAGCCTGGGTGGCAGAGTGAGACTTGGACTCAAAAAAAAAAAAAAAAAAAGGAAAAATTAAAAATGCACCAAAGATATAAACGAAAGAGCTAAAGGTATAAAACTCTTGGAATAAAACAGGTGTTAACAGGCAATGGCTTTTCAGATATGACATCAAAAGCACAAGCAACAAAAGAAAAAATAGACAAATTGGGTTACATATGTGCTTCAAAGGACATTATCAAGAAAGTGAAAAGATAACTCATGAAATGAGAGAAAGTACTTTCAAATCGTATGTCTTAAAACAGACTAGTATCCATGTGAGGTATTCTTACAACTAAGCACTAAATTCAATTTAGAAAATGGGAAAAGCTAGACATTGTGGCATGCGCCTATATTCCAGCTACTCTGGAGGTTGAGGTGGGAAGACTGCCTGAGCCCAGGACTTTGAATTCACCCCAGGCAACAAAGTGAATTCTCATCTGGAAAACTAAAACAAGTTGGGTATGGTGGCTCATGCCTGTAATCCTAGCACTTTGGGAAGTGGAGGTGAGAGGGCTGCCTGAGCCCAAAGTCGAGACCAGCCAGTTCAGTATGGTGAGACCTCATCTCTGCAATAAATTAAAAAAAAATTAGCCAGGTGTGGTGGCGCATGCTTATAATTCCTGAGGCTAAAGGATCACCTGGGCCCAGCAGGTTGAGGCTGCAACGGCTGTGGGCATGCCACTGCACTCCAGCCCTGGGCAAAGGAGTGAGACACTGACTCAAAACAAAACAAACGCCAGGCTCAGCTCTTTGGGAGGCTGAGGTGAGTGGTTTGCCTGAACCCGCAGGTTTGAGAATCGCCTGGGCAACTTGGCAAGACCTCATCTCTACAATAAATCAAAAAATTAGCCGGGTGTGGTAGCACGCGCCTGTAGTTCCAGCTACTCGGAAGGCTGAGGTGGAAGGATCGCCGGAGTCCAGCAGGTTGAGGCTGCGGTGGTCGGGAGCGGCCACTGCACTCCAGCCTGGGCGACAGAATGAGACTCCAACTCAAAAACAAACAAACAAAAACAAATAAACAAACAAAAACATTAAAACAAACAAAAAGTCATGAAAGACCATTGAAAACCCAATAGAATGGCTATTATAAAAAGAATAACTGCTGGTGAGGATGTAGAGAAACTAGAGTCTTCATATACAATATACATATTGGTAGGAATACTGCAGCCAGTATGGAAGTTGGCAGCTCTTCAAAGGGTTAAACAGGCCGGGCATGGTGGCTCAATCCTGTAATCCCAGCACTTTGGGAGGCAGAGGTCAGAGGACTGCCTGAGCCCAGGGGTTCGAGACCAGCCTGGGGAACTTGGCAAGACCTCATCACTACAATAATAAATCATGAAAAATCAGTGTCACATGCCTGTAGTTCCAGCTACTTGGAAGGCTGAGGTGGAAGGATCGCCTGAGCCCAGCGGGTTAAGGCTGCAGTGGCTGTGAGCGTGCCACTGCACTCCAGCCTGGGTGACAGAGTGGAGTGAGACTCTGACTCAAAAAAGGAAACCCACCAAAAAACAAAGGATTAAATAGTTTACCAAATGAGCCAGCAATTTCACTCCTACCAGTGTACCTAAGAGACATGAAAACTTGTCTATGTCCACACCAAAACTTGTACATGAATGTCATAGTAGCACTATTCATAATAGCTAAAAGTGAAAACATTTGTTCTTCAGCTGATAAAGAGATAAACAAAATGAATGGATGAATGGACATGCAGAAAATGGGAGTATTATTTGGGTGGGAGGAATACAGAGAGTGACTGGCTAATGCAGGGTTTCTTCCTGGGACAATGGAAATGTTCTGGAATTAGTGGTCATAGCTGTACAACTCTGTGAGTATTCCAAAATCTTCTGAATTGCATGTATACTTTAAAAGGGTAAATTTTATGTTTTGTAGATTATATTTCAAAATTAAACCAAAAACCTAACTGTGATCTTACACTAGATCGTGTTTTATATTTGGCTATTTCTCGTTGAGAACATTTTCCTATGTCAGATTTGTACGGAAAAAAACATGATTTTAAAAAAATGGCCACCATTATCATTATTTATTTATTTATTTTTGGTGAGAAAGCAGGAGTTTATTAAGAAGACAGAAAAACTCCCACAGTGGAAGGGGACCTGAAAGAGGGTTGCTCCATTATCATTATTTAACAAATTATCATTACTTAATAAATCCTCCATTACTGGATATTTATCTGTACTGATGAATGTCATTTGTGGATAAAAATCTTTCAAGAATAATGATTAAGAAGATATAAATTAACTTTTTTTTTTTTTTGAGTTGGAGTCTTACTCTGTCGCCCAGACTAGAGTGCAGTGGCCGCTCCCGGCCACCGCAGCCTCGACCTGCTGGACTCCGGCGATCCTTCCACCTCAGCCTTCCAAGTAGCTGGAACTACATGCGCGTACTACCACGCCTGGCTAAGGTTTTTTTTTTTTATTGTAGAGATGAGGTCTCGCCAAGTTGCCCAGGCGGGTCTTGAACCCACAGGCTTAGGCAATCCACTCACCTCAGCCTCCCAAGGCGTGGGATTACAGGCTGAGCCATCGAGCCCAGCTTTAAATTAACTTTTTTACAGAAACACTGTGATGGTTAAATTTTATGTGCTTATATAAGTAGAAAATGTATTTGTAAAAAAAATTTTCTTATGTTTCAACTTAGGCTAATGGTACTAGTTGTTTGGTCAAACATCAGTTTAAATGTTGCTGTGAAGGTAGTTTGAAGATATAATTAACACCTGTAATCAGCTTATTTATTTATTTATTTTTTAGAGATGAGGTCTTGCCAAGTAGCCCAGGGCCAGTCTCAAACCCGTGAGCTCAGACAATCCTCTTATCTCAGCCTCCCAAAGTGCTGGGATTATATGCATGAGCCACTGCGCCTGACCTACTTTACTTTTATTTTTATTTATTTATTTATTTATTTTTGAGTTGGAGTCTCACTCGGTCGCCCAAACTGGAGTGCAGTGGCCGCTTCCGGCCACCGCGCCTCGACCTGCTGGGCTCCGGCAATCCTTCCACCTCAGCCTTCCAAGTAGCTGGAATTACAGGCATGCGCTACCACGTCCGACTGATTTTTTGATTTATTGTAGAGATGAGGTCTCGCTGCCCAGGCGGGTCTCGAACCCGCGGGCTCAGGCAATCCACTCACCTCAGCCTCCCAAAGGCGTGGGATTACAGGCTGAGCCACCGAGCCTGGCTTCTACTTTATTTTTTAATTTTTTGAGTTGGAATCTCATTCTGTCACCCAGGCTGGAATGCAGTGGCACGCTCACAGCCACTGCAGACTTGGCCTGCTGGGCTCAGGTGATCCTTCCACCTCAGCCTCCCAAGTAGCTGGAATAATAGGCATGCGCCACCATGCCTGGCTAATTTTTTGATTTATTGTAGAGATGAAGTCATATCAAGTTGCCTAGGCTGGTCTCAAACCTGTGGACTCAGGCAATCCTCTCACCTCAGCCTCCCAAAGTGCTGGGACTATAGGCGAGAGCCACTGTGCCTGGCCTGGCTTACTTTAAATAAAGGAGATTTTCTCAAAGAAGGAATTCTGCCTGGAGACTAATAGAAATCCTACCCGAGTCTTTAGGTAACCAGTCTTACCTTGTACATGCCAGGCTCATGACTGCATCAACTACTGTCTAGGCTTTTAGCCTGCCCACCTGCCATACAAATTTCAGACATGCCAGACCCCATAATTGTATGACTCAATTCCTTAAAATAAATCTGTTAACATATACACATATCTTTTGTTTCTCTGGAGACCCCTAACACAAATGGTATGTTTAAACTTTTTTCTTTTTTCTTCTTGCGATTTACAGGCCATTGTGTTTCTTGTGTAAATTATTTCCAGCTTTCTTACCTATCCTCAAGGGTCTACTTCACTTTTTTTTTTTCTTTTTTTTGAGTTGGAGGCTGGAGTGCAGTGGCACGCTCACAGTCACCAGCATCGATCTGCTGGGCTCTGGTGATCCTTCCGCCTCAGCCTTCCAAGTAGCCGGAATTACAGGTACATGCTAATATGCCTGGCTAATTTTTATTTATTTATTGTAGAGACGAGGTCTCACCAAGTTGTCCAGGCTGGTCTTGAACCCGCAGGCTCAGGCAATCCACTCGCCTTGACCTCCCAAAGTGCTAGGATTATAGGTTCAACCACCGAGCCCTGCCTACTTCTCTTTCAAAACCAGTCAGTGCTGAATCTTTTTACATAAGTACAACCAGAGAGATCTTTCTCTTGTAATTTTGATCTAAATATAAGATTTAAGTTCTGAGCATTTATAGAGGTTCCAGATAGAAACTGAAAAAAAGGCAGACCACTAAGAAATCTGTCTGGTTACTCCACTCTGTAGAGGTAACAGCTTACAGCAACAGATTAGTGAGGGCTTAGTCAAGGCCAGACAATAAAGCATCCTGCCTTACTCTGAGGACGATCTACTGAAGGCAAGGAACAGTTGAAGGAGGGAAACAATGTATACTGCACCCAGTTCACTGGGTAGTCATTAGGTTCAAATGGAAAGTAATACAATGCAATGGTAACTGCATAAAGTCGAGGAGTCTTTTTTTTTTTTCTGAGTCGGAGCCTCACTCTGTCACCCAGGATGGAGTGCAGTGGCACGCTCACGGCCACCAACAGCCTCGACCTGCTCAGGCGATCCTTCTGCCTCAGCCTTCCATGTAGTTGGAACTACAGGCACACGCCACCACACCCAGCTTATTTTTTACTGTAGAGACAAGGTCTCACCAAATTGCCCAGGCTGGTCTCAAACCCCTGAGCTCAGACAATCCTCTTGCCTCGGCCTCCCAAAGTGCTGGGATTATAGGCTTGAGTCACCGAGCCTGGCACTGGATTATTTATTTATGGATTTATTGTACAGACGATGTCTCACCAAGTTTCCCAGGCTGGTCGCAAACCCCTGGACTCAGGAAATCCACTCACTACCGTCTCCAAAAGTGCTGGGATTACTGACTTTTTTTCTTTTCTTTCTTTCTTTCTTCTTTTTTTTTTTTTTAGTTGGAGTCTCACTCTGTTGCCCAGACTCGAGTGCAGTGGCCGCTCCCAGCCACCGCAACCTCGACCTGTAGGGCTCCGGCAATCCTTACGCCTCAGACTTCCAAGTAGCTGGAACTACAGGCGTGCGCTACCACACCCAGCTAATTTTTTTGATTTATTGTAGAGATGAGGTCTCGTCAAGTTGCCCAGGCAGGTCTCGAACCCACAGGCTCAGGTAATCCACTCACCTCAGTCTCCCAAAGCATGGGATTACAGGTTGAGCCACTGAGCCCGGCTGACTTTTTTCTTCTTGTGGTTTTACAGGCCATTTGTGTTTCTTGTGTAAGTTATTTTATTTATTTATTTAAGATTAGAAAATACAGTTTATTTAGAAAGTAAATTAGAGAGAAAGAGAAAGAGGTGATTCGCCTCCCCAAGGTAGGGGAAGGGCCAAAGCTAGGAAACATGGCCTAGCCATAGCTCAAAGAGCACATGGCAACACCATAGCTTAACAAGGCAGTGGTCAAATTATTTATTTATTTTTATTTTATTTTATTTTATTTTTTGAGTTGGAGTCTCACTTTGTCGCCCAGACTAGAGTGCAGTGGCACGCACCTGGCCACTGCAGCCTCGACCTGCTGGGCTCCGGCAATCCTTCCGCCTTAGCCTTCCAAGTAGCTGGAACTACAGGTGCATGCTACCACGCCCAGCTAATTTTTGATTTATTGTAGAGATGAGGTCTTGCTAAGTTGCCCAGGTGGGTCTCGAACCTGTGGGCTCAGGCAATCCACTCACCTCAGCTTCCCAAAGTGCAGGATTACAGGCTGAGCCACCAAGCCCAGCTCAAATTATTTACTTTAAACATACCATTTGTATGTATGAGCACTGTCTTGTACCTGGCAAACTGTTTTTTAAAGGACATTTTGCTGACAGAACATAATTTTTTCTATGACCTTCTCTTGAAGAATAATCCTCAAAACAGACTAATTTAATGCTCTGAGTCTTTCTGTACCTTAAGCAAATTTTTCCTTACTTAGAAATCAATGTCTGGTTGGGCATGATGGCTCACGCCCATAATCTCAGCACTTTGGGAGGTGAAGGCAAGAGGATTCCTAGAACTCATGGGTTCAAGACCTTCCTAGGCAACATGGTGAGACCTTGTCTCTACAATAATCAAAAAAATTGGACAGGCATGGTGATGTGTGCCTGTAGTTCCAGTTACTCAGAGGCTGAGGCAGGATTGTTTGAGTCCAGCATGCAAGACTGCAGTGGTATGAGCATGCCACTGCATTCCAGCTTGGGCAACAGAGTAAGACTCTGATTTAAAAATAAATACATACATAAATAAAATAAAAAATTTTTAAATTTGTTTTTCCTAACCAGGTATGGTAGCTCACATCTGCAATCCCAGCACTTTGGGAGGCAGAGAAGAGAGGATTGCCTGAGTCCATGGGTTTGAGACCAGCCTGGGAAAACTGGCACCATCTCCTCTCTACAATAAACTAACAAACAAACAAACAAAAAAGTAAGGCTGGGTGTGGCAGCTCATACCTATAATTCCAGCACTTTGGGAGGCCCAGGGGAGAGAATTGCTTGAGCCTACCTATGGATTCCAGACCAGTCGGGCAACTTGGCAAGACCTCATCACTACAATTAAAAAAAAAAAAAATTAGTCGGATGTGATGGCCCACACCTGTGGTTCCAGCCTTGGAAGGCTTAAGTGGAAGAATTGCCTGAGCCTAGCAGGTTGAGGCTATGGTGGCTGAGTGTGTCACTGCCCACCAACCTTGGTGACAGAGTGAGACTCTGACTCAAAAAAACTAAAAAATCCGGTGTAGTGGCTCAAACTGTAATCTCAGCAATTTGGGAGGCACAGGTGAGAGAACTGCCTAAGCCTGGGAGTTCAAGACCAGCCTGGGCAACTTGGTAAGACCTAGTCTCTACAATAAATCACAAAAACTAGCCAGGCATGGTGGTATGCATCTGTAGTTCCAGCTAATTGGAAGGCTGAGGTAGAAGTATTGCCTGAGTTCAGCAGGTCAAGGCTGCGGTGGCTGTGAGCATGCCACTGCACTCCAGCTTGGGCGACAGAGTAAGACTCCAACTGAAAAAAAAAAAAAAGTATTAAAAATAGCACAAGTGAGCTGGGCTCGGTGGCTCAGCCTGTAATCCTGTGCCTTTGGGAGGCTGAGGTGAGTGGATTGCCTGAGCCCGTGGGTTCGAGACCCGCCTGGGCAGCGAGACCTCATCTCTACAATAAATAAAAAAATTAGCCGGGCATGGTAGCATGTGCCTGTAATTCCGGCTACTTGGAAGGCTGAGGCGGAAGGATCGCCAGAGCCCAGCAGGTCGAGGCTGCAGTGGCCGGGAGCGGCCACTGCACTCCAGTCTGGACGACAGAGTGAGACTCCAACTCAAAAAAAAAAAAAAGAAATAGCACAAGTGGCTGGGCTCGGTGGTTCAACTTGTAATCCCAGCACTTTGGGAGACCAAGGCAACTGGATTGACTGAGCCCGTGGGTTCGAGACTCACCCGGGCAACTTGGCGAGACCTCATCTCTACAATAAATAAAAAAAATTAGCCGGGCATGGTAGCACGCGCCTGTAGTTCTGGCTACTTGGAAGGCTGAGGCAGAAGGATCACCGGAGCCCAGCAGGTCAAGGTTGCAGTAACTGGGAGTGTGCTACTGCACTCCAGCCTGGGCGACAGAGTAAGATTCCAACTCAAAAAAAAAAAATAGCACAAGTAAATGACTCTTTATTTTTTTTTTATTTTAATTTATTTTTTAGTTGGAGTCTCACTCCTATTGCCCAGGCTGGAGTACACGGCCACCACAGCCTCAACCTGCTGGGTTCTGGCAATCCTTCCACCTCAGCCTTCCAAGTAGCTGGAACTACAGACTCATGTCACCATGCCCGGCTAGTAAATGATTCTTTAAAAAGAATAGCAGCTGGGCGCAATGTCTCACACCTATCATCTTAGCACTTTGGGATGCCGAGGTGAGTGGATTGCCTAAGCTCACAGGTTCCAAACCAGCCTGGGCAACATGGTGAGACCTCATCTCTACAATAAATAAAAAAATTTATGGTAGCGTGTGCCCGCAGTTCCAGCTACTTGGAAACCTGAGGTGGAAGGATCATCTGAGCCCAGCAGGTTGAGGCTGCAGCGGCTGTGAGCATGCCACTGCACTCCAGCCTTTGCAGCAGTGAGACTCTGACTCAAAAAAAAAAAAAAAAAAAAAGTATCACAGACCAGGTGTGGTGGCTCATGCCTATAATCCCAGCACTTTGGGAAGCCGAGGTAAGGAGGATTGCTTGAGCCAGGAGTTTGAGACCAGGCTATACAACAAAGCAAGACCTCATCACAACAAAAAATAAAAAATTTAGTTGGAGCCGGGCTCGGTGGCTCAGCCTGTAATCTCGCGCCTTTGGGAGGCCGAGGTGAGTGGATTGGCTGAGCCCACGGGTTCAAGACCTGCCCGGGCAACTTGGCGAGACCTCAATAAATAAAAAATTAGCAGGATGTGGTAGCGCGTGCCTGTAGTTCCAGCTACTTGGAAGGCTGAGATGGAAGGATCACCAGAGCCCAGCAGGTCGAGGCTGCGGTGGCCAGGAGCGGCCACTGCACTCCAGTCTGGGCGACAGAGTGAGACTCCAACTCAAAAAAAAAAAAGAAAATTTTAGTTGGGAGGTCAATGTAAAAATTAAAAAAAAAAAATGACACTTGTACTGGCATGTTCATCAAAGAACAATTCACAATTGCAAAGATGTAGAATCAACCTAAATGCCCATCCACTGATCAGTGAATAATGAATATGTGGTATATATACACTATGGAATACTATTCAGCCAACAAAAATAAAACAATGTTAGGCCAGGAGCAGTGTGGCTCATGCCTATAATCCCAGCACTTTGGGAGGCTGAGGTGAGAGGATTGCCTGAGCTCACGGGTTCGAGACCAGCCCGGGCAACTTGGTGAGACCTCAACTCTACAATAAATCAAAAAATTAGCCAGGCATGGTGGTGTGTGCCTATAGTTCCAGCTACTTGGAAGGTTGAAGTGGAAGGATTGCCTGAGCCCTGCAGGTCAAGCCTGTGGAGGCCATGAGAGTACCACTACACTCCAGCCTGGGTGACACAGTGAGACTTTGACTAAAAAAAAAAAGTTGTTTTTCCTAATTTTCTAAAACCTAAGGGAATGCTTTAAGAACTATTAAAAAAAATTTTACAAAAGAACTATTAATATCTTATTTGAGTCTGGGTACAGTGGCTTGTGTCTGTAAGGCCAGCACTTACTGAGGTTCAGGCAAGTGGATCACTTAAGCCCAGGAGTATTTTCCATATTTTCAGTTCTATTCATTGAAAATCATGTGAACAGGTTATTTATTCATTTATTTTGTGTTGGAGTCTCACTCTGTCACCCAGGCTGGAGTGCAGTGGCATGCTCATGGCCACCACAGCCTCAACCTGCTAGGCTCAGGTGATCCTTCCGTCTCAGCCTTCCAAGTAGCTAGAACTACAAGCACGGGTTACCACGCCCAGCTAATTAAAAATTTTTTTTTGTAGAGACGAGGTCTCATCAAGTTGCCCAGGTTTGTCTTGAACCCCTGAACTCAGGCAACTCTCTTGCCTCAGCCTCCCATAGTCCTGGGATTACAGGCTTGAGCCCCCAAGCTCAGCCCTATTTATCATTTAGAGGCAGCGTCTCACTCTGCTGCCCAGAGTGCAGTGGCATGATCATAGCTCACCACAGGCTCAAACCTCTGAGCTCAAGTGATCCTTCTACCTTAGTCTCCCAAGTAGCTGGGACTATAGTTGCAAACTACATGCCTGGCTACGTTTTTTATTTTTTGTAGAGATAGTGTTTTACTGTGTTGCCCAGGCTGGTCTCAAATTCCTGGGCTCAAGCCATCCTCCCATCTTGGCCTCTGAAAGCACTGGGATTACAGGAATGACCCATATGCCCAGCAAAAAACATGTAACTTAAAATATACTAAAGGACAGAAGAAAGTAAAACATGAAATACAAAATAACCCAGGTGCGTGGCTCACTCATTGGCAGTAGTGGGAAACTGCTGGTGGGGGGAGGCACAGCTTATCAACAAGAGTACCTGCATAATGAAAATTTGTATACCTAACCCTGAATTGTACTCCACATCTTTAAAAATAAAAAAATTAAAAAGAAAATAAAAATAAAATTAAAAAAGTGAATTTTATAAACTGAAACACACACAAGGTAATCATACTATTTTTCTTTTTTTTTTTTTTTTGAGTTGGAGTCTCACTCTGTCACCCAGACTGGAGTGCAGTGGTTGCTCCCGGCCACCACAGCCTCAACCTGCTGGGCTCCAGCGATTCTTCTGTCTTAGCCTTCCAAGTAGCTAGAACTACAGGCGCCCATACCACGCCTGGCTAATTTTTTGATTTATTGTAGAGATGAGGTCTCGCCAAGTTGCCCAGGCGGGTCTCGAACCCACGGGCTCAGGCAATCCACTCATCTCAGCCTCCCAAAGGTGCGGGATTATGGGCTGAGCCACCAAGCCCGGCTTATTTTTCTATTTTTAATTAAATTAATTAATCAATTAATTTACTTATTGAGTCAGAGTCTTACTCTGTCGCCCAGGCTGGAATGCAGTGGCATGCTCTCGACCATCGCAACCTCGACTGCTGGGCTCAGGTAATCCTTCCACCTCAGCTTTTCATTCTTTTTTTTTTTGAGTTGGAGTCTCACTCTGTCGCTCAGACTGGAGGGCAGTGGCATGCACCCAGCCACCGCCGCCTCGGCCTGCTGGACCCTGGCGATCTTTCCGCCTCAGCCTTCCAAGTAGCTGGAACTACAGGTGCGTGCTACTACGCCCGGGTAATTTTTTGATTTATTGTAGAGATGAGTTCAGGCCAAGTTGCCCAGGTGGGTCTCGAACCCACGGGCTCAGGCAGTCCACTCACCTCAGCCTCCCAAAGCGTGAGATTACAGGCTGAGCCACCAAGCCCGGCCACCACCCCAGTCTTTCAAGTAGCTGGAATTATAGACATATGCCACCACACCCAGCTAATTTTGTGATTTACTGTAGAGATGAGGTCTCACCAAGTTGCCCAGGTTGGTCTCGAGCCTCCAGGCTCAGGCAATCCTCTTGCCTTGGCCTCCCAAAGTGCTGAGACTACAGGCTAAGCCACCACACTCAGCCTGCCTGGCTAATTTTAAAATTATTTTGTTGAGACCAGGTCTTGCTGTGTTGCCTAGGCCAATCTCAAACCCCTAGGCTCAAGCAATCCTTCTGCTTCAGCCCCCAAAGTGCTGGGATTACAAGCATGAGCCACTGCATCTGGCCAAGGTAACAGTATATTATTAGAGACCCACATCTGGGTAGAATGCCACATATCCTGGGAGTGATGGGCTTCCCTGGGAGCTGCTCATCCCAGGCTCTCTGGGATCTGCACTCATATCTGTGACACATCTTACTGTAATTATGCATGCATCTGGCTCTCTCACTAGAATGTAAATTAAGTTCTTCCAGAGCAGAATTTACCTTGCCTTCCTTCAGCATCTGGCTGAGGGCACAGTGCCAGCCACAAAGCAATCACTTTATAATGGTTGACAGAGGAATGAATGAATGAACAATTCCTTACCTTCCAACGCATCATCTCCAACTTCTTCATATGTCTGCCAAGAGAGCAGAAGGGTGGGTGAACCGCATGGTGAAATCTTGGCCCATGACCATGATGGCTTATTCTTTTTTTTTTTTTTTTTTGAGTCGGAGTCTCATTCTGTCACCAAGGTTGGAGTACAGTGGCACACTCATGGCCACTGCAGGACAAGGGCTTATTTTTAACAAGGGGCACTAGGTTGCTTCAGCTTTCCCATTTTTCTGAAGCCCAAGCCCCTATCCTTGTCAATCCCATCCTGGAAAAATGACCCATTTCTAGAGGAGAGACATAACCCAAGAGGGTCAGACCTGCCACGTCACAGTACCTGCATGGTGCTCTGGGTATAGCCATACTGGGGGTAACTGTAGCTGTAGCTGCCTGTGTTCTGGTCATAGCCCCACTGGGCATAGTAGTTCTGGTACTGCTGGTAATACTGGTTGTAGCTGTAATTGTACATCTGACTATATTCCACTGGCTTTACACGGCTCCTTAAATGAAGAAACAAAAATAAACACGACAACCCTCTTTCAGGCCCCCCTCTGCTTGAGAGCTTTTCTGTCTTCTTAATAAATCCTATTTTCTCAAAAATAAATAAGTAAATAAATAAACAACTGCAGGTCAACATTTCCAGAACACTGCCTATGTGGCCAGGGACTATCCTAAGAGCTTTATGCAGACTAGTTCATTTAATCCTCACAACATCCCAATACAATAAATATATCATTATTTGGCTGGGCTCGGTAGCTCAGCCTGTAATCCCAGCACTTTGGGAGGCCGAGGTGAGTGGATTGCCTGAGTCCATGGGTTCAAGACCAGCCCAGGCCACTTGGCAAGCCCTCATCTCTTAGTAAATTTTAAAAATTAGTCAGGCGTGGTAGTGCGCACCTGAAGTTCTGGCTCCTTGGAAGGCTGCGGGGGAAGGATCGCCGGAGCCCAGCAGGTCAACGCTGGGGTGGCTGTGAATATGCCACTGTCCTCTAGCCTGGGCGACGGAATGAGACTCCAACTCAAAAAAAAAAAGAGCATCGAAAGCTCAACCCTAAGAGTTCAGCTATTCTTGTACTTTTGGTGTAGTTTCTCAGCTTTGATACCACTGACATGGTGGGGTGGATTGTCACACAATTCCTTGTTGTGGGGGCTGTCCTATACATGGCAGGATGTTTAGCAGTATCTCTGGCTGCTATACATTAGATGCCAGAAGCACATCCTCAGTTGAGATAACCAAAACAGCTCCAGATATTGCCAAGGTCTCCTAGGGGACAAAATCACCCCCAGTTGAGAATTATTAATTTGGCTACAGAATAAAAGATGCTATTCAGAGAAAAGCTGTCTTGCATCTGCAGGAGAAACATGTTTAGAGTCATAAGGAAGAAGGTTTTTTGTACCTAGCATGACAGGTGTAACAGTGATGCATAAAATGTTCTATAGATTGTGTGGAACATTAAATCTTACCCATTTCAGCAGCAAGGAATATTCACAGGAAGGTTGTAGGTTTCTTTAATATAAATAAGGGTAAATTTTCTTTTCCTTTTGGTAAATATTTGTTTTGTTTGCTTATTTGTTTATTTATTTGAGTCAGAGTCTCACTGTTGTTGTCCAGGTTGGAGTGCAGTGACATGATCACAGCTCACTGCAGCCTTGACCTTCTGAGCTCAGGCGATCCTTCTGCCTCAGTCTCCCAACTAGCTGGAACTACAGGTGTGTACCACCATGCCTGGCTAATTCTTTTTTTTTTTTTTGTGGAGACGAGGTTTCGGTATATTTTCCAGTCTGATCTTGAACTCCTGGGCTCAAGCTATTCTTCTGCCTTGGCCTCCCAGAGTGCTGGGATTACAGGCGTGCACCACTGTGTCTGGCCTAATCCTTATTAATTCTATGGATAAGTTCCCAACAGTGGCACTACTGGGTAATGAGCAGGGACATCACATATGTATAGCCAAACAGCTTTTCCAATGTTGCCACAAGCATCACCTAAATGTACTGCCTCTCCCAATCATAGCTCTATCCCAAACTACGAACTTCTAGAGGGGCGGGTTAAGCTAATTCATCTGTAATATGCAGCACACAGCCTGGCAAACAGCAGGTTTTCAGTACTTGTGGCTTGAACTGAATCCCCCTGCAGTCTCGCACCATCATGCGGATGCCCTGATTCTCAGCAAATGGATGAAGAATGTACAGGGTGAAGTCTGAGGCCATCTAACACCCCTGCAGGACTCACGCTTTAGGGATTGCCACGCTCAGTCGCACGGGTTTGGACCCCAATCCTACTGCCCCCTGGCACTCCGTCAGGGCTCGCTTCTGCTCCAATTCATCTGTGAATTTCACAAAACCATAACCCCTGCAGGAAAAAAATAACAACATACTATTTAGATCACAAATGTGATAGAAGTCTAAGAATGGAGGAATGGAAAAGAAGAAAGAGTAAGAAAGGAAATGGGCTAAGAGGAGAGAGACAGTTCATCAAACTAGAGGAAGGGATGACAGCCTCATCAGGGAAGGTGTCCACAAGGTAGTGTCAGGATTCAAGCCCAGGATGACCATGAGATCTGTAGAAATTCCCACTTTCAGTTTACCATTTTCCTCAACACCATCATCCATAGGGTCCTTCCCTAACCAGAGCATCCACAACAATCTACTGAAAAACAACTACTATCATTACCCTCATCATTATGGTAGTAGCAGTAGTATTAACAGTTGAAAAAATTCATTTAGCAAATAGTTACAGAATGTGCCTGTATGCCAGACACTGTTGTTCTAGGCACCTGATGTAGCAATCACAGACAGACAAGGTGCCTGCTTTCCTAAGCTCATATTCTAGCTGGGGGATAAATCACTGCTAGCTAACATTTAATAAACACTTGTTTCCCAGGCATTGTGCTGAGTATTTTCTCAGGATCAACCTGTCTAACAATATCATGAAGGTGGTATCTACATTTTGTTGAAGAGGTATTTAAAGTTAAGAGAGGTTTAATAACCTGCCCAGGCAGGGCATGGTGGCTCACAGTTGTAATTCCAGCTACTCAGGAGGCTGAGGTAGGAGAATTGCTTAAGTTGAGGAGTTTGAGACCAGTCTGGGCAATATAGCCAGACTCTCTCTCTAAAAATGAGCCAAGCATGGGCATGGTAGCACGGGCCTAGTACCAGCTACTGAGAAGGCAGAGATGGTAGAACTGTTTGAGCCTAGGAATTTGAGGCTGCAGTGAGCCATTATTGTCTAAGCCTACAGGTTTGAGACCAGTCTGGGCAATTTGGTGAGACATCATCTCTACAATAAATCAAAAAATCAGCCAGGAATGGTTTTGTGTGCCTGTAGTTCCAGATACTTGGAAGGCTGAGGCAGAAGGATCGCCAGAGCCTAGCAGTTCAAGGCTGCAGTGGCTGTGAGAGTGCCACTGCACTGCACTCCTGCCTGGGCGACGGAGTGAGACTCCAACTCAAACAAACAAACAAACAAAAAGCCTTTCTTGAGGTTTTTCCATTTTTGAAGTGGAAAACTTCTAACTATACCAACAGGCTTCCCCCGCAAAAAAAAGGTTGGGGCGTGCTGACTTACACCTGTAATCCCAGCACTTTGGGAGGTCAAGGGAGGAGGATTACTTGAGCCCAGGAGTTTGAGACCATCCTAGGCAACATAGCAAGACCTCATCTCTAAAAAATAAAAAAAAATTAATTAACTTAAAAAAGGTTCAGTAGCAATAACAAACAAAATAGCCAACATCTATAAAGCATTTTGGTTGAGACTTATTTGTATCCTTTAATCCTACATCAATCCCCTTAGCAGCTGCTATTAACCAGCCCCATTTTATAGATGGGGATGAAGGGTCAGAAAGGCTCAGTAACTTGTCCACTGTATTATCCTAAATAGTACCAGAGCTGGGGTTCACACAAGGCAGTTTAGCTGCGCTCTTAACCACCAGGCTACATGGTCTCTCTAAAACATCTCCACCCAGAAGAGCAGGATGAAACTCCCAGAGTAGGCATCAATAATGCATATGGTCTTACTTAGACATGCCTGTCTGGTCCAAAACCACTTTGCCTCCTCGACAGGAGGGATAGACTTTGACGAAGAATTCATACAGCATGCCATCGTCCACGTCAGGGGTCAGGTCCCCCACAAAGAGGGAGTATTCGGGGCTGAGAGGAGAGAAAAACAGGACTCAGAGATAAAGACAAAAACCTCTGTTCTGAAGAGCTCTTCCCACATTCCAGGTAAACCCCTTCTTGGCTTCTTAAGGAACAATGCATCTGATGGGTCTACTTAACCAGGCTCTACTTTGTTTCATTACAGCAGTTCTGGTAGAAGCCTTATTGGAATAGTCCCTGCCACCAATCCCTCACCTACTTCACAAAGTTGGCTTCAAGTATTACATGAGTGCAGATGAGGGGATGGGGTCAAAGACGCATCTCTGAGGCACTAAAAAGATAAAACTAGGCATTCTGCATTCGTTGCACATTTTATTTTTGAGTCAGGGTCTTACTCTGACACCCAGGCTGGAGTGCAGTGGTGTGACCATGGCTCACCACAGCCTTGAACTCCTAGGCTCAGGTAATCCTTCTGCCTCAGCCTCCTGAGTAGCTGGGACTACAGGTGCGTGCCACCACACCCAGCTAATCTTTTTATTTTAATTTTTTGTTGAAATGAGGTCTCACTATGTTGCCTAGGCCGGTCTCAAATTCCTGGGCTCAAGCAGTTCTCTTGCCCCAGCTTCTCAAAATGCTGAGATTATAGGTGTGAGCTGCTGGGCTGGCTCACTGTATATTTTAAATACAAATGTTAAAAGACAGAGAGAATAAAAACTAGACCTTATTTCCTATGAATCTAAAGCCTAAAATTAAATCGGCCAGGAGCAGTGGCTCATACCTGTGATCCCAGCACTTTGGGAGGCTGAGGCAGGAGGACTCATGATTGTGCCACTGTAATCCAACTTAGGTGACAGAGTGAGACCATGACTCAAAAATAATAATAAAATTTAAAATAAAGCCTAAAATAAAATCCTCAATCCTCAAACTTTGAGAACAGAGGTCAACAAACTTTATCTGCATATGTCAGACAGCAAATATTTTAGGTTTTGTTTGGGAAACTATGGTCTCTGTAATGTTTTCTTTTTTTCTGAGTCAGAGTCCCATTCTGTCACCTAGGCTAGAGTGCAGTGGCACGCTCACTGCTAGCTGGGCTCAGACAATCCTTCTGCCTCAGCCTCCTGACTAGCTGGTACTACAGGCACAAGCCACCACACGCAGCTAATTTTTTTTATTTACTGTAGAGACGAGGTCTTGCCAAGCTGCCCAGGCTGGTCTCTAACCATTGGGCTCAGGCAGTCCTCTTGCTTCTGTCTCCCAAAGTGCTGGGATTACAGACATGAGCCACCAGGACCAGCTGTCATGTTTTCTTAAAAACTACTTCATGGCTGGGTGTGGTGGCTCAACCCTATAATCCCAGCACTTTGGGAGTCCGAGGTGAGAGGATTGCCTGAGCTCCGGGGTTCGAGACCAGCCTGGGCAACATGGTGAGACCTTGTCTCTACAACAAATAAAAAAATTAGCTGGGCGTGGTAGTACACGCCTGTAGCTCCGGCTAGCTGGAGCTAGCTGGAAGACTGAGGTGGAAGGATTGCCAGAGCCCAGCAGGTTGACGCTGGGGTGGCCGTGTGTGTGCCACTGCACTCCAGCCTGGGTGACAGAGTGAGACTCCAATTAAAAAAACAACAACAAAAAACAAAAATAAAAACCACTTCTAGCTCATGGGTGATAAACATCAAGCCCAAATTTGCCAATCCTTGTTCAAGGAGATCAATTCTATTCAAGTAAATGAACAAGCAAAACTTTGTTATTATTTTCTAATTTCAAGTATGATATATATTTCTTGTATAAAATCAGAATATACAAAAGCTCACAAAAAAATAAAATTACCCACTCAATGTATTAATGCTCTAATATATACCTGTCTCTTTATTCCCCTAAGGCTTTTCTTCAGAATTTACAAAAATTGGATACAGTTCCTAATGTCTTGTTTCTCCCATTCTCAAACTTTTAAACATCCTGACATGTCAGTGTTCTGCAATTTTACTTATTAATGGATACATTCCATTCCAATTAATGAACAGGTTATAATTTAACCACTTCCCTATTGGGTTATTTGGTTTTCCCCAACTTCTTCACTACACATAATACTTTAACCAACATGTTCAAAGCGAATCTTTGCATACATCTATGAATAAATCCTGATCAACATGTTCAAAGCGAATCTTTGCACACATCTATGAATAAATCCTGACAAGTAAAATCATCGGGTCAATGGGTACAAACCTTTATAAAGCTTTTGATACATTGTTTTAAAGCTTTTTTTTTTCTTTCTGAATTGAAGTATCACTCTGTCGCCCAGGCTGGAGTGCAGTGGCATGCTCACAGCCACCGCATCCTCGACCTGCTGGGCTCAGGCGATCCTTCCACTTCAGCCTTCCAAGTAGCTGGAACTACAGGCACATGCCACCATGACTGGCCAACTTTTTGATTTATTGTAGAGATGAGGTCTTGCCAAGTTCCCCAGGCTGGTCTCAAACCCATGGGCTCAGGCAATCCTCTCACCTCAGCCTCCCAAAGTCCTGGGATTATAGGCATGAGCCACTGTGCCCAGCCGATTTTTTTTTTTGAGTTAGAGTCTCACTCTGTCACCCAGGCTGGAGTGCAGTGGCATGCTCACAGTCACCACAGCCTCGACCTGCTGGGCTCAGACGATCCTTCCACCTCACCCTTCCAAGTAGCTGGAACTACAGGCACATGCCACCATGTCCAGCTAATTTTTAAATTTATTGTAGAGATGAGGTCTTGCCATGTTGCCTAGGCTGGTCTCGAACCCATGAACTCAGGCAATCCTCTCACCTCAGCCTCTCAAAGTGCTGGGATTATAGGTGTGAGCTACCATGCCTCCCCACCTGTTTTGAAGCTTTAAAACAGCAACCTGAAATGCCAATTTATGTTGCTACAACAGATCAACTCTCATTGAATAAAATCTTAACAACAGTAACAGGGGCGGAACCAAATATAGAAAAGACTGCTGAGGCTGGCACGGTGGCTCGCAGCACTTTGGGAGGCCAAGGTGAGAGGATCACCTGAGCCCACAGGTTCGAGACGAGCCTGGGCAACTTTGCGAGACCTCATTGCTACAATAAATCAAAAAATTAGCCGTGCATGGTGGCACATGCCTGTAGTTCCACCTACTTGGAAGGCTGAGGCAGAAGGATCGCCTGAGCCCAGCAGGTCGAGGCTGTGGTGGCTGGGAACATGCCACTGCACTCCAGTCTGGGTGACTGAGTGAGATTCCAACTGAAAAAAAGAAAAAGAAAGAAAAGACATGGGCCTTCCCACATCTTCAAAAAAGATTTTTTTTTTCTTTTGAGTTGGAGTCTCACTCTGTCGCCCAGACTGGAGTGCAGTGGCTGCTCCCGGCCACCGCAGCCTCGACCTGCTGGGCTCCAGCAATCCTTCAGCTTCAGCCTTCCAAGTAGCAGGAATTACAGGCATGCGCTACCATGCCCGGCTGATTTTTTTGATTTATTGTAGAGATGAGGTCTCACCAAGTTAGAAAAAAAAAAGACATGGTCTTGCGTGAAGCACACTGGGAAGGCCCACCAGCGAGGAAGTGAGGGAGTCTTCCTTGGTGGAGTGCAATGAGGGGGTAGAAAGCGCAGCCAAACTTGGCTCCCTATTCTCCTTTCTGGTAGTGACAGGCACAGTAACACATCTCCTCTGTCTAGACATCACTTGGTACATACCTGTTATCTGGTTGTTTTCCATAAGTGGCATAGTTCAGTTTAAAACGTTTTGCCTGGAAATTTAAAAACAAACAAACTAAAACAGAGAAAGGTGTTTCAAGAGTCAAACAATATTTGAAAAAAACTGAAATAAATTACCTTGGCCAAAACATCTCCCCCTCTCTAAGCCTCAGCTTTCTCTCCTGTATAAAATGAGGGGGTTGCACGGATGATGGCTAAGGGCACCGCCAGCTCCATGGTTCTATGAGCCCAGGTGTGCCAGCTGGTGCAGCTGTAAGCTAAGTAACTGTGGGAAGAGCAGAATGTAACTCTCTTGAAACGTGTCCTCACTGCTGCCAGCCTGTCCTAGTTTCTCAATCAGGCAAGAGGTCTAGAGTTTCAAGTCTTCCGTTATGGAGGCATTGATGCAGAGTGGGAAGGGCATGGATTTTGGAGGCAACCAATCTTCAGTTTGAATCCTGGCTCTGCCACTTACTACCTGTGTTGCCTTGGGCAAGTTATTTCACTTCCCTGAGCTTCAGTTTCCTGGGCTGTCAAAGATAACAATGCCTATTGGACAGGGTTGTTATAGGATTAAATACAATGATGTAAGTATACAGTAGGGATTCAACACATGGTAGTAACAATTACAATAAAAATGGCAACATCATCAGTATCTAAGTGTCCTTACAGGTGTGGCTCCTGGCAGGGGTTTCCCATTAATTTTATGTAAACACTTCTCAGCTGTGGCCAAATCTGCGAATTCTACAAAGCAGTAGCCAGCTGGGATCCTGGAAAAAAAAAAAAGCAAACAGAGAAAGAGAATAGTTAAAGATATCCAGATGAGTTTTGGCCTGAAGGAGGAGGAAACAGTTTTCTTTTCTTTTTAAAAATTTTTTAGAGACAGGGTCTTGCTTTGCAACCCAGACTGTAGTACAGTGGCACTGCAGCCTCTAACTCCTGAGCTCAAGCAATTCTCCCACCTCAGCTTCCCTCGCAGCTGGAACTACAATTATGTGCCACCATGCCCAGCTACTTTTATTTTTTGTAGAGACAGGGTCTGGCTATGTTGCACAGGCTTGTCTTGAACTTCTGGCCTCAAGCAACCCTTGCAACTTAGTCTCCCAAAGTGCTAGGATTACAAGCATGAATCACGCATCCAGCCAGAAATAGTTTTCCTTTTGTTTTTCCAAGTCAGAGTCTCACTTGTCACCCAGGCTGGAGTGCAGTGGCATGCTCATGGCCACCACAGCCTTGACCTGCTGAGTTCAGGCGATCCTTCTGCCTCAGTCTTCCAAGTAGTTGGAACCAAAGGCGAGTGCCACCACATCTGGCTCATTTTTTGATTTATTGCAGAGATGAGGTCTCGCCAAGTTGCCCAGACTGGTCTCGAATCCCTGGGCCCAGGCAGTCCTCTTGCCTTGGTCTCTCAAAGTACCGGGATTACAGACGTGAGCCACCACGCCCAGCAGAGATGGTTTTCTAATAAGAGCCCATACTGTTTTTGTTCCCAAGCTATATCCTAGGTCAGACCTAACTTAAAAATCTAAATATAAGGATTGCCAATCTAGGTTAATTCCAGATTCATTTAGTAAATATCTATTTATGTACTGTATCATGTGTGAAGTATACTTGCCAAAATTGTTTTATACAATCTAGTCAAGCCTCTAGGTCTAATATCTAGTTTAAAGGGAATATTAGGGATAGACTATGTAAAACATCACCAGAAGAACACAAATGAATCCAGGATGTAGAATGTTATGTAAGATAACTACTCTTACCGCCTTAAAAACTCAGTGTTATAAGAAAAACAGGTGGGCTTTGTAGATTAAAAGAGACTTAAAAAAAAACTGAATGCAATGCAGGAAACTGTAAATCCTAATTCATTAAAAAAGAAAAAAATCAGCCCAGCATGGTGGCTTAAGCCTGTAATCCCAGCACTTTGGAAGGTGGAGGTGACAGGATTGCCTGAGCTCAGGGGTTTGAGACTAGCCTGAGCAACATGGCAAGACCTCATCTCTACAATAAATCAAAAAAATTAGCCAGGCGTGGTGGCACATACCTGTAGTTCCAACTACTTGGAAGGCTGAGGCGAAGGATCACCTGAGCCCAGGAGGTCGAGGCTGCGGTGGCCATGAGCGTGCCACAGTATTCCAGCCTGGGGGACAGTGAGACTCCGACTCAAAAAAAAAAAAAAAAAAATCTATCAAATATATCCTGGAAACAATTATAAAAATTTAAATATAGACTGGCTATTATATGGTATTAAGGAATCACTGTGAATTTTGTTAGTGTGATAAGAGCATTATGATATATAAAAGACTGTCTAGTCCAAGTGCAGTAGCTCAAGCCTATAATGCCAGTGCTTTAGGAGGCTGAAGTGGGAGTATCACATGTGCCCAGGAGTTTGAGGTTATAGTGAGTTACAATTATACCTCTGCACTCCAGTCTGGATGACAGATTGAGACTTTGTAAAAAAAATTAAAAATAGCCAGGTACGGTAGCTTAAGCCTGTAATCCCAGCACTTTGGGAGATGGAGGCAAGAGGATTGCCTGAGCTCAGGGGTTCGAGACCGGCCTGGGCAACATGGCAAGACCTCGTCTCTACAATAAAAAAAAAAAAAAAATTAAGTGGATGTGGTGGCACATGCCTGTTGTTCCAGCTACTCGAAAGGCTGAGGAGGAAGGATCACCTGAGCCCAGCAGGTCGAGGCTGTGGTGACTGTGAGTGTGCCACTGCACTCTAGCCTGGGCAAAAGTGAGACACTGACCCAAAAAAAAAAAAAAATTAAAAATACTGTTTGATGACCACTTGCATACCTAATGCTGAACTGTTCCCCACATCTTTAAAATAAAAATAATTTAAAATAAACAATTTTTTAAAATAAAAAAATTTAGTTTCTAGTCAATATAGATAGGGTAGATATTTCTTATATTTATGTAAATATAAATAGACAGGTAAATAGATGAGGAAAATATAGCAACATGTTAACAACTGTTGAAATTAGGTGGTAGATGTATGAATAGTCATTGTACTATTCTTTCTAGTTTTGTTTCAAAGTTTCTAAAATTTTTCAAAAAAGATTTTTTTTGTTCACCTGTCACAGACCAGGTTGATATAGAGTTGAAGAACACAGTTTCTGTCCTCAAGAAATTGTAGCTCTTCGCCACCTGCCTGGGCAACTTGGCGAGACCTCATCTCTACAATAAATAAAAAATTAGCAGGGTGTGGTAGCACGCGCCTGTAGTTCCAGCTACTTGGAAGGCTGAGGCAGAAGGATCGCTGGAGCCCAGCAGGTCGAGGCTGCAGTGGCCAGGAGCATGCCACTGCACTCCAGTCTGGGCGACAGAGTGAGACTCCAACTCAAAAAAAAAAATCATACCTAACAAGGGGGTGTCTGTGCGAGTTCCAGCTTCTGTTTTGGAAGCATCACTAGGACAGAAGTAGAAGGATGTAGCTTTCCTTTCTATTAAAATATTTAAACTTAGAGATGTCAATTTTCCTTAACACCACCCTAAATGCTATCACCAGTGAAATAATGTTAACTTTTCTTCAAATACCTTTATATCTTTCAGTTCAAATAACACCCAACTAAGAGGGAATGGGAGGGAGTATATGAGGGAGGGGTTGCAGAACACAATCTCTGTACTCCATAAATGTTTGTTGATACTAAGAGCAACACTGGTAAATACCAACCTAAGATTTGGTATGCCAGAATCTTAAGGCCCACAGATATAAAGACCACTACCAGAAAGAGTTGACCATCAGCAAGCACTATGGGCAAGGCACTGTGCTGGTACTTTACATGTTCCCTTTCATGTAATCACATAAATTTTATGAGGTGAATGAAACTATTATTTTCATTTCATAGACAAGGAGACTGAGACTTAGTGAGATTATGCAATATGCCTTAAATCATACAGCTGGTATGTACCAAAGGTTGGATCTGTATTCAGGGTAGTCTGACTACATTATTTTCCTAATATTTTTTGGGTTTTTTTGAGTCAGGGGTCTTACTCTGTCACCCAGGCTGGAATGCAGTGGCATGATCACAGTTCCCTGCAGCTTTGATCTCCTGGGCTCAGGTGATCCTTTTGTCTCAGCCTCTTGAATAGCTGGGACTACAAGTGTGTGCCACCATGTTCTTTTTTGGGGTAGAGATAAGGTCTTGCTATGTTGCCTAGGCTGGTCTCAAATTCCTGGTCATTTCACTTCGGCCTCCCAAAGTGCTGGGATTATAGGCATGAGTCACCACACCCAACCTATTTTCCTAATATTTTCTTAGAAAAATTTCCAATATAAAAATCAGCCAGGCTCAGTGGCTCAGCCTGTAATCCCATGCCTTTGGGAGGCTGAGGTGAGTGAATTGCCTGAGACCGTGGGTTCAAGACCCGTATGGGCAACTTAGTGAGACCTCATCTCTACAATAAATCAAAAATCAGCCGGGCGTGGTAGCGCGTGCCTGTAATTCCAGCTACTCGGAAGGCTGAGGCGGAAGGCTCGCCAGAGCCCAGCAGGTCGAGGTTGCGGTGGCCGGGAGTGGCCATTGCACTCCAGTCTGGGTGACAGAGTGAGACTCCAACTCAAAAAAAAAAAAAAAAAAAATCAAAGCTGGCTGGGCACAGTGGCTCAAGCCTGTAATTTCAGCACTTTGGGAGGCAGAGATAAGAGGACTGCCTGAGCTCAGGGGTTCGAGGCCAATCTGAGCAACATGGTAAGACCTTGTCTCTCCAATAAATAAAAAAATTACCCAAGCGAGGTGGCACGTTCCTGTAGTTCCAGCTACTTGGAAGGCTGAGGCGGAAGAATCGCCTGAGCCCAGCAAGTAAAGGCTGTGGTGGCCGTGAGCATGCCACTGCACTCTAGCCTGGGCGACAGAGTGAGACTCCAACTCAAAAAAAAAAAAAAATTCAAAGCTGAGTGCAGTGACTGTAGCCCTAGCTACTCAGGAGGCTCAGGCAGGGGAGGATTGTTGAAGCCCAGAAATTTGAGGCCAGCCTGGGCAACATATTGAGACTAGGTCTTATAAAAGACAAACCAAACTAAAATAAAACCTGGGCAATAAAATAATAATAATAATATTGAAAGAACTGTACAGCAAACACCCAATATCCATATGCCCACCATCTACAATTAACATTTTATGACACAGATTTTATTTTATCACATAACTATCTCTCTACCTCTCTACCCATCAATCATCCTGATTTTCTGACGTACTTTTTTTTTTTTTTTTTTGAGTTGGAGTCTCACTCTGTCGCTCAGGCTTGAGTAAAGTGGCACACTCATGGCCACTGCAGCCTCGACCTGCAAGACTAAAGTGATCCTTATGCCTCAACCTTCCAAGTAGCTGGAACTACAGGCGTGTGCCACACAACCACCTAATTTCTTGATTTATAGTAGAGATGAGGTCTTGCCAAGTTTCCCAGGCTGATCTCAACCCGTGGGCTCAGGCAATGCTCTCACCTCTGCCTCCCAAAGTGCAGGGATTACAGACATGAGCTACTGTGCCTGGCCCTGATACATTTCAATGTAGATATAAGTATGCTTTCTTCAGTTACCTCAGCATGTGTATCATTAACTAGAGTTTAATTATCATTTAATAGTTCTTTTTTCCTCTTAAGGTAAAATTTACATGCAATGTAATGCATGAATCCTTATAGAGGTTGAGTTATTTTCACCAAAGATTAATTTTATGTATTCTAGAATTTCAAATAAATGGAATCATATGGTAAAGATTCTTTCATTCAGCATGGTTCTGAGATTCATCCATGTTGTCGCTATATCAGTAATTGCTTTCTATTGCTGAGTAGTAGTCCATTGTATGAATATACCAGTTCTTGCTTACCTGTTCACTTACTCATGGATACCTGGATTTGCTGATCTTAGAGTAGACTACAGTTTTATGACAAATTGTGAGACACCTGCTCTCAGTAGTTGTATCATTTTATACTCATACCAGTGATGAATAAGAGACATGATTGCTCCATATATGACTGTATTCTTTTTTTTTTGAAATTTTTTGTTGTGGCTAAATATATATAACATAAAAGTTATCATTGCAACCATTTTTAAGCATACAGTTATAGTTCTGTGGGATTAAGTACATTCACACTCTTGTGTAACCACAAACTGCATCCTTAAGTACTATTTTCTATTGCATATTATTTTTCCTAGGGGCTTATCTTCTCCCCTTATTTTCTCTGATACTGGTTTTTTTTCTTTTGAGTTGGAGTCTCACTCTGCTGCCAAAACTGGAATGCAGTGGTATGCTCACAGCCACCGCAGCCTTGACCTGCTGGGTTCAGGTGATCCTTCCACCTCAGCATTCCAAGTTGCTGGAACCACAGGCATGTGCCATCATGCCTGGCTGATTTTACTGGAGAGAGGAGGTCTCACCATGTTGCTCAGGCTGGTCTTGAACCCCTGAGTTCAGGTAATCCTCTCACCTCTGCTTCCCAAAGTGCTGGGATTGCAGGTGTAAGCCATTGTGTCTGGCTTCTTTTTTTAAAAATATACACTTATTCATTTTACAGTATTCTTTTTTTTTTTTTTTTTTTTTGAGTTACCATTTCACTCTATTGCCCAGGCTGGAGCGCAGTGGCACACTCATGGCCACCGCAGCCTTGACTTGCTGAGCTCAGGCGATCCTTTCGCCTCAGTCTTCCAAGTAGCTGGTACTACAGGCATGCGCCACCACACCTGGCTAATTTTTTTTTATTGCAGAGAGGAGTTCTCACCAAGTTGCCTCGGCTGGTCTCGAACGCAGGCAATCCTCTCACCTCTGCCTCCCAAAGTGCTGGGATGATGGGTGTGAGCCACCAGACCCAGCCACAATATAATCTTGTAAGTCACTTAGAGCCTCTGTCAAATGAGGCAGATTGTAAACATAATGTGTTTATAGGTACCACCATAAGTAACAGCTAGAAGTCTTGTAATCATGGGGAAGAAAAGATAGTTCCTTATTTAATCTTATTTTCTTTATTCTTTATTGAAAGAATAATCTTATTTTCTTTATTCTTTATTGAAAGAAATTTTCTTATTTCTTTATTGAAATAAGATTAAAGTTCCTTTAATCTTATTTCAATAAAGATTAAAATGTGAGAGTGCCAGTGTTTTAAAAAGTAAAAAATGAGCCGGGCTCGGTGGCTCAGCCTGTAATCTCACGCCTTTGGGAGGCTGAGGAGAGTGGATTGCCTAAGCCTGTGGGTTCGAGACCCGCCTGGGCAGTGAGACCTCATCTCTACAATAAATAAAAAAATCGGCTGGGCGTGGTAGCGCATGCCTGTAATTCCGGCTACTCGGAAGGCTGAGGCAGAAGGATCGCCGGAGCCCAGTAGGTCGAGGCTGTGGTGGCTGGGAGCGGTGGCCGGCGGCGGCCACTGCACTCCAGTCTAGGTGACAGAGTGAGACTCCAACTAAAAAAAAAAAGTAAGAAATGGTAGCCGGGCTCGGTGGCTCAGCCTGTAATCCCAGCACTTTGGGAGGCTGAGGTGAGTGGATTGCCTGAGCCCGTGGGTTCAAGACCCGCCTGGGAAACTTGGTGAGACCTCATCTCTACAATCAATCCAAAATTAGCTGGGTGTGGTAGCACGCGCCTGTAGTTCCAGCTACTTGGAAGGCTGAGGCGGAAGGATCGCCGGAGCCCAGCAGATTGAGGCTGCGGTGGCCGGGAGCGGCCACTGCACTCGTCTGGGTGACAGAGTGAGACTCCAACTAAAAAAAAAAAAAAAAAAAGTTAAAAATGGGCTGAGCTCAGTAGCTCATCTGTAATCCCGGCACTTTGGGAGGCCAAGGTGAGAGGATTGCCTGAGCCCAGGAGTTTGAGACCAGCCTGGGAAACTTGGGGAGACCCTGTCTCCACAATAAATGGAAAAAGTTAGCCAGTTGTGGTAGCATGTGGCTGTAGTTCCAGGTACTTGGGAGGCTGAAGCGGAAGTATCACCCGAGCCCAGCAGGTTGAGGGTGTGGTGGCCATGAGCATGCCACTGCACTCCAGCTGGGTGACTGAGACTCTAACTCAAAAAAAAAAAAAAAAAAAGTAAAAAAATGTTACAGAATGGCCGGGCGCAGTGGCTTACGCCTATAATCCCAGCACTTTGGGAGGCAGAGGTAAGAGGATTGCCTTAGCCCATGGATTCAAGACCAGCCTGGGCAACTTGGTGAGACCTTATGTCTACAATAAATCAAAAAATTAGCCTGGTGAGGTGATGCGTGCCTGTAGTTCCAGCTACTTGGAAGGCGAGGCGGAAGGATCACCTGACTCCACGAGGCTGCAGTGGCCGTGAGCGTGCCACTGCACTCCAGCCCGGGCGACAGAGTGAGGCTCCAAGTAAAAAAAAAAAAAAAAAGTTACACAATGAATTTTCATACCAGTAGCTGATTATTTGGGATCTTCTGTCTACAAGAGCGGGAAGAGAACTATTTAGGTAGGCATGATCTACCAGTCAGAAAACCTGTTCCTGGGTAATAGAGTTCAGAATACACAAAGCACCTGTTCAACCAAGAGCCACAGCATTAACCACACTTCAAAGCTTCTCATTTGTGTCTTTAAACCATTTGATGTTACAGCAAGCCATATGGTAGAGTACCTGACAAAGAGTAGATGTTCAATAAACACTGTCAAATTGGTCAAGGAATTCCTTCATTTCTAACCAGGTTCCTAAGGAAAACTAAGACTTCAAAGATAAAGAAGAAACTGGAGGCAATAGAGCACCGCTATCTTAAAATATTCCACATTATTTTTGTTGTTGTTTACTTGTTTCACCCATCCAGTAGAATGTAGTAAGCTCAATGAGCAGGGACTATGCAGGGTTTATTTTAGCCAGGAATCTAAAACAGTAGTTCATTGTTAATGTCTCTATAAATAAATTTTTAAATGAATGGTATAAGAATTAAGGAAATCCATGAGCTTTGAGGACAGACTTTAATTCAAATCCTGGCTTGTTGCTTAATAGTTGTATAACTTTAAAAGTTATTAAGTTTCTCTAATAATAGTACTTAGCTCAGAGGCTTTTGGGATTTTTTTTTGGGGGGGGGGTTGGAGTCTCACTCCACCACCCAGGCTGAAGTGCAGTGGCATGCTCACAGTCACCCCAGTGTCTATGCGCTGAGCTCCGGCAATCCTTCCATCTCAGCCTTCCAAGTAGCTGGAATGATATACTGTAGAGACGAAGACTCACCAAGTTGTCTAGGCTGGTCTCGAACCCCTAGGCTCAGGCAATCCCCTCACCTCAGCCTCCCAAAGTGCTGGGATTGCGGGCTTGAGCCACCACAAGTGGCCCAGGTTTTTGTGAGTTTAAGAAGATAATGAATGTAGAGTGCTTATTACTTAGCAGATCACCATCTAACTATACTTACTGAGCATATACCACATACTAGACACTGTTCTAATGCTGAACGTGAACTCACTTAATTCTCACCATACCAAGGTGCTGTTACTATTTCCACTTTTACAATCAAGGTGAATGACAGAGTGCTTAAAAGTTACACAGCAGAAATAGTTTTCAAACCCAGTGTGGCTCTAGAGTCCTGTCCTTAAGCAATATGCTGTAACTCCACTCATTAAAAGCTCAAAATGTTAACTTTTGTAACATGATAATGGCTCTTATTAGGGGCGGTGAGAAGCTACCACTCTGCGATGTTTACATTTCCAAATGTTTTATCTATTAAGGAATAGCTGAGACGAGAGACATACCCAGTGAGGCGGTTTCGGATAATTTTGACGCTCATCACGGTCTCCCCCATGGTGGCAAAGGCTCTGGAGATGAAGTTCTCGTCCATGTAGGGTTCCAGCTGCGTAAAAACGAGAGCAGAGCGGCTCGGGCCGACGTCGGCTCCCCACTCCGGGTTCGAGCCCCTACCTCCAGCCCGGGTGGGCTACGCGCAGCTGGGTAAGGAGCGGAGAGATTTTCCTCCGCAGAGTGGTCTGAACTCCCGACTCCTTCATTCACACTTGCTCCCCCTTGGACCTTGGAAGCCCATCCTTCCATTCCTAGAACCACAGCGCCCCTCAACCCTTGGGGTTCCCCATCCTAAACCCCAGGCACCCTCCTTTTCCCTTTCATGAACCCAGGTGGGGTCCCAGGGCCCCGCCCCCTCACATCAGAGCCTTCACTCAGATGCTGGGACCCGCTTCACTGTCATCACTTCCACTCTTTTCGGATCCGAAGTCCCCTCCCCCTCAGACCCTTCCTCGCTCGCGACGCCGAGATCCGTCCTTCTCCTCAGACCCCGGGCGGCTGCCCTCACTCACGTCGCCCATCCACAGGCTGGCCGCCATGCCCGCGCACCCGGGTGGGACCTTGCGGGCCTCAGAGCCCCGCGCGGGGGCCAGTCTGCGCTGCGGGGCCCGCCACGGAGCATGCGCCTCTGACGCCTTCTGCGCACGCTCCGAAACTCAGCGGCGAGAGTCGCGCTCCGACGTTCCACTCCAGGTTTTCCCGGCGACCCCGCTGAGCGCGGAGCTTCCGGCTCGCGATGGGCGGAGTTCGGGCCGGAGTCCCCGGGATGGGGCAGACACCACTTGGCGCGGGTGGCTTGCACCGTAACTAGTTTTTTCGGGTTTATCTTTCACTTTATACATACAAAAAACAAGCAAAGCCACACACAGGTAATTAAATATACATATATAATTACAAAATTAATGTACGATTGTTGTAAAAAATTGCAGATATAAGCACTTAAAGGTAAAATGACCTCTTGGGGCGCCTGCACAATCCTTTTCCACACCTCTTGCCGCTAACTTAGGTAAACCACCAGTGCCCACCAGCCATCCCCTCATTCCCTCATTCCGCGTTTACCAGTCCCCAAATAGACTTTTTTTTTAGTCAGAGTCTCACTAAGTCGTTGGAGTGCAGTGGCACGCTCACGGACACCGCACCCTCGACCTGCTGGGCTCAGGCGATCCTTCCGCCCCAGCCTTCCAAATAGCTGGACCCACAGGCGCTCGCCACCACACCCAGCTAAAGTTTTTTTTTAATAGTAGAGACGAGGTCTTTTTTCTTTTTGAGTAGGAGTCTCTGTCGCCCACGCTGGAGTGCAGCGGCACGCTCTTGTCTACCGCAGCCTGGATCTGCTGGGATCAGGCGATCCTTCCGCTTCAGCCTTCCAAGTAGCTGGAATTACAGGCGCACGCCGGCACGCCCGGTTTATTTCTTGATTTATTGTAGATACGAGGTCTCGCCATGTTTCCCAGGCTGGTCTCCAACCCGCAGGCTAAGGCAATCCACTCACCTCAGCCTCCCAAAGGCGCGGGATTACAGGCTGAGCCACCGAGCCCGGCTCCAAAACAGACTTTTATTGGAGCTGAGTGGGGATCCTTCCCTGCATCCCAGACATGACCCTGGGGTGGGAGGGGACGATTAAGGAGAGTGTAAATTGGAGTAAATGTCACCTTGACAACCAATCAATCCCCAAATCCTGTCGTTTTGTCACTCCTACCCTACTTCAAACAACCAGGAGCTCTAACCTGTCCCAGAACAGTGACCATAGAAGGCCATCATAAACACACCTTGGATGCTAAATAATCATGAGTTTAAGTTTGAGACCCTCCTAATCTGAGGATGTCCCACTTCTCAGAAGAGAAGCTCCTGTACATGGTAATTGGTATTTTTTTAATAGTAAAGCTCACCCCAGTGCTTGAGAGTCCCTTTCTGGGACTCCTGAAACCACCTCTATAAAATCAATATAGGGCCACAGGGTAAAAGCTGTAGAGAGACCTGAGCCCTGCAAAGTTGCAGCTGTGGTTAGAAGTGAACAAATCTTCCAGCGCATTGGGAGGTGGAGGTGAGAGGATTGCCTGAGTCTAGCCTGGGCAACTTGGAGAGACCTCATCTCTACAATAAATCAAAAAATTAGCCTGGCATGGTGGTGTGCACCCTGTGGTTCCAGCTACTTGGAAGGCTGAGATGGAAGGATCACCTGAGCCCAGCAGGTCGAGGCTGCAGTGACCATGAGTGTGCCACTGCACTCCAGCCTGGATGACAAGACTCTAACTCAAAACAAAAAACAAAAACAGGTTGCTAAACCTGCTCTTCTCCTTGCATGATTGTGGACACAGCCACTTCGGTAGAAAGCAATTGATTATCTTAACATCCAGATCCCTGGAGAGGAGGAGAGCTGCCCACAGAGCTGATAAACATATTTTCCCACAAATAAGCCAGTGTGGTGGCTCATGCCTGTAATCCCAGCACTTTGGGAGGCTGAGGCAGGAGCCTAGGAGTTTGAGATCAGCCTAAGCAATATAGCAATACCTCATCTCTACAAAAAATAAAAAAAAATAGTCAGATATGGTGGTGTGCGCCTATAGCTCCAGCTACTCAGGCAGCTGAGGCAAAAGGATTGCTTGAGTCCAGGATTTGGAGGCTATGATATGCTGTGATTCTGCCACTGCACTCCAGTCTGTGTAGAGAGTGAGACAGACTCAAACAACCCAAATGAGCCTAAGGCCACACAGATCTCCCTGATGGTATCCCGGTTTGATTGACCAAGGGGTACAAGCAGCTCTAATATCCAGGGACCCACACCTCCAATATACCTTCCTCCTGAACTACCCCTAAGCCCAGGAGTCAGTGACCGATGGTCACAGGACTTGCCTTATAGACAGCATCTGTCATAAAGCTGAAGAGTAGTGCTTTTCAGACTTTGCACTCTGAAGTACCTGAGATCCCACCAGGGTCCCAGACACACACCCAGATGCTGACTTGCTGGTCCTGTGACCTCCTCCCAGAAATTGGCAGTGTGTGTCACTTCATCCCCACCCAGTCAGAAGCACCCACTCCCCTAGCCACCTGGTCACCAAATTATTCCCTTAAAAACCCTAGCCTAAAGTTATTGGGGAAATGGAATCGAAAGATATCTCCCACTCTCCAAAATAGGCAGCCTCACATTTACTAAACCCTTTCTCAATGGCAGCAACTGCTGTCAGTGTATATACAAGAACCTGGTCAGGATGTAAGACTCCCTCTTCATGGGTCTCCAACCCTTGGCCCCGGATGGCTTGGCCTGTTAAGGAACTAGGCCACACAGCAGGAAGCGAGTGGTGGACCAATAGAACTCTGCCTTCTGTCAGATCAGTGGTGGTATTCGATTCTCAGAAGTGTAAATCCTATTGTGAACTGCACATGCGAGGGATCTAGGTTGTGAACTCCTTATGAGAATCTAATGCCTGATTATCTCTCCCACCTCTCTGTGGAAAAATTGTCTTCTACAAAACCAGTGCCTGATGCCAAAAAAGTTGGGGACAGCTGCTCTAGGCTATTGGGTCCCTATTCTTTCCTTACCAGTCTATACATCCTAAATGATGTCATACCTCCAAGTCAAGAACTTATCAGTATGAAAACCTGAGGTTCAACCATGAGTTGCCAAATTCCTAGCTTTATTCTACTGTCACTGCAACAGTAGTGTAGTGGATAGGTGCTTTGGCTTGACTCAAACAAATGGAGCATGTCTTAGCCCCAAATATTTCTTTTAATGTTATTTAACCTCTGGGCCTAGTGTGGATAATGGAAGCGCTTACCTCAGAGGGTTGTGAGAAAAAATAAGTTGGGAAAGCACTTGGCATAGTGCCTGGCATTCAGTAAATTCTCCATCATGGCAGTTGGAGGTTTTCAAATTATAACTGATAGCTATTATTTTGTACTATTTGCCAGGCACTGTGCTGTGCTCTTTGCTTATTTTAAAATTGTATCCTGCCTGGTTACAATGAGAATATATGTAACTGAAAAAAAAGAAATATAAAAAAATTTTATCCTGGCTGGGCACAGTGGCTCATGTCTGTAATCCCAGCACTCTGGGAGGCACAGGTAAGAGGACTGCCTGAGCCCAGTGGATTCAGATTAGCCTGGGCAACTTGTTGAGACCTTGTCTCTACAATAAACCAAAAAAAAAAAAAAAAAAAAAAAAAAATTAACTGGGTGTGGTGACACATGCCTGTAGTTCCAGCAATTTGGAAAGCTGAGGTGGAAGGATCACCTGAGTCCAGCAGGTCAAGGCTGCGGTGGCCGTGAGTGTGCCACTGCACCCCAGCCTGGGCGAGAGTGAGACTCCAACTCAAAAAAATAAAAGTTGGGCATGGTGGCTCATGCCTGTAATTCCAACACTTTGGGAGGCAGAGGTAAGAAGATTGCCTGAGACCACAGGTTTGAAACCAGCCTGGGCAACATGGTGAGACCTCAACTCTACAAAAAAAAAAAAAAAAAAATTAGCTGGGTGTGGTGGCACACACCTGTACTTCCAGCTACTTGAAGGGCTGAGGTGGAAGGATCGCCTGAGCCCAGCAGGTCGAAGCTGCGATGGTCGTGAGCAGTGTGCCACTGCACTCCAGCCTGGGTGACAGTGAGACTCCTACTCAAAAAACAAAACAAAAACAAAAAACAAGCCGGGCTTGGTGGCTCAGCCTGTAATCCCACGCCTTTGGGAGGCTGAGGTGAGTGGATTGCCTGAGCCCGCGGGTTTGAGACCCACCTGGGCAGGCGAGACCTCATCTCTACAATAAAATAAAAAAATTAGCTGGGCGTGGTAGCGCGTGCCTGTAATTCCGGCTACTGGGAAGGCTGAGGTGGAAGGATCGCTGGTGCCCAGCAGGGTGAGGCTGCGATGGCTGGGAGTGGCCACTGCACTCCAGTCTGGGCGACAGAGTGAGACTCCAACTCAAAAAAAACCCAAAAAAACAAAACATTTTTATCCTACATGTGAAAAATGTTAAAATATTTAATTTAGAAGGTACGTCTCATGAGACGGGAATCTTTGTCCATATTTTTCTAATACAATTTCTACACACTCTGGGATATGAGAAGCATTAAAAATATATGTTAATCTGCTGGGTGCAGTGGTTCATGCCTGTAATCCCAGCACTTTGGGAGGCAGAGGTGAGAGGATGGCCTGAGCCCATGGGTTCAAGACCAGCCTGGGCAACTTGATGAGCCCTCATCTCTATAATAAATCAAAACATTAGCCAGGCATGGTGGTGCGTGCCTGTGGTTTCAGCTACTTAGAAGGCTAAGGCGGAAGGATCGCCTGAGCCCAGCAGGTCAAGGCTGTGATGGCTGTGAGCAGGGTGTCACTGCACTCCAGTCTGGGGGAAGGAGTGAGACTCCAACTCAAAAAAAAAAAAAAATCTATTAATTTATGACATAAACAATTGGCAGTAGTCTCTTAATCCATCTATCCCTGCCCCCAATTCCCATTCCCTTCAGGCGACTATTTCCAAATCTTTTCTCTAGAATGTATCTGCAATATTTCCAAATAACATACACAACTTTCTCATTTGCAGTTTTAGATATTTTAGCAACTGGCCCCTCATATATACACACTTCTGTCTCCATCTTCTGATTATAATTTCTGTTAAAGCACTATGGAACATTCACATTATGAAGACCCTGTAAACATTATTTATAGCTGAGCCATATGTGGTACTGTATTACATTCTAGAGGGAGGTAACCAATCTAGATTGGAGGATAGAGGAAGATAAAATCAAAGTGATTTATGTGTTTGAACACACAAAAGGAGATTTATACTTCTGAGATATTGGCACTGAATGAATGATAATACAAACAAAACTAAGCACATGAAAAACAAGGCAATTATTAAACTACAGGAATAAAAATATTTAAAAATATAAAAAATGTAAAATAACCATAATTACTGTTCTACTACACATTAAAGCCTTTACAGCTTTCGAACTCTTAGGTGCAAAATGAGGAAAAGAAACTTGAGGTTCTGGGCTCAGGTGGAGCTGATTTAGAGTCCAGCCTAGTCTATGCGCTTGGTTGCCTCTTGGCCTCAAGTGAGACACAGTTCAACTCTCAGGGTCTATTTCCTGAAGGATAGTCATTCCTACTTTGCAAAAATGATGTGAAGATTAAACAAACTATAGCATGTAGAGTGCTCAACACAATGCCCAGCCCAGTTTTTTTTTTTTTTTTTTTTTTTTTTTTTGAGTTGGAGTCTCACTCTATCACCCTGGATATCTATCACCTATCAGACTGGAGTGCAGTGGCCGCTCCCGGCCACCACAGCGTCGATCTGCTGGGTTCCGGCGATCCTTCCGCCTCAGCCTTCCAAGTAGCTGGAACTACAGGTGCGCGCTACCACGCCTGGCTAATTTTTGATTTATTGTAGAGATGAGGTCTCGCCTGCCCAGGCGGGTCTCGAACCCGCGGGCTCAGGCAATCCACTCACCTCAGCCTCCCAAAGGCGCGGGATTACAGGCTGAGCCACCGAGCCGGCTCGCCTAGCCCAGTTTAAGAACCAATACACAGGAGCTGTTAAGAATGGATTATTTCCAACCTGCTTTATTGCCAAATGGAAAAATTCCAGTAAATATAATCCAAATGGACTTTTGTTAATGGGTGTGTGGGAGCAGCAGACATACAGGTACTTTTCTTTTTTTCTTGAGTCAGAGTCTCTCACTCTGTCACACAGGTTGGAGGGCAGTGGCATGCTCACAGCCATCACAGCCTGGACCTGCTAGGCTCAGACAATTCTACCTCAGCCTTCTAAGTAGCTGGAACCACAGGCATGCACCAGCTGATTTTTTGATTTGTTGTAGAGATGAGGTCTCGCCAAGTTGCCCAGGCTAGTCTCGAACCTGTGGGCTCAGGCAATCCTCTCACCTCAGCCTCCCAAAGTACTAGGATTATAGGCGTGAGCCACTGCACCCAGCCTTACAAGTACTTTTCACACACAAAAATATTAAAATATTATGCCTGCATCAAAACTAAAAGTTCAAGAAAAAAAACCTCATGATACATTTAAAAAGTTTTTATATCAAATTCATTTTTTCAAGAGTCACTGACATCTAAGAATTCTGGTGCTAATTACACCTTCCTGTTACACATATATTCTTTATATCAGCACTCTCCATTGTAACTTTCTGCAATGACAGAAATGTTCTGTATTTGCATGGAATCATACCACAGGCACTAGCCACATGTCATTATGGAGTGCTTGAAATGTGGCTTGTACAACTGAGAAAGTTTATTTCAAATTTTAAAATTTGACATAAATGTGAACAGCCCCATGTGGCTATAGTGACCAATATATTGCATTGGTCAGTTTTGTATGATTTGGTTGCTAAATTGCTTGTGAAAATCTACATTAATATACATAAATTATTTTAAGAGTTATTGTACAATTATGTTCAAATAAGTACATCAGCTGCTAGAAACAATACAAGCAGCCCAGTGAGGATTTTTTAGAGATGTACTATTATTTAAAAATCTTGGTTTGGGATTATTAAAAGATCTACCCCATATTTCTTGTACTACACAGCACTAAAAAAAAAAAATTGGGTGGGCATCGGTGGCTCAGCTTGTAATCCCAGCACTTTGGGAAGCTGAGGTGAGAGGATTGCATGAGCCCAGGGGTTCAAGACCAGCCCAGGCAACTTGGTGTGAGACCTCATCTCTACAATAAATCACAAAAACTTGCCAGGCATGGTGGCGTGTATCTGTAGTTTCAGTTACTTGGAAGGCTGAGGTGGAAGGATCACCTAAACCCAGCAGGTCAAGGTTGTAGTGGCCGTGAGTGTGCCACTACACTCCAGTCTGGGTGACAAAAGTGAGACTACAACTCAAAAAAACCCCAAAAAAACCCAGTGATTCTTGAAACATAACTACCCAAACAAAAATATTCAATCAACTTTTTTCTTTTTTGATGAATTTGAAGAGTTCTTAAGATAGCCACATTTACAGTTGGCTGGCACACACCAGCACCTCTGGACATTTCACCATCACTTAAGTTGTAGTCTTGACACCAGGCTCATAGGTTTATTCTGCCCTTCCCAACAGTGCCTGGCACATGGAAGAATTCCCTTAAAAAAGCAGGGAATGCATAGAAAACAAGTGGCATGTTTTATAAAACTCTACTTTTATTGAAAGTGTTAAAAGATTTCACTCTACCCTCCAAAATATTTTACAGTTTAAAAAAATCAAAACTATTTTCAGTTTTCTCAGTCACTGTACAAGTTGCTGCTTCCTTCTCAGGACCAGTTTCTGCCCCTCCAATCTTCTTTCTCTCCTCTGCTCCCCTCTCAATATTGCTACAAATTTGTTTATAAAACCTCCATTCTCTCTCCCCCCATCCCCTACCCTGCCCAGCACGGCTTTTCTTTCCAGTTTCAGGCTTTTGGCTGCAGATGAAGCTGAGTGGATGGGAGGAATACACAGGCAATGCTGAAGGGGAAATAGTATGCTTTGTGCCTCTAGGAGAACGGCTAGCTGGCCTTTTTTCTTGGTCAAACAGAGAATTTTTTAAAAGAGGTTTCACTGTCTTGCCCAGGCTGGAGTTTAAGTGGCACATTCACAGCTCACTGCAGCCTAGAACTCCCGGGCTCAAGCAATCTTCACTTCAGCCTCCCAAGTAGCTGTGACTATAGACATGCACGACCAAGCCTGGCTGATTTTTTGTAGAGACGAGGTCTCACTACATTGCCTAGGCTAGTCTTGAACTCCTGGGCTCAAGCAGTCCTCCTGCCTTGGTTCCCAAAGTGCTAGGATTACAGGTTTGAGCCACTGTGACCAACCCATTCTTTTTTGTCCCAAGGACACCTATTCAGAGCCAAATATTTGGCTTAGGGTTGCTCATAGCCATGTAGTCCTGCCCTTTTCTCAACTGCCCCAGGTGTGGGTCCATGATAGCTGGGCCTGATGACTGTACCATTTGTCTGCCTGTATTTTGTTAGGGGCAGGAAAGGGACTAGAGTGGGGCTTGATGAAGCCCCACTCAGAGTGTGGGTACCAAACCCCCAAAGGGAAGGAAGTTTTGGTTTCATGGTAGGCAAAACCAGGGCAAGCCAGGACCATGGAAGGTAGGTAAATGGGAGAAAAGGTCTAACCACACAGCTCTGGGATGCAGCAGTGTTCCTTCTGAAAAGCCCCCTGTCCATCCCTCCACACCGTCATCCTGCAGATCCCAGGATAATTCCCAAAGAGAAGTAAAAGGAAAAGGATTCTGTTCTGCGGATGGTAAAAAGGCAGGAGATGACACAGTGTTCAGGGCTGGGGAGAGGCCTGCTAGCATCTGTAGTTGTCACTGCTTTGTTGTTCTGTGAGGGAGTTTGGGGGAGGGGCCAGGAGCCAGGCCCTCAGAGGCTTCATCAACTCTGTTCCTTATCCTTGACTAATAAGACTGTGTGCTGGCCCCCGCTGGACACAGACAAGACCACACGATTCTCCAGCTGTTTGCCTGTCATCTCCACGGGGCTCCACGCATCTTCTTCCTGCCCTGTCCCCAGCTGGAAGTTGGTGCCCATGCCCCAGGCAAAAACACGACCTGCAGGGGAGAGAAATGGGGGCAGCTTTCTCCAAAATTTCCAGCCCCACCTTTCTGTAATGTGAGAAACCTGGGACATGGTGGTGAATTTTAGCTTTGGTCAACTGCAGCCTGGCAAGGTCCCATCCTCTGGCAGTTCAGAGAAGTTGGGAGAATCCATAGAGATGAGTAAAAGAGACTTTTGTAAACCAGAGACAACAGTCTTTACATATTGCCAGAGGCTTCTCCCTGCTCCTAGGCATGGCTTTCAAGGTCCTACACAACTGGCCACTACCCAAAGTCCTAGACCACCATCTGTTCTCAGGACCACCTTTGAGAATACTCTGGATGTTCCTCTGTCTGGGATGCCACTCACTGCTGTTCACAAAGGATTGAAACTCTGCCTATCCCAGATTTCTAAAGGATCTCCCTGGCTGTTCCTTTCGCCCACTCAGGCTTTGGCAGCCACCTGTTCATACCCTTCTCTGGTGTGCATACCAGGACCCTGACTACTTAGCCTTCTTTCTCCTGATAAGATTCTAAGTACAAGTCCCTGGGAGGCTGGCAAATATTAGCAGGTACATAAAAAAGTTGCTATGATAGAGAATATAGAGAGAAGCCTGATTCAAGAGTCTGGAGACCTGAGTTCAAGTTCTACTGCCTCTCTGGGCCTCAGTGATATCTCAATCTTAGATGTTTCTCTCTTCTGCAGAACAAGTCACCTTTATTAAAATAATGTGTTTATGCCAGGCACGGTAGCTCAAGCCTGTAATCCCAGTACTCTGGGAGGCAGAGGAGAGAGGATTGCCTGAGCTCACGGGTTTGAGACCAGCCCAGGCAACTTGGTGAGACTTCATTTCTACAATAAATCAAAAATTAGCTGGGGGTGGTGGCACACACCTGTAGTCCCAGCTATTTGGGAGGCTGAGGCAGAAGGATCACCTAAGTCTAGCAGATCAAGGCTGTGGTGGCCATGAGCATGCCACTGCACTCGAGTCTGGGTGACAGAGTGAGACCCGACTCAAAAAATATACATATACATGTTTACTCGTTTTATGTTTGTCACAGCCAGAGCTTCTAAGAATCAGTAGCAAAGTGCCATCACAAACACTGCTCTCTGCGGCTCACCCCACCTGGTAGTGAACTCTGTAGCCTGCTGGGAATTTCATGAGAATCCCAATCCCCAGGTCCCAACCAGACTGAGTGTGGGCAGCCCCACTCACCATCTTTGGTCACAGCATACCCCACAGAGGCCCCACAAGCCACTGAGGAGACGGCAGGCAGCCTGGAGATGAGAGTGGGTATGCTCTTCTCCTCAGCACCTTCCCCAAGGCCCAGCCGCCCATACTCAGCCCGGCCCAGACTGTATGCTTTTCCTGTGAGAGAAGGGAGAGAGATGAGCAGTAGCAGAGGGCGTGCACTAGGCAAAATGAGCAGTAGGCCAAGTGAGTCTCCATGTCTGTGGGAGCTTGCCCTGTTCTCAAAGCAATCAGAAGGAGTGTTTCTTCCCAATTTTGGGGAAAGTCTAGAAGAACCTCCACATAGACCCCCTTTGAACTCACACTTGGAAGAGCACCAGGACTCTAAGGGTTTGGGGGTGACCCTCATGGGCCCACGTCTGGCCCAACCCATCGAAGAGACCTAGGCTCCAAGGACCATGGGTCTCAGGAATCTGGCTAGGCCTGAGCCCAGAGACACTCTGTTCCCAACCAAGAGAAGGACCTGGAGGTCCTACCTTCTGAATCCATGCAGACTGTATGGTGTTGGCCACCAGAGAAGCCCACCCAGGACTTGGTGGAGTTCTTGAAGGCTGTTAGGTTCTGGGGTATGAAGCAAGATTCTGTGCCTGGAGTTCCTGGAGGAAAGACCAAAATAGAGCCATCAAGGTGAAGGTATCTTGGGAGCTGCCCTTCTCAATCCCCTCCCACAATGAGGCCATCTGTCATCAGGATATGGATATTTTCACTTTACAGATGACAAAACTGTGGCTCTGAGGGGTTACATGACCCCACAAAGGGTGCAAATGAGTAAGTGGTAGAGCCAGGACTGAAACTCAAGTCACTGGGTCATGCCTGATGCTGAGTCAGGACTTACCAAGCTGATGGTAGTTGGAGAGTCCAAAGCCATATACGTGGCCCTCACGGGAGATGGCAAAGGTGAAATAGGCGCCACAGAAGGCATCTTGGAATTTCACATGGCCCCGGCTTCCCCTAGATTTTAGCATCACACACTTGGGGACCAGGAGTCGTTCTGCAGACAGAGAAGAAGCCACAGTAAGTGACAGACACACATACAAGACCTCTCTTTTCTCTGCCTCTCCATTACAAAAGCTCTTGGAGGGAGGCTAAGCAGGGACTCATATCAATTTTACAGAACAGGAAACTGAAGTCAAGAGAATATAAGCCTTGCTCAGATTCCCAGTCATTAGAGGTAACATTGACATGAAACTTACTATATGCCAGACATTCTTCTAATTCATTCATTTAACGTCACAGGAACCTAATGAAGGTTTAGATGTAGGCAGGTTTAGAGATGAGGAAACTATGTGAAATTTAATTAAAAAAAAAAAAGTAAGTAAGAAATTATGTCAGGCCAGGGTCGATGGCTCAGCCTGTAATCCCAGCACTTTGGGAGCCCGTGGGTTCGAGACCTGCCTGGGTAACTTGGTGAGACCTCATCTCTACAATAAATAAAAAATTAGCTGGGTGTGGTAGTGTGCACCTGTAGTTCCAGCTACTTGGAAGGCTGAGGCGGAAGGATCGCCGGAGCCCAGCAGGTCGAGGCTGCGGTGGCCGGGAGCAGCCACTGCACTCCAGTCTAGGTGACAGAGTGAGATTCCAACTCAAAAAAAAAAAAAAAAGAAATTATGTCCAGCATCCCACAGTGAGTAGGTGGCACAATCAGGATTTGAATCCAGGGTACCTTGTTGCCTCCAGAGTCTGAGTTCTTAACCAACACTACAAGTCCATGTGATACAAGCCTGAACAAAGAGACTCCCTTCTGCCTTTGTCCTTCCTGGGAGAGTGGCTTGCCAATTTGCCCCACCGGAGGTACCAAAGCTACTTACCAAGGCCCTGCCGGCCACCACGGTTGGCAAATAACTCAGGCACACGGCCTAGCTGTCCCTGCTCTCCACAGCCCAAGGTGTAGAGATCACCATCAACTGTTAGCATCACCAAGTGGTCATTTCCTGAGGGTGAGAGGAAGGTGGGGGATGCAGGATTTGTCTGAAAGGCCCAAGGCTGGGTTAACACAGGACAAGGTTCTCCAACTCCTGCCCAAAGTGAGCACCCCCAGACTCACCTGAGGCCACCTTCACCACAGGCACATCCAGCTGCACCTGCACGGGCACCATACTCTTCTTCATGGGCTCCAACAGCCCGATCACACCGTTATTGTCCTAAAAGGAAGGGAAAGAGCATTTATCAGACAGTCCTACCTGACCATACCAGTCACATATAGGCTTGAAGGCAGCCACAGAGCTGTCTGGTGAAGGGGATGTAAGCAGATGGGGATGGAGAGCCAGGCAAGAGCCAGGCCACACACTGAAATACTTATGAAATGCCCATCAGATTCTGTGATGTTCGACATTTCAAAAATAAATAATAAAGTACCAAGGCGATTTTAATGCTGAATCTGTTATTTATTTTTTGAACTGGAGTCTCACTCTGTCGTCCAGGCTGGAGTGCAAGTGGCATGCTCATGGCCACTGCAGCCGTGACTTGCTGGGCTCAGGTGATCCTTCCACCTCAGCCTTCCAAGTAGCTGGAACTACAGGTGCATGTCACCACGCCCGGCTAATTTTTTGATTTACTGTAGAGATGAGGTCTCGCCAAGTTGCCCAGGCTGGTTTCGAACCCGTGGGCTCAGGCAATCCTCTCACCTCAGCCTCCCAAAGTGCTGGGATTATAGGCGTGAGCCCCCATAATTGCAGCCTGAATCTGTTTTTGATTTTGTTTGTTTGTTTGTTTTGAGTTGGAGTCTCACTCTGTCGCCCAGACTGGAGTGCAGTGGCCGCTCCCGGCCACCGCAGCCTCGACCTGCTGGGCTCCGGCAATCCTTCCCCTCAGCCTTCCGAGTAGCCCGGGAAATTTCAGGCAGGCGCTACCCCGCCCGGGTTTAATTTTTTTTTTTTTTTAAAATTTTTTGTAGAGATGAGGTCTCGCTGCCCCGGCGGGTCTCGAACCCGCGGGCTCAGGCAATCCACTCACCTCAGCCTCCCAAAGGCACGGGATTACAGGCTGAGCCACCGAGCCCGGCTGAATCTGTTTTTTAAACTATACTCCCCTACATTGGAAACTCTAAGTTGGGACAATTCTTGCCTCCATACCTCCCCAAGCCAAGGCTCTAGGAAGTATGGAAAAGGCAGCATTGCAAAGGCAAGAGAGAGGCAGAAGACAGATAGATGCGTGAGGACAGCAGGCTTCCTGGATCAGCCTCAACTTATCCTTGGCCCACAAGTCCCAGGACATATACTGTATAACATCAGATTCAAGGACGCAGCCAGTGGTGTGGACACACCTGGATGTAGAAGCCAGAGACCAGGTTCTGGGCCTCAGTTCTACCTGTGGGCTTTCATCTCCCCACCAGTAAGTACCACAGAGGGGAACGGAGGCAGATTATTTCTGGATCCCACCAGTTAATTCCACCTGCCAGGCCCCATGCCATCTTCCAGATCCAGCCTTACCCGGAAGGAGCCCCAGAGGAAGACACGGCCATCATCGGTGAGAGCTGCTGTGTGACTATCTCCTGCTGACACCTGTACCACCTTCTCTTGTAGTTCCACTTTCCCAGGGACCATCTCTGAGCCCTCCACTGATGTGTCCCTTCCCAGGGCACCCTCATCATTGCAGCCGAAGGAGTAGACCTGTGCCCAACATGCCCCCATTAGTATAAGGTCTGGACATGCAGTCCATTCTTGTTTAGGCCACTCCCTGCTTTGCAAACCAGCACCATCTCCACAGGGAAGCATGTGTGGCTCAAAGGTCCCAAGCCTCCCAATCCCAGGCCTTGTTCAACCCCCAAAACCTACCTGGCCACTTTTGCTTAGACACACGGTGTGCATGCCCCCAGCTTCGGCCTGCACAACATCCTCTGGAACGGACACCAGGGCTGGCTTCTTCCTCTCCATCACATTCTCCCCCAGTCCCAGCTGGCCCACGTCACCCTGGCCCAGTGTCAGCACTAAGCCTGGTTCTGTGCTGTGGGACCTGTGTGAGACTGAGGGATGAAGACGACAGTCCCTGAGTGTGCAGGATGAGAGCAGCAAGGAGAGGGCACTTCATGGGCTCTGGGATTACGCAGACCTAGGTTCAAGCCCCTGCTCTGCCACAGACTATTAGTATGACCCCTACGCTTCCTCATCTGTGAAACAGAAATTACAAAAGTACCTATCTCATCGGTTTTTTGTGAAGATTAAAAACTGAGCATGTTATTAATGCGAGGTAGGTAATGAAAACAAGGAGACCCAACACTGTGAAACGAGTCTCGGTGGAGAGAAGAAGAGAACAGTGAGGACACAAGATAGCTTTCCTAATTAGCTGTATGTTATTGGTCAGAAGTCATGGTGCCAACAATCAGGGTTCAGATAATAATGTCTACCCTTTGCTGACTGGGTGGCACAGAGCATTCTGATGGCCAATGGAGGCCGCCCGCAGCTTCTGACAGTCAATGGCATCTAACCCCTCCCCCCAGGGATGTGGCCACAGCTGCCAGGACCGCTGCGGTTGTGTAGAGAGTGCACTTGGTGGGGAGCCACCTGGTTGGGTTTCCTGGTCAGGAGGGTACAACCTGCAGGTACCTGGGCAGGAATGGGCATCGGGAACACGGCGGGAGGCAGCAACCCTCGCGCCTGCAAAAGACAGACACTATCTGAGCACAGGTCCATACTGGCCCCTCCCTAATTGGGAGTGGCTTTTCTCTTCTCCCTACCCGCCTCCAGCATCTCAGGAGAAAGGAAACCACAGGCACCTCCCTCAGATACTACCAAGCCATTGTCTTATTTAATCTTCACACAGCCCAGAGAGATTGTGTTGCTCTTGCCTCCATTTTATAAAGTGGATAATTCAAGTTCAGCGAGGCTAAATGACTTGCCTGTGGTCACACTGCTAGAAAGTGGCAGAGCCAGGACTTGAACCCGCATCTGGAAATCAGTGGTCCTAACTGTGATGTATTACTGCCTGGGAAAGTCCTAAGACCTAGTTCTTTGCCAGTACTGCCTGAGTGTTTTAGGAGTCTCTGCCCCACTGTGATTTCCAGAGGGTGAGAGTCAATGAGCAATGACTCCAGCTAGGTGGGGTCCCTGGACATTCAAGGCCCTTAGCTTCAAGTTCAGAGAGGTAGGATTCTAGTCCCAGATTTTCAGGGCTCCAAGAAGCCACCCATACCCAGAAAGAAGGCACAGCCAACTTACCCTTCACCTTCTTGCTTTTGGGTATGGCATCTTCTGGGGGTGACCTTCTCTTAGTTATGCGCTTGGGTGCCATCTTCCTGTCCTGAAAAACACAGTCAAATATTATGATTTTTTTTTTTTTGAGTTGTAGTCTGCCCAGGCTGGAGTGCAGTGGTACGATCGTGGCCACTGCAGCCTCAACCTCAAGGTACAGGTGATCCTTCCACTTCAGCCTTCCAAGTAGAGGAACTACAGGCCCACACCATCATATCCAGTTAATTTTTTGAATTATTGTAGAGACAAGGTCTCACCAAGTTGCCTAGGCTGGTCTCAAATCTGTGGACTCAGGCAATCCTCTTGCCTCAGTCTCCCCAAGTGCTGGGATTACAGGCATGCGCCACACTGCATCCAGCTTACACAGTCAAATACATGTCAGAAATGATGATCATTTTTGTATCCCAATTAGACAATAGTTATCAAAAAACCTATAAAAAGGTAAGAAAAATTCCCCAGCAATTCTACTTCTCAAAATTTATCCCCAAAACAGAATGATGAATGCACCCAAACGTTAAGGTCCACATGTATTCTCTACAGTATTCTTCATGAAATAAAAAACAACAGCAACAAAAATGGAGAAACCCATGTGCTCAATATTAGTGGACTAGTTAGATAATATGAGTATATTCATGACAGAACAGTATAAAGTCATTAAAAGAAAAATATGTGGAAGAAAAATATCCAATATTAACAACTGTAACGTCTGGAAAAGGAGATTATGGACAATTTTTTACTATTTTTTTTTTTGAGTTGGAGTCTCACTCTGTCGCCCAGACTGGAGTGCAGTGGCCGCTCCCGGCCACCGCAGCCTCGACCTGCCAGGCTCCGGCGATCCTTCCGCCTCAGCCTTCCGAGTCGCCGGAATTACAGGCATACGCTACCACGCCTGGCTGATTTTTTAATTTATTGTAGAGATGAGGTCTCGCCAAGTTGCCCAGGCGGGTCTTGAACCCGCGGGCTCAGGCAATCCACTCACCTCAGCCTCCCAAAGGCACGAGATTACAGGCTGAGCCACCGAGCCCGGCTTCAATTTTTTACTTTTCTTTGTACCTTCCTATACTATTTAAGATGTTTAATGAGAATCATTACATGTATTAAAAAAAGTTTTTTTAGTCTGTTATAAAACAATTAAAAACATCAAAGAACAATATTAAGTAAAATATCCCTCATAATTCCTTCCAACACTGTAAATTTGGTGATACGCTATTATAGTCAGGGGCAGGGGAAAGTTATTTTCTTTCTTTCTTTTTTTTTTTTGAGTTAGAGTCTCACTCTGTCGCCCACACTGGAGTGTAGTGGCCGCTCCCGGCCACCGCAGCCTCGACCTGCTGGGCTCCGACGATCCTTCCGCCTCAGCCTTCCAAGTAGCTGGAACTACAGGCGCGCGCTACCACACCCGGCTAATTTTTTTAATTTATTTATTGTAGAGATGAGAGCTCGCCAAGTTGCCCAGGCAGGTCTCGAACCCGCGGGCTCAGGCAATCCACTCACCTCAGCCTCCCAAAGCGTGGGATTACAGGCTGAGAGCCACCGAGCCCGGTGAAAGTTATTTTCATTAAATAAAACCAAACCAAAGTAAAGTGCAGTGGCTCATGCCTATAATCCCAGCACTTTGGGAGGCCAAGGCAAGAGGATTGTTTGAGTCCAGGAGTCTGAGACCGGCCTGGGCAACAGAGTTTTGTAGAGAACTTGTCTCTACAAAAAAAATGAAAAACAAATTGGCTGGATGTGGTGTTGTGCACCTATAATTCCAGCTACTCTGGAGGCAGAGACAAGAGGACTTCCTGAGAAAGGGAGGTTGAGGCTGTGGTGAGTTGTGATTTTGTCACTACACCTAGTCTGAGAAACAGTAAGACCCCAACTCAAAAACAAAAAAACAAGTGAGCAAACAAACAAAAAAAACAAAACCAGACCATTTATCCCCTTTGATCCAGAAGCGCCAGGCCTGGGAAGAGGTTGGCTTTCTTACACAATCCAACAAGATAAAAACTATATATAGACTCACACTAACATACAGACATCAGGTGTTACAAAATAGGAAAAGGAAACCACCTGAGGGTGCAAAGAGAGTTGGACACAGGAAGATCCAGGGCAGCGGAAAGCCTCAGCCCTGAGCCTGTCTTCTCCATTACCTGGGGCTCTCTCCAGGGCCTCCATGTCATCTCCAGGCTGCTGGAAACAGAGACATTCTCCCCAGTTCTCTCAATTCCAAGCCAGCCCACATTCTGTCCAAAGTCTTTTGTTTCTCCACCCATGCAGCTCTGAAATATATCTTTTTGAGCCCTCATCTTTAAGTTGTCTAAGCCAGGGACTTCCAAACTCTATACTGTGATCCTCTGGAATGGATGCTGGGGGCGAGGTGCTCTGCAGCTATGCAGATGAAGAAGTGATGCAGCATGTGGTCGTTAAGAGCGCAGCCTCTTGAGGCCAGAATCTGGACTCAGCTACTTTTTTTTTTTTTTTTCAGGGAAAGACATGGGTTTATTAAAACTTGAGGAAGGCACCAATGATGGCTGGTGAGTGAAGAATCTCTACCTTGGGATGGTACAGCAAGCAGTTTTATAATCAAGCAAGTTATTTATTCAAATTGCAATATGATATCTCGACTACTTTCTTTTTTTGTTTTTTTGAGTTGGAGTCTCACTCTGTCACCCAGACTGGAGTGCAGTGGCCGCTCCTGGCCACCGCAGCCACAACCTGCTGGGCTCTGGCGATCCTTCCACCTCAGCCTTCCAAGTAGCTGGAACTACAGGTGTGTGCTACCACACCCAGCTGATTTTTTGATTTATTGTAGAGATGAGGTCTCGCCAAGTTGCCCAGGCGGGTCTTGAACCCACGGGCTCAGGCAATCCACTCACCTCAGCCTCCCAAAGGCGCGGGATTACAGGCTGAGCCATCGAGCCCGGCTTCCACTACTTTCTAACTGACCTTGGGCAGTCATTTAATCTCACTATTCAGTTTACTCCTCAGTAAAAGGGGGATAATAATAGTACCTATACCTTGTGTGATATGTACAATTAAATGAGCTAACACTGTGAAAGTTCTTATACAGTAAATGCTCCATAAATTAATACTGATGTTATTATAATGTCTAGGTCCTGGCCTAGGTAATACTCAGGCACAGTCCCACTTGGGAACCAGTGATCAAATCTAATTCACCTCACGATGAGGAATAGAAATTTTAACTAGGGTCAGAAATGGTAGAACTCAAAGGGCCCGTCTCTCTCAGCTGTAGGCCGAATTAGCACAACCCCATTCCCTCCTTCCAGTAGGTCCTAAGAGCCTCAGCCTCTCCAGCTTCCCCCTCCATGGTACATGAACACAAGGTGAGGTACTTTTCTATATATTTTCTTAAGGAAAACAGCATACTAAAGATGGAAAAGTAACCAAGGGCCTAGAATCCTGCCAAGCCTGTGCAGGCTGAGTTCCTACAGGTTGTGACTGGCTCAGTTCTGATTCCAATGAACTTCACCCAACTTTTTTTATTCTCCTGGGGTGAGACTCCTCCCCTTCAAACTGCCTCTTTGAGACTCCTCTTCCCACATTAAAAATGCATGTTCCCGCCAGGCTCTGTGGCTCAGTCTGCAATCCCAGCACTTTGGGTGGCCGAGGCAAGTGGATTACCTGAGCCAATGGGTTCAAGACCAGCCCAGGCAACTTGGAGAGACCTCATCTCTACAATAAAAATAAGAAATAGCCGGGTGTAGTAGCACACGTCTGTAGTTCTGACTACTTGGAAGGCTGTGGTGGAAGGATCGCTGGAGCCCAGAAGGTCGACACTGGGGTGGCTGTGAACATGCATGCCACTACACTCCAGCCTGGGCAAAGAAGTGAGACACCAACTCAAAAAAAAAAAAAAAAGCATGTTCCAGACCAGGTATGGTGGCTCACACCTGTAATCTCAGCACTTTGGGAGGCTAAGGCCAGAGGAATGCTTGAGTCCAGAGGTTTGAGACCAGCCTGGGTAACATAGCAAGACCTAGTCTCTACAAAAATTAAAAAATTAGCCAGGTATGGTTACATGTGCCTGTAGTCCCAGTTGCTCGGGAAACTAAGGTGGAAGGTTCACTTGAACCCGTGAGGTCAAGGCTGTGGTAAGCCATGACTGCCACGGCACTCAGCCTGGGTAATAGAGTGAGACCCTGGCTCAGGAAAAAAAAAAAAAAAAAAAAATAAAAAATGGCCAGGCGCTGTGGGTCATGCCTGTAATACCAGCACTTTGGGAGGCAGAGATGAGAGGATTACCTGAGCCCAGGGGTTTAAGACCAGCCTGGGCAACTTGGCAAGACCTTGCCTCTACAATAAATCAAAAAATTAGCTGGATGTGGTCGTGAGCAGGTTGAGGCTGTGGTGGCCATGAGCATGCCACTGCACTCTAGCCTGGGTGACAGAGTGAGACTCCGACTCAAAAAAAAAAGAAAAGTAAAAAATAAACTTGCAACCGGTCTCGGTGGCTCAGCCTGTAATCCCGCGCCTTTGGGAGGCTGAGGTGAGTGGATTGCCTGAGCCCGCGGGTTCGAGACCCGCCTGGGCAGCGAGACCTCATCTCTACAATAAATCAAAAATCAGCCAGGCGTGGTAGCGTGCACCTGTAATTCCGGCTACTCGCAAGGCTGAGGCGGAAGGATCGCCAGAGCCCAGCAGGTCGAGGCTGCGGTGGCCAGGAGCGGCCACTGCACTCCAGTCTGGGCAACAGAGTTAGATCCAACTCAAAAACAACAACAACAACAACAACAACAAAACAACAAAAAAACCAAATCTAGCCGGACCCGGTGGCTCAGCCTGTAATCCCATGCTTTGGGAGGCTGAGGTGAGTAGATTGCCTGAGCTCGTGGGTTCAAGACCCGCCTGGGCAACTTGGTGAGACCTCATCTCTATAATAAATAAATAAATAAATTAGCCAGGCGTGGTAGCACGTGCCTGTGTTCCAGCTACTTGGAAGGCTGAGGCAGAAGGATCGCAGGAGCCCAAAGTGCTGGGATTACAAGTGTGAGCTACCACGCCCAGCTAATTTTTTGATTTATTATAGAGATGAGGTCTTGCCAAGTTGCCCAGGCGGGCCTCGAACCTGCGGGCTCAATTCACTCACCTCAACCCCCCAAAGCACGGGATTACAGGCTGAGCCACCGAATCAGGCTTAGTGTCAAAACTCTTAATTGGCAGAGCCATGGGGATTGGCACCCATTGAATTAGTTCCTTGGTGTGGGTCATACGGCCAAGTTGGGGCAGTTGGTCCACCAAAATGCAAACTCTACAAAATACCTCAAAGAAGTTTTACAATAGAAGTTTGGAGCCGGGCTCGGTGGCTCAGCCTGTAATCCCGCGCCTTTGGGAGGCTGAGGTGAGTGGATTGCCTGAGCCCGCGGGTTCGAGACCCGCCTGGGCAGGGAGACCTCATCTCTACAATAAATCAAAAAAAAATCAGCCGGGCGTGGTAGCACATGCCTGTAATTCCAGCTACTTGGAAGGCTGAGGCGGAAGGATCGCCGGAGCCCAGCAGGTCGAGGCTGCGGTGGCCGGAAGCGGCCACTGCACTCCAGTCTGGGCGACAGAGTGAGACTCCAACTCAAAAAAAAAAAAAAAAAAAAAAAGAAGTTTGGAAAGATACAAGTCCCGTGACCCTCAGTGACCCGACTCTCAAACAGTTAACCATTATAGAGAAACAAACTAGGAGACAGTGACTGGTTACCATTTACTCTGCCTGCAGCTTTTTTTTTTTTTAATTGGAGTTTCACTTTGTCAACCAGAATGGAGTGCAGTGGCACACCACTCATGGTCACTGCAGCCACGACCTGCTGGCCTCAGGTGATCCTTCCGTCTCAGCCCTCCACGTAGCTGGAACTACAGGCACGTGCCACCACGCCTAGCTAATTTTTTGGTTTATTGTAGAGATGAGATCTTGCCAAGTTGCCCAGGCTGGTCTCGTACTCATGGGCTCAGGCAATCCTCTCACCTCAGCCTCCCAAGGTACTGGAATTATAGACATGAGCCACCCTGCCTGACTGTGCCTGCAGCTTTATAGAAAGGTGTGTGGGCCAGGCCTGTAGTTCCAGCTACTTGGAAGGCTGACACGGAAGGATCGCTGGAGCCCAGTAGGTCGAGGCTGCAGTGCCCGGGAGCCTGGGTGACAGAGTGAGACTCCAACTCAAAAAAAAAAACCCAAGCCTAGGCTGGGTGCAGTGCCTCAACCTATAATCCCAACACTTGGGAGGTCAAGGCAGAAGATTGCTTCAGGCAAGGACTTTTAAGATCAGTCTGGGAAACAGTGAGACCTTGTCTCTACAAAAAAATAAAAAATTAGCCAGGTGTGGTGGTGCACACCAGCAGCCCCAGCTACTCAGGAGGCTGAGGCGGGGGAATCCTTTGAGACCGGGAGTTCAAGGTTGCAGTACAGCTATGACTGCATCACTATACTCCAGCTTGGGTAACATAACAAGACCTTGTATCTAAAACAAACAAACAAACAAAAAACAAAGCCCAAAAATTCTCAGGGAGACAGATTTGAGAACTATTTCCCATCTCCTGCTTAGCAGTCCTGTGATAATTAAATTCTTTCTTTACTGGAACTGCTGCTGTCTCAGTGAACTGTCTCTGTGCAGAGGGTACAAACCTGGTCACACAGTGACAGGGCCTGAGGGTGGACCAAGCAGTGACAGATTTACTGAAAGGAAGGAAAATGGACACAACTCCCTGCTGTGGTAGAGAGAATACCCGAGTTCTCTGTGAGTCCCAGATTCTTCATCTCTAACATGGAGGACTCTAGGCCCCGCACCGACTATTGTGAGCAATCACAGGGGCGGGCAGGGACAATACTATCTTCCAAAGAGTTGCACACGCTGCTCGTTACCCACCTGCATATTGTCTACTGTACAAATTGGTCCTTCTGACAAACTCCTTGCTAACTGCTCTAGGTGTGTTTTCTTTTTTTTTTTTTTTTTTGAGTTGGAGTCTCACTCTGTCACCCAGACTGGAGTGCAGTGGCTGCTCCCAACCACCGCAGCCTCGACCTGCTGGGCTCCGGCGATCCTTCCGCCTCAGCCTTCCAAGTAGCTGGAACTACAGGCGCGCGCTACCATGCCCGGCTAATTTTTTTGATTTATTATAGAGATGAGGTCTCGCCTGCCCAGGTGGGTCTCGAACCCGCGGGCTCAGGCAATCCACTCACCTCAGCCTCCCAAAGGCGCGGGATTACAGGCTGAGCCACCGAGCCCGGCTTAGGTGTGTTTTCTTAACCAGCCAGAAAGTGTCTGGGTTAGGAATAAGGAGTTGTCTTTGGCATTACGTTGCCACCCACGCAGCTTCCATCTTCAAGGAGCTTACAATCTGGGAGAAGAGTAAGACAGTTGCAAATAACAGTCAGAAACAGGCACCTGTGGTATGCCAGCCTTTCCTAACTTGCTAACATCTCCTTCTGAGGTGAGTGTGATCATCCCAGTAGTACAGAAAAGAAAGATGAGGCTCAGGAAAGGTGTCCCAGGCCATATAGAGGTGGGATGAAATCCCAGGTCTCCTGACTACACTCTACTGGGAGCTGCCCCAGCCCAACTCAGTTTATTTCAGTTTCTTCTTTGTTGAATGAAGGGGGTAGGCACATCAGACTACACAGTCTGCCAGGAGCCTGGTGCTCCTGCTATGACCCCCTGTGACCTCACCACTCACCCACAGATTAATTTCTGCAGAAAGACAGAGTGCTCCAGGACCACAGCAGCTGTCCCCTCCCTCCCCGACACCAGGAGGCAGAACTTGACTGCCAGATTCAGAGATTGAAGAATCTCTTTGTGTGAAAGGTCCCCAAGAGGGAAAGGAGGAGACTGCTCATGTGTCAACAAACATTTGCTGAGCTGCTGTTAAGCCAAGCAAAGAGCTGGCATATTTCACACTAGGAGCTCCTCATCCGGGATCCTCCTTGTACATAGGCTGTGCCTGGGCCTGTGTTCATTCTTCCCCAGGGAAAGGGGCCATTAGCTTTTCCAAAGATGTTGGAACTACTGCTTTATGGGGATCATAGTATATTAATAATCCTCATCACATGCCTCTTTCCTTCATCTTACAAATAAGAAAACTAATGCTCAAGGGGTCTGGGTGGGTCCAGAAGGTATCTAACTAGGAAGTCCCAAAGAAAAACACAAGTGCCCTCTTGGAATGTTTCAAAACAGGAGCCTAATTCATCTTTCCAGGCACCACCCTGATGTCCCTTCCCTGCCTCCTCCACCCCACGGCGTTCCTTGGGCTTGTACACCAGACTCTCTGCCACCCAGGCCCCACTGTATCATCTTGTTGCTCTCCCCCTCCAGTCACTGAAAGACCTGTGGTATCTATGACTGCGAAACTCTTCTACTTTCAAGTCTTCGCATGTGCTGGGCCCCCTACCGGGATCACCCTAACCCCAGCACCCTCAGGTAGCCTGAAAAACTGCTCCTTTAAACCCCATTCAAGAGCCACCTCACCCGGAAAGCCAGACTTGACCCTCCTGGTCCCCTTCAGGGTTCCTGTAAAACCCCAAACACCACTACTGTGAGCGCACAACCGCACGTGGTCGGAGGAGTTTGATGAATGAATGACGTGCCAGCAGCGGCGCCCGGTCTGAAAGGCATATTCAGTAGGCCATAATGGTGGGCCCCCGAGGTCTCCCGGAGGAGTCCCGGAGCTCCTTAAGGAGCGACACGGGTGCCGTCTTCTCACCACGGTCCCCAGTCCCGGCAGGGCGGCACGCAACAGACTCTAGCAAAGAGTTTGCTGCCAGATTGCACGGACGCGGAGTTCCTGGCTCACCTGGCCACCCGCCACCGTCGGGCGCCTGGGAACGGCGAGGTTTTCTCCTTGCACCGGCCCTCACCCCCCAGCCCCGGGCCCCTACAGCAGACCCTCTCCCGGCCCGCGTGACCTCCCTGCCCTGCAAACCGCCTTCTCCAAACAAATGCGGTACAAAATCACTTTCCCCGCGGCAGAAACGCAGTCCCCGCCTGGCCCGCGAGGCCACCGCTGCCGCGCGCGCACCCGGCCCGCTCGGGCTGTTTGAATCTCCCGCCTGAGGGCGCCGTGGGACGGGCGTGAGAACGCGACGGCGGAGGGGCGCACGGCCCTCGGCGGGGCCCAGCCGGCCGCCCGGGCGCCCCGCGGGGCCGGACTCGCGCGCCTGTACCGCGCCTTCCTGCCGTCCTGCTTCCTGGGGCGCCGGCGCCACGCGACACGGGCGGCGACCTCGGCCCACCGCGGATCAGCTCCTGCTCCGGCTGTGGCTGCCCCGCTCGCCGCCGTCTGTCCAGCCCCTCCGCACTTCACGGGCGAGACCTACCTCGATGCAGGTCGGCCACAAGGAACTCCAGCGCTCGCCCGCCGGGCCGCGAACTGCCCCAGAGCATGCGCTCTGCAGGCCTCTGGCCCCGACCTCGGGCGAGAAAGGAAAACAAAGAGCCCGGCGGCCCCTGGCGGCCATGGCGGGAACTGCAAGCGGCAAGATCCCGGTCTAGGGAGGTCTTGGCAAGGCGCGCTTCTAGCTCGGCTGCACTGCTTGTGTATTTTGTAAACCTGCAAATCAGGACAAGTAGGATGACAACCAGAAACACTACTTAAATCTGGGTTTGGTTAGGAAAATATGGTGCGGTAGGGTACCGAAGGAGAAAAAAACGATACCGATCTTCCCTGCTCTCAAGAGGGTCTCCATATGAAAGATGAGAAATCACACTATCAACAACCACACAGAACTGTTACAAGGGTACATATAGGGGCATCTGACTCCGCCTGGAGCTTAGGAACAGCTTTCCAAGTTATGTCTAGGAGGGCATCCATCCTAGGAGAAGCCACACTTCCAATGACAGGGAGTGATGAAAACCCAGGAAGGCTCTGGGAAACTGCAGAGAAGATGGCAGCAGAGGATGCTTGTGAGAGTGACATGGATATAGTCTCAGGACTCTATCCCAAGGCAGTGGGGTACTATGGAAGTGATTTGCACAGGGAAATGACACGATCCGATTTTTTTTTACTACGTTCTTGGCAGACTTGGTAGCAAGGTTTGAGGGAGACACACTTTACACATGTACGGAAAACCCAATCATCACACTTATGAATCACAAAAGGATCCTGACATGAGAGATAATTTACAACAAAACTGAAAATGGACATGGGGAAAACAAGAGCCAAGAGGAGTGAGGGAGACCAGATAAGATAAAAGAGTGTGAATTGGACATGAGAGCTGGTGATGGAAAGTAGGCACCAAGCAAAATACTGTCTCTTATTAATATACCCTTTCTTCAGGATGGATAAAGTTCTTCAGGATTTCAGGTGTTCTCTGAGGTGACATCTCAGGCTACCTGACTGTGTCTGGGGGTTTCCCAAGTTAGAGCAGCAATCCTGCAGAAGGGCATTCTCTCCATTACATGTTGATTCTGACCCTGAAAGTCATCTTATCACACTGGAACACTAGATGAATACTTTTTGGCTTTTTTCTTTCTATTTAAGATGGGGTATTGACTGGGCATGGTGGCTCACGCCTATAATCCCAACAATTTGGGAGGTAGAGGCAAGAGGATTACCTGAGGCCAGAGGTTTGACACCAGCTAGGGGAACTTGGCAAGACCTTGTCTCTATAATAAGTTAAAACAAAAAGGGGAACCAGGAGCAGTGTTTCATGCCTATAATCCCAGCACTTTGGGAGACTGAGGTGAGAGGATTCCCTGAGCCCGTGGGTTTGAGACCTGCCTAGGCAACATAGTGAGACCTCTTCTCTATAATAAATCAAAAACTTAGCTGGGCATGGTAATGCATGTCTGTAGTTCCAGCTACTTGGAAGGCTGAGGCAGAAGGATTGCCTGAGCCCAGTAGGTCGAGGATGTGGTGCCTGTGAGCAGCATGTACTGCACTCCAGCCTGGGCAACAGAGTAAGACTCTGACTCAAAAAGGGGGTGGGGAGGCGTGGTGGCTCACGCCTGTAATTCCAACACTGTAGGACACTGAGGCAGAAGGATCACTTGAGCCCAGGTGTTCGAGACCAGCCTGGGGAACACAGTGAAACCTCATCTCCACAAAAATTTAAAAAATTAGTCAGGCACAGAGTGAGACCTTGACTTACAAATAAAATTTTTTTTTTTTTTTAGCTGGAGTCTCTCTTCTGTTGTCCAGGCTGGAGGACAGTGGCACATTCATGGCCATCCCAGCATCGACCTGCTGGGCTCTGGAGATCTTTCTATTTCAGCCTTACAGGTAGCTGGCTCTAAAGGTGTGCACTACCACACCCAGGTAATTTTTTATTTATTGTAGAGAAAAGGTCTCACCAAGTTGCCTGGGCTGGTCTTGAAGCCATGGGCTCAGGTAATCCTCTCACCTCAGCCTCTCAAAGTGCTGGGATTATAGGCATGAGCCCAGCTTTTTTTTTTTTTTTTGAGTTGAAGTCTCATTCTGTCACTCAGGCTAGAGTGCAGTGGCATGCTGTTCACAGCCACCACAGCCTCCAACTACTAGGCTCAGACAATCCTTCTGCCTCAGCCTTCAAAGTAGCTGGAACTACAAGCATGCGTTACTATGCCTGGCTAATTTTTTTTATTTTATTGTAGAGATGAGGTCTTGCCAAGTTGGCCAGGCGGGTCTCGAACCCACGGGCTCCGGCAATCCACTCACCTTGGCCTCCCAAAGCACAGGATTACAGGCTGAGCTACTGAGCCCGGCCTTTTTTTCTTTTTTTTTTTTTTTTTAAGTTGGAGTCTCAGTCTGTCGCCCAGACTGGAGTGCAGTGGCCGCTCCCAGCCTCCGCAGCCTCAACCTGCTGGGCTCTGGCGATCCTTCCGCCTCAGCCTTCCAAGTAGCCGGAATTACAGGCATGCGCTACCACGCCTGGCTGATTTTTTGATTCATTGTAGAGATGAGGTCTCGCTGCCCAGGCAGAACTCGAACCCGCGGGCTCAGGCAATCCACTCACCTCAGCCTCCCAAAGGCGTGGGATTACAGACTGAGCCACCAAGCCCGGCTTTTTTCTTTTAAGAAAATTTTTATGGCCGGGTTTGGTGGCCTGAGCCCGGGGGTTCGAGATGAGCCCAGACAACATGGCAAGACCTTGTCTCTACAATAAATAAAAAATTAGCCGGGCATGGTGGCACATGTCTGTAGTTCCAGCTACTTGGAAGGCTGAGGCGGAAGGATCGTCTGAGCCCAGAGGGTCGAGGCTGTGGTGTCCATGAGTATGCCACTGCCCTCCAGCCTAAGCGACAGAGTGAGACTCCAATTTAAAAAAAAATTATCCAGGCATGGTGGCGTGTGACTAGAGCATGCCATTGCACTCTAGCTTGGGTGACAGAGACTCCAACCTGGGCGACAGAGTGAGACTCCAATTAAAAAAAAAATTATCCAGGCATGGTGGCGTGTGACTAGAGCATGCCATTGCACTCTAGCTTGGGTGACAGAGACTCCAACTCAAAAAATGAATGAATGAATGAACGAAGATGGGATCATGCTCTGTTGTCCAAGTTGGTCTTGAATTCCCAGTCTCAAGTGATCCTCTAGTCTCAGCCTCCCAAAGCGCTGGGAACATTAAGTGGGCATGAACCACCACTCCCAGCCTAAATGAACACTTTTTTTTTGAGTCAGGGTCTTACTCTGTTGCCCAGGCTGGTGTACAGTGGCACGATCAAGGAGCACCACAGCCTTGACTTCCTGTGCTAAAACAATCCTGGCACTTCAGCCTCCCAAGTAGAAGGGGCTACAGGTACACAACACCATGTCTGGCTAATTTTTTACTTTTTTGTAGAGATGAGGCCTTACTATATTACACAGGCTGGTCTCGAACTCCTGGGCTCAAGCAATGCTCCCGCCTCAGTCTCCTATAGTACTGACTGTAATTACAAGCATGAGACACTGCCTCTAGCCAAGATATATATATTTTTTTTGAATTGGAGTCTCACTCTGTTGCCCAGACTGGAGTGCAGTGGCCGCTCCCGGCCACCGCAGCCTCGACCTACTGGGCTCCGGTGATCCTTCCGCTTCAGCCTTCTGAGTAGCCGGAATTACAGGCATGCGCTACCACGCCCGGCTGATTTTTTGATTTATTGTAGAGATGAGGTCTCGCCAAGTTGTCCAGGCGGGTCTCGAACCCGCGGGCTCAGGCAATCCACTCACCTCAACCTCCCAAAGGCGCGGGATTACAGGCTGAGCCACCGAGCCTGGCACCCAAGATACTTTTGATAAGTGTTAACCAACTAAATTTTTGGCAGAGCCCTCCCAAAGTACCCGAAAACCTATCTTCAGGGTTTTCCTACCTCTCCAGGATTTCCTCTGCCTCCATCATGAACTCCTCTTTTGGATGATATGCTGTGAAATTTCTCCAAGTTTCAACACTAGGATCTCTGATCTCTCTCTTCTTTCTTCTTCCAAGATCTTACTCGTTCATGTAGCTTCATGAAATTACAAAAAGTGATTATTGTTATTTTGTAAAATTCTTTGTTTTTTATTTTTATTTTTGGTTTGTTTTTTGAGTTGGAGTCTCACTCTATCACCCAGACTGGAATGCAGTGGCCGCTCCCGGCCACCGCAGCCTCGACCTGCTGGGCTCCAGCAATCCTTCTGCCTCAGCCTTCCAAGTAGCTGGAACTACAGGCGCGCGCTACCACACCCAGCTAACTTTTGATTTATTGTAGAGATGAGATCTCGTCAAGTTGCCCAGGCGCGTCTCGAATCTGCGGGCTCAGGCAATCCACTCACCTCGGCCTTCCAAAGTGCTGGGATTACAGGCTGAGCAACTGAGCCCGGCTGTAAAACCCCTTGTTAACTACAGAAACACATCTATGTCCATTAGCTCGATTGTTCCTCACAAAAAACTCATGGCAGTTGGAAAATGAGAAAAAGTGATGGAGGTCATTCACACAAGCAGGAGAAAACTCTTATTCAGGAATGGGCCATCAACTTTTAACCGATAGGTTAGTCCGATGGGCTGGTTCTGACCTCTGCCCAAGTTACAGCCCATACATCCTACTGAGAACACCCAACACCTTAAACTAATGGTCCAAAACAAATCTCAGTACTTTACCATGGGTCTAGATGCCCTCCCCACACTGTATTGGTCCAACCAAAGTTAGGGTCCTCTGAAGAACACCAGTTCATGCCTTGACTTCTGATTCTCCCCTCTTCTATGTTTCTATTTCTGCCCTCCTGTCTGAAGCATCACCCTCTTGGCCTCTGATCCTGCTTCTCATTTCTCCTTTCACTTCATTCCACCTAGATTTCCAGCCTAAATCATGGTTTTCTGTGAGATGTTACCCTGTTTAGAAATCTTTAAAAGCTCAGTCCAATTAAAAAAGTATTTCTCAGCCGGGCTCAGTGGCTCAGCCCGTAATCCTGCGCCTTTGGGAGGCTGAGGTGAGTGAATTGCCTGAGTCCGCAGGTTCGAGACCCACCTGGGCAGCAAGACCTCATCTCTACAATTAAAAAAAAAAAAAAATCAGCCGGGTGTGGTAGCACATGCCTGTAATTCCAACTACTTGGAAGGCTGAGGTGGACGGATTGCCGGAGCCCAGCAGGTCGAGGCTGCGGTGGCTGGGAGCGGCCACTGCACTCCAGTCTGGGCGACAGAGTGAGACTCCAACTCAAAAAAAAAAAGTATTTCTCGCCGGGTGTGGTGGCTCACCTATAATCTTAGCACTTTGGGAGGTCGAGGAGAGAGGATTGCCTGAGTCCAGGAGTTTGAGACCAGCCTGGGCAACTTGGCAAGACCTCATCTTTACAAAAAATTAGCAGGGCATGGTGGCGTACAGCTGTGGTTCCAGCTACTTGGAAGGCTGAGTTGGAAGGACTGCCTGAGCCCAGCAGATCGAGGTTGCAGTACCCGTGAGCATGCCACTGCACTCCAGCCTGGGAGATAGAGTGAGACTCAGACTCAAAAAACAAAGCAAAACAAAACAACAAATAAAAAGACCGTGCTTGGAGCACCAGGTTGCAAATGTCCCAAGTTACAGATTTCTCCCTTATCCTCTATGTTGTATCTAAAGGTGTCTATGCACATTCCTACCTTCTCACCTTTATCTAGGCTGTTCTACCAGAGTGTCCTCCTTCCCGCCTAGCTGAGTTCTTGATATATTTTTTCTTCTTCTTTTTTATTTCTTCTATTTTATTTTAAAGATGTGTGATTCAATTCAGTGTTAGGTATACAAGGGGATTTTTTATTTTTAGTAGGAGTCTTATTCTGTCATCCAGACTGAAAGGCGGTGGTATTCTCCCGGCCACCGCAGCCTCAACCTGCTGGGTCTCAAGCAATCCTTCTGCCTCAGTCTTCCAAGTAGCTGGAACTACAGGCACATCACCACACCCAGCTGATTTTTTGATTTTTTTTTTTTTTTTTGAGTTGGAGTCTCACCCTGTCGCCCAGACTGGAGTGCAATGGCTGCTCCCGGCCACCGCAGCCTCGACCTGCTGGGCTCCGGCGATCCTTCCGCCTCAGCCTTCCGAGTAGCCAGAATCACAGGCATGTGCTACCATGCCCAGTTGATTTTTTGATTTATTGTAGAGATGAGGTCTCGCCAAGATTCCCAGGTGGGTACCGAACCCGCAGGCTCAGGCAATCCACTCACCTCAGCCTCCCAAAGCGCGGGATTACAGGCTAAGCCACCGAGCCCAGCTAATTTTTTGATTTATTGTAGACGTGGGATCTCACCAAGTTGCCCAGGCTAGTCTAGAACCCATGGGCTCAGGCAATCCTCTCACCTTGGCCTCCCAAAGTGCTGGGATTAGAGGCTTGAGTCACAAAACCTGGCAAGTTTTTGATATATCTTTTTTTGTGTGGCTGCTTTAAACTCTTTAATCACATATATGGCATAACAGAGAATCTTCACCCATGGTTTATGTCAGGTTAACATGATCTATTCCAAATTATACAGAGGGAAGGGGTCATGGAGATTCAGGGCTCATAGGCCAACTGGGCTTCACAATAGTTCACCTTAATCCCTTTCAGAAAAATTTGAACACATGCCTCCAAGCTGTCTGAAACATGCAATCTCCATCCTCCCAATCACCCCACCTGTTCCACTTGGTGTCTGTCCCTGGGGTCTCCCCTTACCCACTCTTGAATGGGAAAAAGGGCTCTTATGGGAAATCCCACCCCTGAGGCACAAAAAATACATGGGAAAGCTAACTTTCTTTTTTTTTAAAGCAGGATTTATTGACAGGACAGAAAAGCTCCTATAGTGGAAGGGAACCCGAGGGGGTTGCCTCTAACTCAGACATTCTTTTTTTTTTTTTTTTTGAGTTGGAGTCTCACTCTGTCACCCAGACTGGAGTGCAGTGGCTGCTCCCGGCCACTGTAGCCTTGACCTGCTGGGTTCCGGCAATCCTTCCGCCTCAGCCTTCCAAGTAGCTAGAACTACAGGTGTGTGCTACCACGCCCGGCTAATTTTTTGATTTACTGTAGAGATGAGGTCTTGCCAAGTTGCCCAGGCGGGTCTCAAACCCGTGGGCTCAGGCAATCCACTCATCTCAGCCTCCCAAAGTGCTGGGATTACAGGCTGAGCCACTGAGCCCAGCTGAAAATACATTTTTTTTGAGTTGGAGTCTCACCTTGTCGCCCAGGCTGGAGTGCAGTGGCATACTCATGGCCACCGCAGTCTCTACCCGCTGGGCTCAGGTGATCCCTCCGCCTCAGTCCTCCAGGTAGCTGGAACCACAAACGCATGCCACCACATCTGGCTAGTTTTTGTAACTTATTGTCGAGATGAAGTCTCACCAAGTCGCCCAGGCTGATCCCGGACCCCTGGGCTTAGGCAAACCTGCTGCCTCGGCCTCCCAAAGTGCTGGGATTACAGGCTTAGCCACCGCGCCCAGCCAAAAATACATTTTCAAAAGACATAGCTCTAGAATTGTGAGACACTGAATTAGAAAAGCAAAGTGTGCATGATTAATCCTTTATACTGGAAAAGTACTTACAACAATGCCCAGCTGGGAAAAAGTGCCTGGTATTACTCCTGTTATTATTACTGCATGATCTCATTTTAAGCATATGTGATAATGTGCTCGTATGTGGCATATGATTATATTACATGGGAGGCCGGGATTGGTGGCTCAGCCTGTAATCCCGTGCCTTGGGAGGCTGAGGTGAGTGGATTGCCTGAGCCCACAGGTTCGAGACCCGCTTGGGCAACTTGGTGAGACCTCATCTCTACAATAAATTAAAAAATTAGCCGGGTGTGGTAGCGCGCGCCTGTAGTTCCAGCTACTTGGAAGGCTGAGGCGGAAGGATCGCCGGAGCCCAGCAGGTTGAGGTTGCAGTGGCCAGGAGTGGCCATTGTACTCAGTCTGGGCAACAGAGTTAGACTCCAACTAAAAAAAACCCAACATATTACATGGGAGGAAGTAGGGCACAGAAGGGCAAATTGGCTGTGAGGTTGTGCGTGAGGGCAGATGATGCTGGTTGGGGAGGGGAGCAAAGCTGAACAAGAGAAGATCATGTTTACTGGTATGTATAGCAAATTACTCCCACATGCATATGACAAGAAACACTTAAAGAACAACTTCAAGGCCGGGTACAGTGGCTCACCACTGCAATGCTAACGCTTTGGGAGGACAAGGTAGAAGGATTACCTAAGTCCAGGAATTCGAGACCAGTCTGGGTGACCTAGTGAGACCTCCCCTCTACCAAAAAATGAAAAAAATAGCCAGGTGTGGTGGCACATGTCTGCAGTTCCAGCTACCACAGGAGGTAGAGGCAGAAGGATGGCCTGAGTCAGGCAGGTTGAGGCCGCAGTGAGCCATGATCGTGGCACTGCACTCCAGCCTGGACGACAGTGAGACTCTGACTCAAAATAAATAAATAAATAAATAATAAAATAAGATAAAATAGAGCAACTTCAAAAGGAAATACATAAATTTATTGTTATTATTATTATTTTTGAGTTGGGGGTCTCACTCTGTCGCCCAGACTGGAGCGCAGTGGCTACTCCCGGCCACTGCAGCCTCAACCTGCTGGGCTCCAACGATCCGTCTGCCTCAGCCTTCCAAGTTGCTGGAACTACAGGTGTGTGCTACCACACCCAGTTAATTTTTTGATTTATTGTAGAGATGAGGTCTCACCAAGTTGCCCAGGTGGGTCTCGAACCTGCGGGCTCAGGCAATCCACTCACCTCAGCCTCCCAAGGTGTGGGATTACAGGCTGAGCCACTGTGCCCGGCCTCATAAATTATTTTTAAAAATAAAGTTTGAAAAGCAGGAAGAGGTGACAATGGATGGCACAAAAGAGAGCACTGGGTAACTAGCTCAAGCCAGAGGCACCATTTGGAGAGGGCCCAATCCAGCCTGAATAAGTTGGTGTCCCTGCTCCCCTGCAAAGGCTGGAGAATTCCACGTCCATTGCCTGACACACCCACCTGGAGTGGCTGACAACAGGTGACAGAACTGCAGAACCTCTGCTGTGTGCCAGTCTAGGTGGACTCACATGGAAGTTAACACTTAGGTCAGTAGGACAGAGCCAAGTCACAGTCCTTCGTGTGGATGTCCATCTCTGAGAGCTCTACAGTGACCTGGTCACCCTCCTGGCTGCACCTAGCACCTTAGCAGCCACTGCTAGGGCACACCTCATTCCAGGGACCCACAAGACCATCTTGGGGAGCCCCACTGTGTGTCCAAGCACTCTCCCCAACTCTGTCCCACATCGACTCTCCCTCTGCCCCTCTGGGCCTATTTTGTGGCTGATCCCAGAACCCCTCACCAGGTCCCTTGGCCTACTGTGAGGCCTCCTGACCCCTTCCTTCCTCTGGCAGCTCCTTCTTGATCCTCCTACCAAGCCGGGGGAGGGCCCCCTGCACCAGTCCCTCCACTCCCCTGTGAGCAGGCACCCCTTCAACCCCTCTATCTCCTTCTCATGATGTCCTTACCTCTGCCTCTAGTAATCACCCATCCCTCAGGCCTGACTGCAAGTCTCTCCTGCCCACTGAGGCCTGTGCTCTCACTTCCCTCTTTCCCTTGCTGTCCTCTCCCCACTCCTCATCAACTAACAGTGCTCACTCAGACAGGGGCCCTTCTCCTGAAGAACCTTTCTTTCCTTTCTGGCCTCGGGTTCTGTTCCTCATGGGCCGAACTCTGGAAGCCACTCTCCACAGAATGTGCCCTGCTGGATACCTCTGCCAGGTAGACTCTCTGAAGCTCAGACCGCCCCCCCCAGTCCCTTCCCAGCCTACGTTTCTTGCTCCTTCTCCATCCATCTCTCCTGGAGAGAGTTCTGAGCAGGGTGCAGTCCAGTCTCCCTTTATTCACTCTCTCTGTAGCTGTGACCCCCTCCTGCCCACTCCTCCTCCTCCTTCCTTACCCTGGGGACCCCCAGCTTGGCCCTCCCCGTTTCCTGGGCCAGCAGCCCCTCCTCCCCAGGCTCATGAAGAAGCAGTGTTGGGGAGACAGGGAGGCGCTCTGCACTCTTCTACTCCCTAGGGGTCCTATGCGTCCCAGCTGTGACTCCACACCCCAGCTCCCAACTCTACTCCCACCGTCGTCCTTCCTGGTCCCTCCAAGCAGAGGACAAGATCCCTTGACTCCTCTCTCCACCAGCCCGGCACTGGACAAAGCCCTCATGTCCAGGAGTATGTGCTCTGGCGGGAAATGGACATATGCCACCTGCCGTCCAGACCTGTCTTCTCGCTTTGTAAACCACCCCGCTCACCTCCTGCCTTACACCAATGGGAGTCCCTCACCCTACATGGAGGCATCTCACCAGGACAAGATGGGAGCCCCAGACCCCTTAGCCCAGAGTGGGTCGCTCTGTCACCCTGGACAAGTCACTCAACCACTCAGCCGCTCAGTGGATGACATCTACCCTCCAAGAGACCTCTGTGAGGGCCGAATGCTTTTCTAGTCTCCTTCGGGGCTGGATACCAAGAAGACACGGCAGGCAGGATCCTTTTGATATATATATATTTTTTTAGTTGGAGTCTCACTCTGTCACCCAGACTGGAGTGCAGTGGGACTCTCCAGGCCACTGCAGCCTTGACCTGCTGGGCTCTGGGGATCCTTCCACCTCAGCCTTCCAAGTAGCCAGAACTACAGGAACACACTATCACGCCTGGCTAATTTTTTTTTTTTTGATTTGTTGTAGAGACAAAGTCTTGCCAAGTTGCCTGGGTGGGTCTTGAACCCGCGGGCTCAGGCAATCCACTCACTTCAGTCTCCCAAAGTGCTGGGATTACAGACTAAGACACCGAGTCCGGCCTTGATATATTTTAAAGCCAAGTCAGTTCCTACCTCCATGAAGCCTTCACTGGATCCAATTATCTTTTTCTCCTCTGAACCCAAATATCAATTATTTGTTCACAACCTGTCATTATTTATTGAATATGAACCACAAAAAAGAGAACAATCAATTAAACCTGACCCAGAACTAACACAGATGATAGCATTAAAAGTGAAAGAGGCTGGGCTTGGTGGCTCAGCCTGTAGTCCTTCACCTTTGGGAGGCTGAGGTGAGTGGATTGCCTGAGCCTGCGGGTTTGAGACCCGCCTGGGCAACTTGGTGAGACCTCATCTCTACAATAAAAAAAATTTAAAAATTAGCCAGGCGTGGTAATGCGCGCCTGTAGTTCCAGCTACTTGGAAGGCTGAGGCGGAAGGATCGCCGGAGCCCAGCAGGTTGAGGCTGCAATGGCCGGGAGCGGCCACAGCACTCCAGTCTGGGCAACAGAGTGAGACTCCAATTAAAAAAAAAACCCCAAAACCAAAAACAAACAAACAAAAAAACTGAAGGACATTAAAACAATTATTATAAGTGTATTCCATGTGTTCAAAAAGTAGAGACATGGGAGACATAAAATGAACTTCTCCGGCTGGGCTTGGTGGCTCAGCCTGTAATTCCAGCGCTTTGGGAGGCTGAGGTGAGTGGATTGCCTGAGTCCACGGGTTCGAAACCCGCCTGGGCAACCTGGTGAGACCTCATCTCTACAATAAATCAAAAAATTGGCCAGGTATGGTAGCGCGTGCCTGTAGTTCCAGCTACTTGGAAGGATGAGGCGGAAGGATCTCCGGAGCCCAGCAGGTCGAGGCTGCGGTGGAAGGAGCGGCCACTGCACTCCAGTCTGGGCGACAGAGTGAGACTCCAACTCAAAAAAAAACCCAACAACAACAACAACAACAACAACAACAACAAACAGGTCAGGTGAAGTGGCTCACGCCTATAATTCCAGCTCTTTTGAAAAGATTACTGGCCGGGCTTGGTGGCTCAGCCTGTAATCCCGCGCTTTGGGAGGCTGAGGTGAGTGGATTGCCTGAGCCCAGGGGTTCAAGACCTGCCTGGGCAACTTGGCAAGACCTCATCTCTAAAATAAATCAAGAAATCAGTTGGATGTGGTAGCGTGTGCCTGTAGTTCCAGCTACTTGGAAGGCTGAGGCGGAAGGATCACCAGAGCCCAGCAGGTCAAGGCTGCGGTGGCCAGAAGCATGCCACTGCACTCCAGTCTGGGTGACAGAGTGAGACTCCAACTCACAAAAAAAAGAGGCGGGCTCGGTGGCTCAGCCTGTAATCCCACGCCTTTGGGAGGCTGAGGTGAGTGGATTGCCTGAGCCCGGGTTCGAGACCCGCCTGGGCAGCGAGACCTCATCTCTACAATAAATCAAAAATTAGCCAGGTGTGGTAGCGCATGCCTGTAATTCCGGCTACTTGGAAGGCTGAGGCGGAAGGATCGCCGGAGTCCAGCAGGTCGAGGCTGCGGTGGCCGGGAGCAGCCACTGCACTCCAGTCTGGGTGACAGAGTGAGACTCCAACTCAAAAAAAGAAAAAAAAAAAAAAAAGAAAAGATTACTTTAGGCCAGGAACTCGAGACCAGCATGGACAACATAGACCTCGCCTCTACAATAAATCAAAAAATTAGCTGGCGTGATGGTACGTGCCTCTGTTTCCAGCTACTTGGAAGACTGAGGTGGAAGGATCACCTGAGCCCAGCAGGTCAAGGCTGCAGTGGGCTGTGAGCGTGTCACTGCACTTTAGCCTGGGCAACAGAGTGAGACTCAGACTAAAAAAAGAATTTTTTTTAAAAGGAGCATCAGTGAGCTATGGCACAACTTTAAGTGGCTTAATATACAGATAACTGGAGTCCCTAAAACCAGGAAGAGCTTGTCCAAACTATAACCTACAGATCTGTGATGGTTAATTTTGGGTCAACTTAGTTAGGCTATGATACTCATATGTTTGGTCAAACATCTATTTAGATACTGCCATGAAGGTTTTTTTTTTGGCTTTTTTTTTTTGAGTTGGAGTCTTACTCTGTCACCCAGGCATGCTGACAGCCACTGCAACCTCGACCTACTGGGCTCAGGGATCCTTCCGCCTCATCCTTCCAAGTAGCTGGAACAACAGGCACATACCACCATGCCCGGCTAATTTTTTGATTTGTTGTAGAGATGAGGTCTCACCAAGTTGCCCAGGCTGGTCTTGAACCCGTGGGCTAAAGCAATTCTCTCATCTCAGCCTCCCAAAGTGCTGGGATTATAGGCGTGAGCCACTGGCATGTGCCCGTCCATGAAGGTATTTTTAAAGATGTGATAAACATTTATGTTAGTACACTTTGAAGAAAGCAAGATTACATTCCAAAATGGGGGTAGGCCTGATCCAATTTGTGAGGACCTTACCAGAAAGAATCTTGCTAAAACTGTCTTGTGACCCAAGGCTATAACATCAACTCTCACTGGAATTTCTAGCCTGCCCCGCAGATTTCAGACTTGCTAGACCCTATCACCACGTAAAGCAGTTCTTTAAACTCATTCATCCATCCATCCATCCACCCACATATGGTTTCTATTTTATTTACTGTCCTTACTGTAAGAACATGCACTCCTGCTTCTGGACCAAAGCAACCTTGATGCTATCGCACAGATTCTAGGCTATGCTATCTCAGCCTTCTTATCTGTTCTGGAGGGTTGCCTTTCACTGTCTGACAGAGCACATGTCTTCTTCCCCTCTGGTGATAAGCCTTGGGTCTGGGGAGTGACGGTGAAGAGATCTACCTGTCTTGTAGCCATCCACAACACTTTTGTCTGTAAGTCCCCTCAATAAGTCACCCGACACCGACAACCTGGATTTGCCTGCTTTCCTCTTTGGTTTCTCTGCTCCTTTGGCATTTGGGGGTAGCTTTGTATATATGGCCCTTTCATGGAACGGAAACCTAAGCACAAGAAACAAAAACTACAAGGCACATAAAAATCACATTGCTCAAAATCAGTGACAAGTAGAAAAATCTTAAAAGCAGTCAGAAAAAAGAAATATGCAGAGAACCAAGACAAGGATGCAATGCAAATGAAGACAAAAGAGCAGTATCTTTAAAAAAACTTCAGCAAATTATATTTTATAAAGTAAAATGAAGTGAGACTGGATGCAGTGGCTCACACCTGTAGTCCCAGTGCTTTGAGAGGTCAAAGCAGAAAGATCACTTGAGCCCAAGAGTTCTGAGACCAACCCGGGCAACAGAGATTTCATCAAGCTGGGCATGATGGCTTATGCCTGTAATCCCAGTACTTTGAGAGGCTTAGGAGAAAGAAGTGATTGGGTCCAGGGCTCTGAGACCAGCCTGGGCAACTTGGTGAGACCTTGTCTCTACAATAAATCAAGAAAAATTAGCCAGGTGTGGTAGCGTATACCTGTAGCTCCAGAAGGATCACCTGAGCCCAGCAGATCGAGGCTGCAGTGGCTGTGAACATGCCACTGCATTCCAGCCTGGATGAGAGAGCGAGACTCCAACTCAAGAAATAAAACTTAGGTGTGATGGTATGCCCCTGTAGTCTAAGCTACTTGGTAGGCTGAGGTAGAAGGATGACTTTGCCCAGGAGTTCCCAGCTGTGGTGAGCCAGGATTGTGCCACTACACTACAGCCTGTGTGACAAAGCAAGTCTCTGCCTCAAAAAAAAAAAAAAAAAAAAAGTTGAAGGAATTGATGACTGGTAGACCCATAGTAAAAAAAAAAAAAGGTAAGGAAAATCTTTGTGCAAAAAAAAAAGTGACACCAGATGACAATCTGAATCTACACAAAGGAATGGAAAGCACTGGAAATTTTTTTTGAGTTGGAGTCTCACTCTGTCATCCAGACTGGAGTGCAGTGGCCGCTCCCAGCCACCGCAGCCTCGACCTGCTGGGCTCCAGCGATCCTTCCGCCTCAGCCTTCCAAGTAGCTGGAACTACAGGCGCACTACCACACCCGGCTAATTTTGATTTATTGTAGAGATGAGGTCTCGCCAAGTTGCCCAGGCTGGTCTTGAACCCGTGGGCTCAGGCAATCCACTCACCTCAGCCTCCCAAAGGTGCGGGATTATAGGCTGAGCCACTGAGCCCGGCTAACACTGGAAATTTACTGCATGGGTTAGTTTTCTTTTTTAACTTTAAAAAAGATAATTCCATTTAAATAAAAATATAGCCAGTCCTATATATTTCTGGGTCCACATTTGATCCAATCCACAGTTGGTTGAATCCAAGGATGACTAACTGTAAATAATGTATTGGGGAGCTTATAACATATAGAAGTAAAATATAAAAATATAAAAGTGGGGGGGGAAGGGAGGTGGGATTAACGGTAGTCAATATCTGTCTGGGGACGGGGAGACACCCCTTATCAGCAAGGGTGCCTGAACGAAGCATATTTGTATAACTAACCCTTAATTGTACCCCACAATATTAAAATAAAAATATTGATTTAAAAATAAAAATTAAAAATAAAAATAAACATTAAAAATGCACGAGAGAGAGCATAGCACAAAAATGAAGAACTCAAGTGTTAGAGTCAGACAAATATAATTTTAAAATGGTGTTCCACATACTTCTAGTTGTGGACATTTGAGAACATTTTCTAGTCTTTTTCTGCATATTTCTTTATTCATAAAATGGAGATATGGAAATAGCTAGACATGTTGAGAATTTAATGAGATAATGATGCAAAGTGCTTGGTAAGCACAGTGAAAATTTGTTTCGGGTGAACAAATAAAATGCTTTTTAATTGAAAAAATTAAAAAATATAAATATAAATATAAAAGTGCCAGGTGTGATGGCTCAAGTATGTAATTCCAGCTCTTTGGGAGGCCTAGGCGAGAGGATTGACTGAGCTCAGGGGTTTGAGACCAGCCTGGGCAATTTGGTGAGACCCCATCTCTACAATAAATAAAAAATAAATTAGCTGGGCATGGTAGAATGCACCTTTGGTTCCAACTACTTGGAAGGCTGAGGTGGGAGGATTGCCTGAGCCAGGTAGGTCAAAGCTGCGGTGGCGGTGAATATGCCACTGCACCCTACCCTGGGTGGCAGAGTGAGACTCCAACTCAAAAAATAAAAACATAACCTAACATTGATTGCCTTTCTTATCTATAAAATAGATTGAATAAAATCCTAGCACCACCTTATGGCTGTTGCAAGGATTAGAGAATGCCCAGAACACAGTAAATCTTCATATACTACTCCTGGGGCATACTATTATAAATATATGGGTTCTATCCATGTCATTGTGCATGGGAACACATGCACAAAGACAATGGGGTGAAACAGGGAAGCTTGGCGAGGAAACAAACTATACTCATCTCATTATTTACCATCACGTAAAGCCAGGTACACAGGTTTTTATAACTCATTGCATCAGACATTGAGCTTTTATGGTATATCAGCCTAACACAAAAAAGTTCTATGGTTTAAACAAAATGGAAATACTTCTAATATTTTACTGTGATATGTAGGTTGAGTACAGGTTCAGTGGTCAATTGTCTTGGCCGAAATGCATAATCTGACACTTTCTGGCAGTATAACTTGGAGAAGCTTTTTGAAATGCTCTCATCTGTTTCCTCATCAGAAAATAGGTCCGCTGGGTGTGGTGGCTCATGCCTGTAATCCTAGCACTTTGGGAGGTGGAGGAGAGGATTGTCTGAGTCCAGGGGTTTAACAATAGCCTAGGCAACTTGGCGAGACATCTCTACAATATATCAAAAAATTAGCTGGCTGTGGTGGCATGCACCTGTGGTTCCAACTTCTTGGAAGGCTAAGGCAGAAGGATAACCTGAGCCGAGCCCAGCAAGTCAAGGCTGTGGTGGCTGTGAGTGTGCCACTGCACTCCAGCCTAGGCAACAGAGCGAAACTCCTACTCAAAAAAAAAAAAAAAAAAAAAAGAAAAGAAAAAAAGGCAAGAAAATAGGCCCAGGAAAAGTACCTACTTGACAGAGGCACACAAGTTTAGATGAAATAATATGAGCTGGGCTCGGTGGCTCAGCCTTTAATCCCAGTGCTCTGGGAGGCTGAGGTGAGTGGACTGCCTGATCCCGCAGGTTCAGGACCCACATGGGCAACTTGGTGAGACCTCATCTCTACACTAAATTAAAAAAAAAAAATTAGCTGGGCGTGGTAGCGTGTACCTGTAGTTCCAGCTACTTGGAAGGCTGAGGCGGAAGGATCACCTGAGCCCAGCAGGTCAAGGCCACCCCGCACTCCAGTCTGAGTGACAGAGACTCCAACTCAACAACAACAAAAGAACAAAAGAAATAATGTATATGTAATCTTAACACTGTGCCTGGCTCAAAACCCAAACTTTATCATGATGTGACTTTGGAGTTAGATAGGATCAAGTCCTGGTTGTACTACTTAATAGGTAAGCTGGGCAAGTTATTTTATTTATTTATTTTTGAGTCAGACTCTCTCAGTCGCCCAGACTGGAGTGCAGTGGCCGCTCCCGGACACTGCAGCCTCAACCTGCTGGGCTCCAGCGATCCTTCCGCCTCAGCCTTCCAAGTAGCTGGAACGACAGGTGCACGCTACCACGCCCAGCTAATTTTTTGATTTATTGTAGAGACGAGGTTTCGCTGCCCAGGGGGTCTCGAACCCATAGGCTCAGGCAATCCACTCACCTCAGCCTCCCAAAGGCGCAGGATTACAGGCTGAGCCACCGAGCCCGGCTTGGGCAAGTTATTAATTCCTGAACCTCCCCTTCTCTCTTCTGGAAAGGTAGCCTATTTAGAAACAGTTTACAAGGTGGCATGTTGCAAAATGAAGTCTAGCAGAGTGTGACCTAGAATACCTACTGATGCCAATAACTCATGTCTGTAATCCTGGCACTTTGGGAGGCCAAGGTGAGAGGATTGCCTGAGTCCAGGAGTTCAAGACCAGCCTGAGCAACATGGAAAGACCTTGTCTCTATGATAAGTCAAAAAATTAGCCAGGTGTGGTGGCATGCACTTGTGGTTCCAGCTACTTGGAAGGCTGAGGTGGAAGGAACACCTGAGTCTAGCAGGTCAAGGCTGTGGAGGCTGTAAGCATGCCACTGCCCTCCAGCCTGGGTAACAGAGTGAGAATCCAACTCAAACCAACCAACCAATCAACCAACCTACTGGTAGTATTACTTCAGCTATACCTTACTGCAGCTACCTCACCTAAGAATTTGAGTGGAAAGCTCTAAATTCATTTGTTGGGAAAAAGCAAGCACTATTTTTTTCTTTTGAATTTTATTTTATTTTTTTGAGTTGGAGTCTCACTCTGTTGCCCAGACTGGAGTGCAGTGGCCACTCCCGGCCACCGCAGCCTCGACCTGCTGGGCTTGGGCAATCCTTCTGCCCAGCCTTCCAAGTAGCTGGAACTACAGGCACGCGGTACCACACCCGGCTGATTTCTTGATTTATTGTAGAGATGAGGTCTCGCCAAGTTGCCCCGGGCAGGTCTTGAACCCACCGGTTCAGGCAATCCACTCACCTCAGCCTCCCAAAGCGTTGGGATTACAAGCTGAGCCACCGAGCCTGGCTTCTGAGTTTTATTCTGTTTCCCAGGCTGGAGTACAGTGGCACTCTCATGGCTACCAGTCTTGATCTGCTGGCTTCAGGCAATCCTTCTGCCTCAGTCTTCCAAGTAGCTGGAACCACATGGGTGCACCAACATGCCTGGCTAATTTTTTTATTGTAGCAACGAGGTCTCACCACATTGCTCAGGCTGGTCTTCAAAACCCTGGGCTTGCCGGGCTTGGTGGCTCAGTCTGTAATCCCGCGCCTTTGGGAGGCTGAGTTGAGTGGATTGCCTGAGCCCACGGGTTTGAGACCCACCTGGGCAACTTGGCGAGACCTCATCTCTACAATAAATCAAAATGAGCCAGGCGTGGTAGCGCTCGCCTGTAATTCCGGCTACTCGGAAGGCTGAGGCGGAAGGATCGCCGGAGCCCAGCAGATCAAGGCTGCGGTGCCCGGGAGTGGCCACCGCACTTCAGTCTGGGTAACAGAGTGAGACTTCAACTCAAAACAAACAAACAAACAAAAAACAACAAAAAACAAAACCCTGGGCTCAGGCAATCCTCTCACCTCTGCCTTCCAAAGTGCTGGGATTACAGGCGTGAGCCACAGCATACAGCCGCGAACACTTTTGCTCAACACATATTCTTCAGATAGGGTGTGTTGATACCAAGATAAGACATGTAGTGAGAGGACACAGGGCTGGTCTAAGACTACACTAAGTAGGAAACTGCCTCTTGCCTGGCTTCTTCCCGAGTGAGAATTCAATGCATGTTCACGCTGAGGCTCCACTTCGTTTTGGACTTGGGTCATGAGCCTTTCTACTCCTAGGCTTTCCCACTGGAAGGTAGGTGAGATTAATTACTCACCTGAGTTAACATGCCAAGTGCTTAGAACAGTGCCTGGCACGGGTAAGCCTAAACTACTGGTTTAGGGAGATGCCCTACAGTTATCTGGCTTCTAAGAAAAGCCAAGCTGTTTATTTCCCAATGCTTAACTAGCTCCCATTCTTATATCCACCTACTGCCCTGAACACCTCCATGTGCTACAACCCATCACCCAAACTAATCCCATCCACCTTCCTCTCCTAGCAGCTTCAGTACTAGACCATACCTTCTAGTTGGTTACTGCTAGTCCCCATCCTCCAGGGTGTGTTTCCTATGTTGGCAGCTAGTATTGGGGCTTGACAAGGGTTCTGTTGTAACCTAATTCTCTCACATCATAAGGATGGCTAATTCTGGCAATTTCTAGGCTCAGTTAGATACAGGTAGTAAAGGCTTAACCAGCATACTAGTTAGTCACTTAAACCAAGTGTCTTTCTTGCTAAAGTCAAGTTTCCTCCAGTACATGATAGGAAGCTACAGGATTGGACCGACTACCATCTAATCTATACTCAATCCAGACTTCTAATTCAACACCCATGTCCAGCAACTCACTGATAACTGAGCCCATCAGGCTTTCTGCAGTTCTCAAGCAGTACTATTCATAAACAACTATTTTTTGGCTGATGTCACCACTGTATTTATTTCCACATAAAAATGGATAACACAAACATGTAGTCAACTTTATTTTAATTCATAAATACATGAATGAGTTTTGTTAGGTCTATTACAAAGAATTTGCTAGGTGAATTATAAAAAATTACATTAGAATAAAAAATGAACACAGATCTCTTTTGCATATTTTGTATCCGTGAAGTAATTACTTGGAAACTCAACTGCCTACTTGAGAATGGTGAAGAGAAAAGTCATGTAATCTTAGTGCCATGACTAATCTTATCTTCTAATTCCCAGATGATCCCAAAATTTTAAATAGTAGACCAGCAGACTTTTCTGTTTAATGGCAGTTTTCAAAAAGGTGTCAAGTGTGCCCAAAACATTCTCCAAATGTGCCAGAGATTTTTACCTCTCCCTGTTAAAATGCCAGTTTACTAACTTGATTAAATAAGCGAAAAATTCTAAGGGGACCCCAAAAAAACCTGGAATATATTTATAACAAACTATTTATTCTTATATGCTTAAACTTCAGTCACATTCAAAGTACTCTCTATTTGATGCAATACACCTATCAAGATGCTTTTTCCACTGCTCAAAACAGTTTCTGAACTCATCTACTTTGATACCTTCTAGTGCATCTGATGTTTTTTGTTTCACTTCTTCCACATTTGCAAAACGTTTCCCTTTGAGGACTTTTTTCATCTGGGGAAACAAAAAAAAAAAATCACTTGGGGCGAGATCAGGTGAATAGGGAGGGTGGGGCACCAGGGTTATGTCACTTTGGGTCAAAAACTGCTGGACACTCAGCGCAGTGTGGGCAGGTGACCTGTCTGCCAAAACTCAGGACATTTCTTCTGCAAACTGTGACAAAACCTTTTCAAATCTTTCAGGTAAAAACTTTAGTTGACCATTTGATCCGAAGTAACAATTCTGAATGCACAATCCCTCTCACATCAAGGAAACAAATGATCATTGTTTTCACATTTGACTTTACTCATTGTGCTTTTTGGGATTGTGGGGAAGTGGCAGTTTTCCATTGGCTAGACAGTTGTTTCATTTCAGGGTCACAACCATAGTACAAATATTGGACTCCGGTTATAACTTTGGAAAAAAAAAATCAGGGTCAGCCTCCAATCGTTCTTTCAAAGCACTGCATGCAGCCAAGAAATTGTCTCTGTTCAGGTGTAAGTGAAGCATGAATTTTGCTGAAGCTTGCATTATATCCAAATTTTCAGATAAAATTCTCTGAACAGGAACTCCATGACACCCCAATCAACTCCACAAGTTCATCAATAGTCCGACAGCGGTCTTCTAAGATGGTTTGACAAATTCTTAACACATTTTCTTCAGCTCAGCTGGTCAAAGGACACCCAGAATGAGGATGATTATCAATCAACATTTCACCTCATTTAAAACAGGAAAACCATCTGTAAATTTGCGTTTTACCCAGAGCAGCGTCTTTGTAAGCTGTATCATAGCAACCGTTTCTGCCACATTTTTCAATAACAGAAAACAAAATTTCACTGAGGCATGTTGTTCGTGTAAATCACCCATCATGAAATGGGTAAACACTTTGAAAGAATCTCCACGGAAGCCGAAAGAAGCCTCTCACAACACTAGCAGTCACCGATGGGCTCCTAGAACACTTACCTAGTGGGGGAGGCTTGTGCTACCAGGGACTCACCCTCCAAAAGATAATTCCAGTTTTTTCTGAATGCCCCCTTGTAAGCAACAACGTCCAAACATCAAGTGCAGATCTTCTTCTTTCCTGAAGGAAAACAAAGATTAGCTATCTGAAGATCTTACTTCAACTTAAATTGTAGTGCACTAGACATGTTTCCTACATGGTTTGTCTCCTCTGTCTTGTCCACAGGACTCGGAGAAGTCGTAGGACTATGCAAGCATAGACTCAAGGCCTGGTCTCATCTCTAACATTGTGGAAAGGGACTGTATATCACTAGGCAGAGCCCTATCTCCCATATACCACCAGGACAGAGCCTGGGAAGAACGAACTCCCAGGATATCCACATTGGAATGTCTGAGAGACAAACTCAGAGTGACAAATGCAACATTGCTAAACATCGTCACCCCTCAAAACATTTTCAAGGGCAATAGTCTTTTACTGAGCACATTTATATTTGGATATATCAAACAAAAGAATTGAGCTCAGAACGACTAAATGTCTTAGAGGCAGACCCCGACCAACTTGAACAGGGGTCACCTTACTCCTATTTTTATTATAGAAAAGGTTGACAAGCAAATATTGATAAGACAAAGAAATTTCAGAGAAGATTTACTTACCCAAATAAGTGTTATCTGGAATCGTGAACGAATCCTGCAAAACAAGGCAATAATCTGTGAATACAGTAGAGAGCACCAAGTTTCTCCTAATCACATAAGATGAATTACAATCTAGGTTCGGTGCTGTATAAGGCTGTTTCCTGCATGGTTTGTCTCCTCAGTCACTGTCCATAGGACTCTGAGAAGTCGTAGGAATATATAGGCGCAGACTCAAGGCCCAGTTTCATCTCCAACGTAGCGGAAAAAGACTGTACATCACGGGGCAGAGCCCTGTACTCCCATTCGCCACCTGGACAGAGCCCGGGGAGAGTGACTGTTTGGATTTTCCACGTTGGACAGTCACTGGAGTTCATTTAGTTTACAGACAACCGTGATCGAAAACCGTGGTAGGGAACACGATCTGACAAGCTCCCCGAAGACACCTATATTATCACACATCCTAAATCCCCAAAACGCAAATGAAATTGGGTTTCAAGACCACCTGACACTTATCAGCAATTTTAATTAGCTCTCAGATATCCCAGGCAAACTTACCCACCTATCTGAAGTTAAAAGAGAACACGTGCAGTTCTTGAATTACCCCAAAACACGGCTGACAGACAGCAGATTTAGGGGCCATTTGCCAAGAAATTACAAACATTCTGAACCCGCGGGCGGGTGTCCGGAATAAGTCCTCTGGGTACAATCCCTGGAGGACAGTGTGCCTGCTGGGAGGCAGGGATCCTGCCGCATCTTTAGCATCTCGGCGAGTCGGGAGGCCGCCCTGGAGACCTCAGGGCGTGTTCCTTACCACGGTTGCATGTTAATTAAATGAGTTCGACAGTCCAACGTGGAAAACCTGGGCCCACATACGGCCCAGTCCCGTATCTGTCGATGGAACGGACGCGCTGAAGGCAAACTTATAAACAACACGGTCCTCACAGGAAAACCTGCTGACCAACGAGGTACTTGACCCACAGCCGAGGAACCAGACGAGTGAAAACACTCACCAACCCGCCCGACAAGCAGCCTCATCGAAGTGACCGGAAGTCAAGGAATGGCTAGTGCGCCTGCGCAGGCACACGCAGAGTCAGAAAATAGGAGACTCGCTAAGGCTGCTGGGACCTACTGCGTAAGCCCCACCCCTGCCTGGCTCGGAAGTCTCTCGCGGCACTCGAGCCTTCCTGGAAACCTGAACGACAGTAGGCTTGTAGGTATGCGGCTGGAAGTACCGACTGTACTGACTGGAAATTTGCTTCGCTACAGTCGCTGCAACCAATCTGTAGGATATGCCGTTAGGTAGAGTGGCCCAAAAACTTTATAATAAGAATGCGAAATAGACAGAAATGCAGAGTGTCAAGAGGTATTAAATCTCGCCTGTCACATGTGAAAGAAACATTTGCTAAATGCCTAGGTAAGTAGGATGGAAGCACAATCAAAAACCTCCTGTGGAAACAGCCTGAATGTACTTAAAGTCATGGAACCATACACTTAAAACTAGTTAAAATGGTAAGTTTTTATGTTATGTATAATTCACAACACACAAAACCCTCCTAATATGAAGTAGGCAAGTAAAGAATGCTTAGAATACATATTACATGCGAAATGCTGCAAATGTGATGAAATTTTGACCATAGTGTTAGGAGAATAAAGGTTGGATTGGCAGAGGGCTATCAGCTGGGCTATACTAAATAGAAACATTGAGTGTTCCTTCTAGATTTTGTGCTGGGTGCCTTAAATACGTTTACTATTGTAGCAATTCTAAGACATTGGTATTACTCAGATTGGAAACAGGCCAGAGCAAAGTCCTCAAAATGTGGTCAGCAGACCCCAGGGCACCTGAAGTGTTTTGGGAGGTCCATGAGGTCAAAACTATTTCATAATGATACTTAGACTTTGCCTTTTTTGCTGTTGACATCTGCACTGATGCTGCAAACAGTTAAGGGTGGTGTCAGGCATGGTGGTGTGTAGTAATCCCAGCTACTTGGGAGGCTGAGGGTGGGAGGATCACTTTAGCCCTGGAGTTGGAGACTAGCCTGGGAAACATAGCAAGATACTGTCTTTCTGGTCTCGCCAAGTTTCCCAGACTGGTCTCAAATTGGTGGGCCAAGGCAATCCTCTAACCTTGACCTTCCAAAGTGCTGTGTTTATAGGCATGAGTCACTGAGCCTGGCCAAGACCCTGTCTTTAAAAAAAAAAAAAAGCCATGCTTTAGCACAGCTCAATCACTGTATCATTCAAAATTTGTGTTTGCTTTTTCTTGAGTCAGGGTCTCACTGTCATTAACTAGAGTGCAATGGCACAATCATGGGCCAGTCTTAACGTCCTAGGCTCAGGTGATCCACCTCAGCTTCCCCAAGTAGCTGGGATTACAGTTGAGTGCTGCCATGCCTGGCTAATTTTTCATTTTCGTAGAGATGAGGTTTCATTATGTTGCCCAAGCTGGTCTTGAACTCTTGGGCTCAAGCAGTCCTCCCACCCTGGCTTCCCAAAGAGCTGGGATTACAGACATGATCCACCACCCCAGCTCCACCTAACAAAGTCCTTGGATGAAGAAAAATCATTTTTATTAACTCTCAACTTTAGTATTTTGTTAATATTGTGTGACAGAACACATAAAGCACTTTTGCTGAATACAACAGTACAGTGATTGTCTCTACATAATTTAGGTGATTGAGTTGTGAACTAAAACAGCTTTTTCATGATTAACATTTTACTTGAAAGGCTTGCTGACATATTTTCCAACTATGTAACTTTGTTAAGACTTAAACCAAAATCTTACAAACTATATACCTTAAGGCAAAACAACAAACATCAACAGGTTGGGCTCACACCTCTAACTCCAGCATTTTGGGAAGCTGAAATGGGAGGACAGCTTAGGCCCAGGACTTCATGATCAGCTTGGGCAGGCAACATAGTAAGATTCACCCTTACACAAAATTTAAAAATTTGCCAGGAATGGTGGTGTTTGCCTGTAGTCTAAGTTACTTTGGAGGGTGTCTTAGAAAAGCCTGCTTGAGCTCAGGAGGTTCAGCCTAAGAAGAGATGTAACAGTACCACTGCACATGAGCATGGATAAGAGACCCTGACTAAAAAAACATAAAACCAGCCAGGCTCGGTGGCTCACCCTGTAATCCCGGCGCCTTTGGGAGGCTGAGGTGAGTGGATTGCCTGAGCCCGCGGGGTCGAGACCTCATCTCTACAATAAATCAAAAAACCAGCCGGGCGTGGTAGCGCACACCTGTAGTAGTTCCAGCTACTTGGAAGGCTGAGGTGGAAGGGATCGGCCATTGCACTCGTCTGGGCGACAGAGTGAGACTCCAACTCAAAAAAACCCAAAACAAACATAAAACCCAAAATGGGATGGATTGGAAAAGGTCAGTAGGAGTGGCAACAGGTTGCCTTTAGGAGGCTATTTCAGGTAACCCAATGAGAGATGGTAGTGGTTTCATTAAGTTTGAGGCAAAAAGTAGACTAAATTTGCCCCTGGATTAGTAGCGGATAGTGGAGATGGAGGCCTCACTATGTTGCCCAGGTTGGTCTCAAGCAATTCTGCCTTGGCCCCACAAAGTGTTGATTACAGGTGACTGCTGGGAGCAGTGTCTCAAGCCTGTAATTCTAACACTTTGGGAGTCCAAGGGTTTGAGATCAGCCTGGGCGACTTGGTGAGACCTCATCTCTACAGTAATTAAAAATTAGCTGAGCATGGTAGCAGGCGCCTGTGGTTCCCCTTAGAAGGTTGAGGCGGAAGGATTGCCTGAGCCCAGCACTTTGAGGCTGCGGTGGCCATGAACATGCCACTGTACTCCAGCCAGGGCGACACTGACTCCAACTCAGAAAAATAAGATTGCAGGCATAAACCACTGCATCTGGCCAAGATGAATACTTTTTGAGTTGGAGTCTGTTACCTAGGCTGGAGTGCAGTAGCACTCATGGCCACCGTAGCCTCAATACTGGTGATCCTTCTGCCTCAACCTTCCAAGTAGCTGGAAACACAGGCATGCACCACCAAGCCTGGCTATATTTTTACTGGAGAGATGAAGTCATCAAGTTGCCAAGGCTGGTCTTGAACCTCTGGATTCAGGCAATCCCCTCTCCTTTGTCTCTCAAAGTGCTAGGATTACAGGCCACCACTCCCAGCATCAAGAGGAATACTTTCATCTTGGGTCATAAGCTTTTCTGTTCCTAGGCTTTCCCACTGGAAGGTGCTTAGAACTGGAAGTGCTTAGAACAGTGCCTGACACAGGCAAGCCTATAATACTGGTTTAGGTAGATGCCCTGCAGTTAGCTGGTTTCTAAAAAAAGCCAAACTGTTTATTCTCCTACGCCCAACTAGCTCCCATTCTTATATCCACCTAATGGACTGAACACCTCATATGCTACAACTCACCACGCAAACTAATCCCACTTACCTTCCTCTCCTAATAGCTTCAATGCTAGACCATACCTTCTAGTTGGCTGTTACTAGTCCCCATATTATAGATTATATGTTTCCTATGTTGACAATCAGTGTAGGGGCTTGATAAGGGTTTCATTGTGACCCAACCCTCTCATATAATGAACCTGCTTAATTCTAGCAATTTCTAGGCTCACTTAGGTACAGGTTATATACAGCTCAAATTTTATTAACATGGAAGTGTTTTTTGGCGGATGACACTATTGCACCAATTTCCACATGAATATCACACAAATCTGTCATCAACTTTATTTTTCATTCATAATACACTGAATCCCGCTAGGCCTATTACAAAGTTTGCTGGGTGAATTACAAATCACTACATTAGAAATCAAAACGAAGACACCTAGTTTAAGTGCTTTTGCATATCTTGTATCCATCATGTAGTTACTTGGACTGTCTGAGGATGGGGAATAAAAAAAGAAGCAATCTTAAGTCCCACGACTAATTCTGACTTCTAATCTCCAGTTGATCCCAGCACTTTTCTGTTTAATGAACAGTTTAACAAGGTATGTAGGGCTCCCCAAACTTTTTCCAAAAGTACCAAATTTTCAAATCCCTCCCTGTTAATGTCAGCTTACCCACTCCACTAAATACAAGGGTGATCCAAAAAAGCCCAGAATTTCTTTAAAATCGTGCATTCTTAAACTTCAGTCACCTTCAAAGTACTCTCCACTTGATGCAATGCACCTATCAAGACGCTTTTTCCACTGCTCAAAACAGTTTTTGAACTCATCAATTTTAATGCCTTCTAGTGCTTCTGCCGTTTTTTGTTTCACGTCCTCCACATTTGCAAAACGTTTCCCTTTGAGGACTTTCTTCATCCGGGGAAACAAAAAAAAGTCACTTGGGGCAAGATCAGGTGAATAAGGAGGGTGGGGCACTGGAGTCATGCTGTTTTGGGTCAAAAACTGCTGGACACTAAGCATGGTGTGGGTAGGTGAGTTGTCATGATGGAAGAACCAGTCACCTGTCTGCCAAAACTCAGGACGCTTCTTTTGCAAACTGTGACACAGCCTTCTCAAAATTTCCAGGTAGTAATTTTGGTTGGCCATTTGATCAGAAGGAACAAATTCTAGGTGTACAATCCCTCTCACATCAAAGAAACAAATGATCATTGTTTTTATACTTGACTTCACTCGTCGTACTTTCTTGGGTGGTGGGGAGGTGGTGGTTTTCCATTGGCTAGACTGCTTTTTTGTCTCAGGGTCATAACCATAGCACCAAGATTCAACTCCAGTTATGACTTTGGAAAAAAAATCAGGGTCAGCCTCCAACCGGTCCTTCAAAGCACGGCATGCAGCCAAGCGATTGTCTCTTTGTTCAGGTGTGAGCAAGCGAGGAACAAACGTTGCTGAAACTCGCATCATGCCCAAATTTTCAGACAAAATTCGCTGACAGGAACTCCATGACACCCCAGTCAGCTCCACAAGCTCATCAATAGTCCGACGGCGGTCCTCCAAGATGGCTTGACGAATTCTTACCACATTTTCCTCTGTTCGACTGGTTGAAGGACGCCCAGAACGAGGTTGATCATCAATGGACATTTTACCTCGTTTAAAACGTGAAAACCACTCATAAACTTGTGATTTGCTCAGAGCAGCATCTTTATAAGCTGTCCGTAGCATAACAATTGTTTCTGCTGCACTTTTTCCCAGCAGAAAGTAAGATTTCAATGCTGCACGCTGTTCATGTAAATCACCCATCATAAATTGGGCAAAAGCGTTGAACCCCAATGAAAAAACTCACTAAAGCCAAGCAGCCTGACAATGCTAGCTGGTACACTGATGGATTCATAAAACACTTACCTAGTGAGGGAAGCTTGTATTAAAAAAGGGGCTCGCCCTCCAAAAGGTAACTCTGGTTTTGGGTTCCACCATAAGGGAACCCAAAATTAGACACCAATGCCCAAGTGTCAAATGTAGTTCCTCTTCTTTCCTGAAAATAATAAACATTAGATACCTTAAGATCTTACATCAACTTAAAATTCTAGTGTACTACACGTTTCCTGCATGGTTTGTCTCCTCAGTCATGTCGTAGGAATACGCAGGCGCAGAATCAAGGCCCAGCTTCATCTCCAACGTTGCAGAAAGGGACTGTACACCACCGGGCAGAGCCCTATGCTCCCATATGCCACCTGGACGGAGCCCGGGGAGAGTGACCTCCCAAGATATCCACGTTGGAATGTCTTAGGGACAAACTTGCAGTAAGTAATGAATATAATATTGTCAAACACCATCACCCCTCAAAGCTTTTTCAAGGATTATAGCCTTTAAGCTAAACCTCCTACATAAACAGCAATGTTTACATATGGGTATATCAATAAAGAGCATTACCCTCAGAACAACTAAATCTTTGAGGAAGACCTTGACCAACTTGAAGGGTTACCTTACTTATATTTTTAGTACAGAAAATGTTGACAAGCAAATACTGATAAGCCAAAGATATTTCAGAGATTTACTTACCCAAATAAGTGTAATCTGGAATTGTGAACGAATCCTGCAGAACAAGGCAATAATCTGTGAATACAGTAGAACAGAGCATCAAGTTTCTCCTAACCACATAAGATCAATTACAATCTAGGTTTGGTGTTGTATAACGCTGTTTCCTGCATGGTTTGTCTCCTCAGTCACTGTCCACAGGACTCTGAGAAGTTTTAGGAATATGCAGGCGCAGACTCAAGGCCCAGCTTCATCTCCAACGTTGTGGAAAGGGACTGTACCTCATGGGGCAGAGCCCTGTGCTCCCGTACGCCACTTGGACACAGCCTGGGGAGAGTGACCTCCCAGGATATCCACGTTGGCATGTCTTAGGGACAAATTGGAGTAATAAATCAACACTGGTAAACATCATCACCCCTCCAGACATTTTTTTTTTTTTTAGTTGAAGTCTCACTCTGTCACCCAGACTGGAGTGCAGTGGCCACTCCCGGCCACCGCAGCCTCGACCTGCTGGGCTCCGGCGATCCTTCCACCTCAGCCTTCCAAGTAGCTGGAACTACAGGCGCGCGCTACCATGCCCGGCTGATTTTTTGATTTATTGTAGAGATGGCCAAGCTGCCCAGGCGGGTCACGAACCCACGGGCTCAGGCAATCCACTTACCTCAGCCTCCCAAAGGCGCGGGATTATAGGCTGAGCCATCGAGCCCGGCTTCAAGACATTTTCATAGTCAACAGCCTTTTACTGAGCTCACTGTAAGTGCAGCAACGTTTACATTTGGATGTTTCAAACAAGAGTATTGTGCTCAGAATGACTAAATGACTTAGAAGCAGATCTTGACTAACTTGAACAAGGGTCACATTACTTTCTTTTTTTGAGTTGGAGTCTTACTCTGTCACCCAGACTGGAGTGCAGTGGCCGCTCCTGGCCACTGCAGCCTCAACCTGCTGGGCTCCAGTGATCCTTCTGCCTCAGTCTTCCAAGTAGCTGGAACTACAGGCGCGCGCTACCACACCCGGCTAATTTTTGACTTATTGTAGAGATGAGGTCTCGCCAAGTTGCCCAGGCGGGTCTTGAACCCGTGGGCTCAGGCAATCCACTCACTTCAGCCTCCCAAAGTGCTGGGATTACAGGCTGAGCCACCGAGCCCGGCTTCACATTACTTTTTAAAAAATTTTTACTAGCTGGGCTTGGTGGCTCAACCTGTAATCCCAGCACTTTGGGAGGCTGAGGTGAGTGGATTGCCCGAGCCCGCGAGTTCGAGACCTGCCTGAACAACTTGGTGAGACCTCCCCTCTACAGTAATACAAAAAATCAGCCAGGTGTGGTAGCACACACCTGTAGTTCCAGCTACTTGCAAGGCTGAGGCAGAAGGATCGCCAGAGCCCAGCAGTGGCTGCTCCTGGCCACTGCACTCCAGTCTGAGTGACAGAGTGAGACTACACTCATAAAAAATAATTTTTTTTTTTGCTTAATTCAGGATTAGGTAGATAACTGGTCATCGTACAAAGTGTGGGTTTTGCTTTGGTTCCCAATTCACCTGGTTACCTTATTATTTTAATTACAGAAAATGTTGACAAATACTGATAAGCCAAAGAGACTTCAGAGCAGATTTACTTACCCAAATAGGCTATCTGGAATCATGTAAGTATTCTGCAAGACAAGACAATCATCTATGAATACAGCAGAACAGATCACCAAGTTTCTCCTTATCATGTAAGATGAATTACGACCTAGGTTCAATGCTGTATAAGGCTGTTTCCTGCATGGTTTGTCTCCTCAGTCATTGTCCAGAGGACTCTGAGAAGTTGTAGGAATATGCAGGCGCAGACTCAAAGCCCAGCTTCATCTCCAACGTTGTGGAAAGGGACTGTACATCATGGGGCAGAGCCCTGTGCTCCCATTCGCCACCTGGACAGAGCCTGGGGAGAGTGACCTCCCAGGTTATCCACGTTGGTTAATATTCACTGCAATTCATGTAACTTACAAACAACCGGCTGGGCCCAATTTCATGTAGACTCTCCCTCCCTGGGTAACCATTTTTCCACACATTCTAAACTCCAAAAACGCAATCAGAATGTGGTTTCAATCTACAGACAATCTGTGCTATATCAGTAACTTGACTTAGCTTTCAGCCAGGCACCCCAAGCAAACTTACATACAAAACCAGTACTCTAGGAAGGTAATGGTAGAAGCAGAGTAACCTGTCTCACATATTCTAAATTAGAATAGAGCCACGTGCAGTCCTTGAATTACCTCAAAACAAAGAAACAAGTGGTATATTTACTAGCCATCCTGCCTCAAAATGACAAAAGCTCTTCAACGCGTGTCGGGGTCCTCAACATAAACCTCTGGGATCAATCCCATGGAGAATAACGTGCATGCCGGGAGGCAGGAAGACAGATCGCGCAGTAGGCGATCGTGGGTTTTGCTTCGAGTTGGAGTCTTACTCTGTCGCCCAGACTGGAGTGCAGTGGCCGCTCCCGGCCACCACAGCCTCCACCTGCTAGGCTCCGGCGATCCTTGCGCCTCAACCTTCCAAGTAGCTGGAACTAGTAGTGAACGCTACCACACGCGACTAATTTTTTGATTTATTACAGAAACGAGGTCTCGCCAATTTGTCCGGGCTGGTCTCGAACCCGCGGGTTCAGGAAATACACTCGCCTCGGCCTCAAAAAGTGCTGGGATTTCAGGCTGAGCCATCTAGCCCGGCTTTAGCGTCCAGGTGATTCGGGTGGCCGCCCTGCAGGCCCTAGGGCCTCCACTGCCGGCCCAGATCCGTCTAACGCGCCTCTGAGGGTGGCATGGATGCCGCCAAAAGCAACCTTCTAAATAAAACGGTCCTCACAGGAAAGCCCGGTGGCCGAAACGAGGTACTACACCCCCGGCTTAGGGAATAAGACAAGTCAAAATACTTACCTCACTGACAAAGCGCCGACTGCAACCCTTGCAGCAAAGGACCGTGGGACACACAGGCAGCCGTATTTATACCTAACGAAGTGCCCGGAAGTCAAGGAATGGCTAGTGCGTCTGCGCAAGAACATGCGCAGTTAGAGAACCGGAGACTCGCTAATACTTCCTGCTTCCGCCCCACCCGTGTCTGTCTCAAAGTCCTTTGGCGGGCGTCGAGCCTTTTTGTGAGACCTTTCTGGAATACTGAATAACAAAAATAGGTTTGTAGGTATGGGACTGGAAATTACGGTAGACTGTATTGACTGGGGAAGTTTGCTTCAGCTACAGTCTCTGCACCAAATCTGTAGTCGATGCCGTTAGGTAGAGTGACCCAAAAACTTTCTAATAATAAGAATTCAAGGTTAAAAAAACAAAAAAGACAGCCGGGCTCGGTGGGTCAGCCTGTAATTCCGCGCCTTGGGAGGCTGAGGTGGGTGGATTTCCTGAGCCCGTGGGTTCGAGACCCCACTGGGCAACTTGGCGAGACCTCATCTCTACAATAAGTCAAAAATTAGCCGGGCGTGGGAGCGTGCGCCTGTAGTTCCAGCTACTTGGAAGGCTGAGGCGGAAGGATCGCCGGAGCCCAGCAGGTCTAGGCTGCGGTGGCCGGGAGCGGCCACTGCACTCCAGTCTGGGCGACAGAGTGAGACTCCAAAAAAAAAAAAAAGACAAACCTGGCCGGGCGCGGTGGCTCAAGCCTGTAATCCCAGCACTTTGGGAGGCCGAGGCGAGAGGATTGCCTGAGCCAAGGAGGTTCAAGACCAGCCTGGACAACTTGGTGAGACCTCATCGTTGCAATAAATCACAAAATCTAATTGGGCGTGGTAGTGTGCCTGTAGTTCCAGCTACTTGGAAGCCTGAGGCGGAAGGATCGCCGGAGCCCAGCAGGTCAAGACTGCGGTGGTTCTGAGCATGCCACTGCACTCCAGCCTGGGCAAATAAGTGAGACTCCTACTCAAAAAATAAAATAAAATAAAATAAAATAAAGCCGGGCGCTGTGGCTCAAGCCTGTAATTCCAGCACTTTGGGAGGCAGCGGCGAGAGGATTGCCTGAGCTCAGGGGTTTGAGACCAGCCTGGGCAACTTGGCGGGACCTCGTCTCTACAGTAAATCAAACAATTAGCTGGGCATGGTGGCACGTGCCTGTACCAGCTACATGGAAGGATGAGGTAGAAGGATCGCCTGAGCCCAGCGGATCGACACTGCAGTGGCCGAGAGCATGCTACTGCACTGCAGCCTGGGCGTCAGAATGAGACTCCGACTCAAAAAAAAAAAAAAAAAAAAGCCACAAAAAATTCTGAAGTCCTAGCTACTTGGGAGGCTGAGACAGGAGGATTGTTTGAGCCAGGATTTTGAGCTATACTCACACCATTCCTCTTTAGCATGGGTGATAGAGGGTCTATGTCAATAGATTGAATGTAGAAGCAGGTAAAACTGCCTTCTATTGAGTGACACATTAAAGAGAACTACAAAAAATGTAAAACAATGTCACTGCTAATTATTTTTGGAAAACAGTTTTTTCATAAAATGAAGTGTTTTGTGAACATTAACATGTTTTGTGAACATGTAATGAGATTACTTAAAAATGTATCAATATTTTAAAATTTCTCCAATTCAGTTTTAGTACAGTATCAGTAGATATCACCCATAGAAACAAACATTATTTGGAGTTCTGGATCATATGATTGTAAAAATGTGATAAACCAGGCACAGTGGCTCAAGCCTGTAATCCTAGCACTTTGGGAGGCTGAGGCGAGAGGATTGCCTGAGTCCAGGGGTTTGAGACCCGCCTGGACAACTTGGCAAGACTTCATCTCTACAATAAATCAAAATTAGCCAGGCGTAGTTGCATGCGCCTGTAGCTCTGGCTACTTGGAAGGCTGAGGAGGAAGGATTGCCTGAGCCCAGCAGGTGGAGGCTGTGGTGGCTGGGAGTGTGCCACTGCACTACAGCCTGGGCGACAGAGTGAGACTCCAACTCAAAACAAACAAACAAAAGGTGATTAAACCCCCAAATTGTTAAGAACTTAATTTTAGAGGAAGACAAATAGTTTTGCTACTTCTCTGGCCACATCACCAGCATTCATTTTCAGTCATTCATTCAACATTTTACTTAAGGGTTATTACTTATTCATTGCTAGACATTGTACTAGACACTGGGGATTCTGAATGAAACACTTTTCCTGTCCTTAACAACTTACAGGGGGGAAACAATCATGGCAGGAATTTAAACTAGGCCAAGAGAATTTTGCAGGGGAGCTAAATTTGAGCTAAAACTTGTAGGATTCTAAAAGGGGTGGGTGTCAATGATTACAGTATTCTAGGCTGGGGAACTAGCAGATACAAAGGTAGACCTATGGTCTCCCATGAACAATGAGAAGTCAGCTTGAGGAGGAACACTAAAGGGGCAACCGTTTGAATTTACCAAGAGACTGGAAAGTAAGCAAGTGTTGAATTACAAAGTATCTTGTAGTCCAGGCCAAGGAGTAACTGGGCAACTGGAGGCCAATATGTTCTTTCTTTTCTTTCCCTCCCTCCCTTCTTTCATTTTTAAGTTGTTTTTTTTTTTTTTTTGAGTTGGAGTCACTCTGTCACCCAGACTGGAGTGCAGTGACTGCTCCTGGCCACCGCAGCCTCGACCTGCCGGGCTCTGGCGATCCTTCCAAGTAGCTGGAACTACAGGCGCGCACTACCACGCCTGGCTAATTTTTAAATTTTATTGTAGAGATGAGGTCTCGCCAAGTTGCCCAGGCGGGTCTCGAACTCGCGGGCTCAGGCAGTCCACTCACCTTGGCCTCCCAAAGTGTGGAATTACAGGGCGAGCCACCAAGCCCGGCTCATTTTTAAGTTTTTTAAGTTTTTATTTTTTTGAGTCGGAGTTTTTTTTTCTTTTTCTTTTTTGAGTTGGAGTCTCACTCTGTCACCCAGACTGGAGTGCAGTGGCTGCTCCCGGCCACCGCAGCCTCGACCTGCTGGGTTCCGGTGATCCTTCCGCCTCAGCCTTTCAAGTAGCCGGAATTACAGGCGTGCGCTACCACGTCTGGCTGATTTTTTGATTTATTGTAGAGATGAGGTCTCGCCAAGTTGCCCAGGCAGGTCTCGAACCTGCGGGCTCAGGCAATCTGCTCACCTTGGCCTCCCAAAGTGCTGGGATTACAGGCTGAGCCACCGAGCCCGGCCTGAGTCGGAGTCTGACTCTGTCACCCAGGCTGGAGTCAGCGGCACACTCAGGTGATCCTTCCGCCTCAGCCTTCCAAGTAGTTGGAATTATAGGCATGCACCACTACATCTGGCTAATTTTTTTGATTTATTGTATAGATGAGGTCTCGCCAAGTTGCCCAGGCTGGTCTCAAACCCCTGGGCTCAGGCAGTTCTCTCACCTCAGTCTCCCAAAGTGCTGGGATTATAGATGTGAGCCATTGCTCATGGCCAGTCCAGGGTGATGTGCAGTGCTGCAATCATAGCTCACTGCAGCCTCCAACTCAAGGGATCCTCTCACCTTAGTCTCTGGATTGCTAGGACTACAATCATGCACCACCACACCCAGCTAATTAAAAAAAATTTTTTGGAAGCAATGAGGTTTCACTGTGTTGCCCAGGCTGGGCCAATAAATTTTGAAGTAAAATTGACTGTGATCATGATTGCATTTTAGAGTGATAACTCTAGTGGCAATACTGGAGGACAGATGGGAGAGGATAATGGAGAGGATGTTGTGAAGTTCCACTAAATTATGCTGTCTTTGAACTTGGATAGTAAAGAAGGTGAAAGATATAGGAGTCCAGAGACATTTCTGAGGTTGGTTGTTCCACTGGACTTGAGAGAAAAGAAAGGAACTTCAGGATTATATCAAAGTTTCAGGCTTGGGAGGTTGAAATATTGTAGTTTCTAACCCCGAAAATTGGAATTGCAGGCTTTGAGCTAGACAGTAAGGTCCACACTGGAGGTGCATGTTACTTGGGAAACAAACAGGTGGGCTCGGTGACTTAGCCTGTAATCCCACACCTTTGGAAGGCTGAGGTGAGTGGTATGCCTGAGCCCGCGGGTTCGAGACCTGCCTGGGCAACTTGGCAAGACCTCATCTCTACAATAAATCAAAAAATTAGCCAGGCGTGGTAGCGTGCGACTGTAGTTCCAGCTACTCGGAAGGCTGAGGTGGAAGGATCACCGGAACCCAGCAGGTCGAGGCTGCGGTGGCCGGGAGCGGCCACTGCACTCCAGTCTGGGCGACAGAGTGAGACTCCAACTCAAAAAACAAAACAAAACAAAACAAAAAAACAGGTATATATATGTCCAAAGGATGATTAGATAGATGGGGTTGGAACTCCAATAAGAAATCTGTGTTAGTGATATAAAATTTAAAGGTTGTCAGAATAAAGGTGGTGGCTAAAGTCATCTTGGGAGAACAGGGAGCATGATGAGAAGACGTAAAAAACCTAGCATTTAGCCGGGCTCGGTGGCTCAGCCTGTAATCCCACGCCTTTGGTAGGCTGAGGTGAGTGGATTGCCTGAGCCCGTGGGTTCGAGACCCGCCTGGGTGGCAAGACCTCATCTCTACAATAAATCAAAAAATCAGCCGGGCGTGGTAGCGCATGCCTGTACTTCCGGCTACTTGAAAGGCTGAGGCAGAAGGATAGCCGGAACCCAGCAGGTCGAGGCTGCGGTGGCCGGGAGTGGCCACTGCATTCCAGTCTGGGCGACAGAGTGAGACTCCAACTCAAAAAAACCACCCAAAAACCAAAACAAACACAAAACAAACAAACAAAAAACCTAGCATTTAAAAGGTAGTTAGGAGCTAGGCTCGATGGCTCAGCCTATAATCCCAGGCTTTGGGAGGCTGAGGTGAGTGGATTGCCTGAGTCCGCGGGTTTGAGACCCGCCTGGGCAACTTGGCGAGACCTCATCTCTACAATAAATCAAAAAATTAGCAGGGTGTGGTAGCGCACACCTATAGTTCCAGCTACTTGGAAGGCTGAGGCGGAAGGAGCGCCGGAGCCCAGCATGTTGAGGCTGCGGTGGCTGGGAGCGTGCCACTGCCCTCCAGTCTGGGCAACAGAGTGAGACCCCAACTCAAAAAAAAAAAAAAAAAAAAAAAGGTAGTTAGGAAAGAAGCCAGCAGTACTGACAGCACAATTAAAGAAGGAGAACCATAAGACAGTGCTCTTGTCCCTACAAAACATCAAAAACTTAGCCGGCTGTGTTGGTGCACACCTGTAGTCCAGCTACTCAGGATTGCCTGAGCCCAAGAGGTTGAGGCTGCAGTGAGCCATGACTGTGCCATTGCACTCTAGCCTGGGTAAGAGTGAGACCCCAACCCAAAAAACAAAACAGGCGACAGTGATGTCTCGGAAGCCAAGGAAGAAGAGTTTTGAATACCAGGACATAGCCCAAAGCAACAGATGCTGCAGAGTAGTCAAGTACATTAGCTAAAAATAGGCCTCTGGATGTGGCAGTGAACTGAGAAGTCACTGGTGAACACAGGGAAAGCCATTTTAGTTTGGATTTAATGTGTGTGTACACACACACACACACACACACACACACACACACACACACACACACACACACTTTTTGAGCTGGAGTCTCTGTTGCCTAGGCTGGAGTGCAGTGGCACACTACTTCCACTTCAGGCTTCTAAATAGCTGGAACTACAGGCACGTGCTACCACTCCCAGCTAATTTTTTGATTTATTGTAGAGACGAAGTCTTGCCAAGTTGTCCAGGCTGGTCTCGAACCCCTGAGCTTGGGTCATCCTCTCAACTCTGCCCCCTAAAGTGCTGTATTACAGGCTTGAGCCACCATGCCCAATCTAATTTATATTTCAATGAGTGAGTGAATATGGCTTTAGATAGGGAAACAATGTGTACAGACAGACCACAGATCACTACCCAAAGCCAAGAAGCCTGTTCAGTTGACATCTCCATCACTTCTTTTTCCTCTGTCAATCATTTAGCTCAGTTGCCTGGCATACCTAAATTGTTCAACATTAGAATAGATTATGTGAAGGGAGCAGAGGAAAAGCAGGAGATAGGGCAAGAGATTTAAATAGAGTTAAACACTGAGTGCAGTGGCTCATGCATGTAATTGTCTCTACAATAAATCAAAAAATGAGCCTGGTATGGTTGGGTGCAGTAGTTCCAGCTACTGATAAGGCCAAGGTGGAAAGATCACCTGAGCCCAGCAGGTCGAGACTGGTTGCTGTGATCATGCCACTCAACTTCAGCCTGGGTAACAGAATGAGACTTTGACTCAAAGTAAAAAAAAGAAAATGAAATAGATTTAAGGGAAGATTGTTTCTTGGGGGCAGGGGAGGGTAGGAAGCAAATAAATAAACGTGTGTGTCTTCAGTGCCAGATAGAGGAATGTATTTTTCTCCTCTTTTTTTTTTTTGAGTTGGAGTCTCACTCTGTCACCCAGACTGGAGTGCAGTGGCTGCTCCTGGCCACCGCAGCCTCGACCTGCTGGGCTCTGGTGATCCTTCCGCCTCAGCCTTCCAAGTAGCTGGAACTACAGGCATGGGCTACCATGCCCGGCTAACTTTTTGACTTATTGTAGAAATGAGGTAGCCAAGTTGCCCAGGCAGGTCTCGAACCCGCGGGCTCAGGCAATCCACTCACCTCAGCCTCCCAAAGTGCAGGATTACAGGCTGAGCCACCAAGCCTGGCTTATTTTCTCCTCTTAAATGACCTCTATGCTCTACACGGGAGGCACAAATCTCGGGGGAAAAGGTAACAATATGCACACAGAAAGACAGGAGCAAGAGGTCTGGGCTGCTGGAGATTCCTGGTCTTCCCTTCATGCCTCCTAGGGATGGAATTGAATAGAAACTTGATGTGGTCTTGGCTGTGTTTTGGCTTCGGGGTTGGGCTTTCCTTTGATGTACATTCTCATCGTCTATAAATATACCTCATCTCATCCCTTGCCCATTCAATATCTGTTGGATCTTTCTGCTAGTGGGTTTCCAAACTTCCTTCTCCTGGAGCACAGTCATAAATCCACAAAGACCCATTCACTGTTTCAGCAAACAATGGGCAATGTGCATCTTCTCAACAACCTTCTGGAGACAGACAGTATAACCTCAAAAGGGCAACAGCAGCTTGAGGCCTCTTGGAAGGGCTTGTGGAAGGAAAATCTGAGAGCAGGTGGAATGCGATGCCATGAGTTCTTTTAATCCTTGGTCAAGGGTGGTGAACTAAAGAAGACCAGTCTCTGGAGTGACACATAGAAAGTGAGTCATTGCTGAGGCCAGCTGGATTGAAACTGGCTGCTTGCCAGAAAGGACAACATGAAGTACCAGCTGTCCTTTTGTGATGTCAGTCTGAGGTCCATTATGTGGTCCATGTTGAGTAAATCCTTGTAAGGGCAACTGATTGGGATGCAAGTGCTTGTTCTTGAATATATTAAAATATTCCATATTTTGCTTTAATCTTAGGGAAGCAACATCACCTCAGTTTCTTTTTATTTTTTTGGACACAGGGTCTTACTCTGTCACTCAGGTTGGAGTACAGTGGTGGAATCCTGGCTTCCTACAGCCTCGACCTCCTGGATTCAAGCGTGATCCACCTCAGCCTCCCAAGTAGCTGGGACTACAGGTATGTGCTGCAACACTTGCCGTTTTGGTTTTTTTTGTTTGTACTTTTTGTAGAGATGGAGTCTTACTATGTTTCCCAAGCTGGTCTCTAACTTCTGGACTAAAGTGATTCTCTTGCCTCAGCCTCCCAAAGTGCTAGAATTATAGGCATGAGCTACTGTGCCTGGCCAACCTGTTTCTTCACTGGTCAAATGAATATACTATCACTTAACTAACAGGTTATGAGTGGGCTAAATAGGATAAAGGGCCTAGTGCAGTACTTGGTACGTATGGGGTTCATAGTCAGCTCTCCTGTCTGAAACCTATTCTTTTTTCCATATTTGTGCACAGACAGAAACAAACATAAATGACTCTCACTTCTGGCTACATTTAATGTCATAACTATTATTTTTACTTCCTCATCGACTTATCATTTGGCGGCATTAGCAATATTTTAGGTATCATTTTTAAGCTGGCTTTAATCTTTTAGAATAGAGTAGAAAAGGCTGGGTGCCGTGGCTCAGCCTGTAATCTCAGCACCTTGGGAGGCCAAAGCGAGAGGATGGCTTGAGCCCAGGGGCTTAAGACCAGCCTGGGCAACTTGGTGAGACCTCATTTCTACAATAAATAAAAAAATCAGGTCGGGCTGGGTGCCTCAGCCTGTAATCCCACGCTTTGGGAGGCCGAGGAGAGTGAATTGCTTGAGCCTGCGGGTTCAAGACCCGCCTAGGGCCGGGCTCGGTGGCTCAGCCTGTAATCCCGTGCCTTTGGGAGGCTGAGGTGAGTGGATTGCCTGAGCCCGCAGGTTTGAGACCCTCCTGGGCAACTTGGCGAGACCTCATCTCTACAATAAATAAAAAAAAAAAGACCCGCCTGGGCAACTTGACGAGACCTCATCTCTACAATAAATCAAAAAAATTAGCCGGGTGTGGTAGCGTGCACCTGTAGTTCCAGCTACTTGGAAGGTTGAGGCAGAAGGATCGCTGGAGCCCAGCAGGTTGAGGCTGCGGTAGCCGAGAGTGGCCACTGCACTCCAGTCTGGGCGACTGAGCGAGATTCCAACTCAAAAAAAAAAAAATTAGCTGGGTGTAGTGGCGTGTACCTGTGGTTACAGGCTACTTGGAAGGCTGAGGCTGAAGGGTCACCTAAACCCAGCAGGACAAGGCTGCTGGTGGCTGTGAGCGTGCCACTGCACTCCAGACTGTAACAGATTGAGATTCCAACTCAAAAAAAAAAAAAAAAAAAAAGAATAAATGGAGAACATAAAGAAAACCCTCACACCAGAATACCTTGGTATTTTAAAATTCTAAAATACTTTAATAATTAATATTGATGGGAAGACTGATATACAATGTAATGATTTATTTTACAAGGAGATTCTGTACACCAGGGAAGCATCTTGAAATACAATACACCAGGCTTTTATTTCCTCTTTACATTATGATTGTGAGTTCCTGTGTAAGTTGACACTTACATGAAAAGGGAACACAAAATCCATTTTTAAATACATAAAAACTAAACAAACACTTGAATAGACTTGACTGCCAAAGTGTCTTGTTTCAAAAGAACACGAATGAGATGAATGATGAACCAAATTCCTTGGTGGCACATAGAAGGCGGACAAGTAACTCAGGAAATCAAATCCTGTTTCAAGCTTGGCACATTAAAGGGAAGAAAGGCAGTGAAAAAAGGGTTTGAAAATGTCGCCTCAAGTCACAAAGAATGCTGGCATGAGTGAAGGAGTCTCCAAACGAACAAGATAAAACGGTTAGAAGTAGTCAAGTTAGTAGTTAATGTGTGGCTGTCATATCCAGACCTCTAAGAGACTTAGTAGAATCCTCAGTTCTCTTCACTCAGTTCTCCCAAGTGTTAATGAATTTCAAGAACATGTGGAAACAGTATAATTTCCATAGTCATAAAACAGTTGACAATAACTGAGAAATCCAAATCCCCCTTTTTCCCTACACAGAGAGAAGACACTGCCTTTTAAGGACACTTAAGATTTTTTGTTTTGACCTGATGTTCTGATTCTTCAGCAAGGCTGACATGGATATAAAAGGAGGAAAATCTACTGACAGATTACATGCAGAACAAATGATAGGGACCTGCAAAATTAGAAGAAATCTATGAGATAGTCACAATTTCCTGAACATTACAGCGAAGGAAAAAAGTCACATTCATCAGTTAAATAGAGACTATTTTTTTCTTCCACTAAAAGTGTGGAAAGGATTTAGAGGGAAAGAGTGAGGCTGTATGGTTTTCAATAACAATTCAAAGAAAGCAACAAAATGTTCTGTTTAAAGAAATCATATCAATATATATTACAAATACAGAAGGGGGGGCTAAGCCAATGCCCAGGCACCAACCATACCAGGAACATGTGGAAGAAGAGGGGCAAGAAGCTGCCAGGAAGGGTCAGCGTTGGAGCGAGGAGGGAGCTGCAGCAGGAGAGGGCAGACAGTGCTGAGAAGAGAGAGAGGAGCAGTGGACCAAGACTGTGCCCTCCTTGCATTTCCAAAGGCCTTTTCCTATCCAGCACCCCCTCATCCCTTAGGACTTTGCTGAGATTCTGGCTGGAAGTATGGGGAGTGCCAGCTCACAAACACTTCCACAGGGTTGCTACAACTCTGCTTTATGGAGGAGAATATACCTATTGGTCAAAGTGATTTAGAATATCATTTGGAACACTAAAAGTACAACAGCCTATAAAATTTAAGCCACAAGTTAGTTTTATGCCAAGTTGGCATTAATGTTAAGGCTTTTCTTGTTTTTGTATATAGAAAATATACATGCTTTTTCATTTAAGTAACTTGCATTCTAGTTGCAGCTAAGATTGTTTAACAGGAGAAAAAAAATTCCCATTACTTCAGGATCATTATTTTAAGTAAAAATAAGAATGACTTGTGAAGAAAAGGAGGAACATGTCAGATCCTGACATTTGTCTCAGGCTTGGGTACCTGAAGAGGACTGTATTGCTGTGTTCCAAGAGGTATAGTGCAATGCTGTCATCTGACATGCCAATATGGTATGAAGGATGCCCCTGGAGTTGGAGACCCTTTTACCAGAAGGCTGGAGACCTCCAGAAGGTTGTCCCCACCACAAATTGGATTTGATGGCTGGAATTTAGTGCCTACACAAGTGGGTCTCACAACCAGGATAGGTAAGGCTAATGGTGCAAACTGTGCCTCAGTACAGGCAGCTATCTTGGGGTAAGGGCCCAGGGGTAGCACATGAGAATCCATTCCAGTGAAATGCTACATTCATAGAAGTGCTGTTTACCCCAGAACTAGGTCCCAAAGGAAGCCATTCTGGCTGTGCTGGGAAGTGCTAAAGTTCCCTCCACACTCTGGAGACGGAAGTGGCAAAGCAGCTGTGTTTGGGGAGTTGTTTAGTTCTTCTCAAACTTCAGCATCATGGACGATGGTAGCTAAAAAAGATGATCAAAAAGAGACAAGTTACCAGATAACATACATTGCTTTGCTGTAATTATAGTAGTAAGAAAATGTTATATCCTAATTAAAATGGCCTCTCCTCTGTTCTAATTCTACCTGATCTTTATGTTGCATCTGATCCTCTTGATTCCTATATTCTTTCTTAAACTCTCTTCTCTTGGCTTCTGTAACACTATCTTTCCCTTAGTTTTCTTTATTCTTCTTAATTGTTCTTCCTCAGTAAGCTGTTCTGGGTCAGTTAAATCAAAAACAATTTCCCCCATAAAGGTACACTATCTTCTCTCATTTGTATCTTTAGATCTTGCCTTCTTTCTAAATTCTAGGCTGAACATCTAACTTACTCAGCCAGGAGTGGTGGCTCACATCTGTAATCCCAACATTTTGGGAGGCTAAGGTTGGAGGACTGCTTGAGCCCAGGAGTTCAAGACCAGCCTGGGTGACAGATTGAGACCTCATCTCTACAAAAAAAAAAAAAAAAAAAATGGAATTGGAGTCTCACTCTCTCTCCCAGGCTGGAGTGCAGTGGCACACTCACAGTTACCACAGCCTCGATCTGCTGGGCTCAGGTGATACTTCTGCCTCAGCCTTCCAAGTAGCTAAAACTACAGATACGCCCCACCATGCCTGGCTAATTTTTTGACTTATTGTAGAGATCAGGTCTTGCCAAGTTGCCCAGGCTGGTCTCAAACCCTGGGGCTCAGGCAATCCTCTTGCTTCTGCCTCCCAAAATGTTGGGATTACAGGTATGAGCCACTGCACCTGGCCTAAAATATTTTTTTTAAAACAGTGCCAATTGATTTAAAAATTAAAAAAGTACATTTAACTCTTTTCTAGGCATCTTTATCTCCATGTGCCACAGGTTCATCAAACTTAACAGATCGAATTTATTTTCCAACTTGTTTATTGTCTGCCTTTTTCTTTTAGAATAAAACCTCACTGAGGACAAACTTTGTTTTCTGCTGTATCCCAAGGACCTAGCACTGTATCTATCATGTAGTAGGTGCTCAATAAATATTTGTTGAATAAACTACACTGTTCATATGAACTCCTTGTCGCCTTTCCAGACTTAAATTTAAGTTAGAAATAAAAGAGTCGTTTTGACTACTCCTTTATTTTATCCCTGGAATCCAACAGATAACCAAATTTTATTGATTCTATGCTTGAAAAGTTTTTCCAATCTTTCCAATCTCTCCTTTGTATTCTATCACTTGCCTGCTCTGAGCTATCACCATGCTCACTATGACTATTTCCATCCCTTCCTAACTGGTTTCCTTGCTGCAAGTGTCTTCATAATTCCATATGACCTTTCACAGTTTCACCAGAGCTTGTTCTGAAATATGCAGAATTCCCTGCTTATAAACTTCCAATGGTTCTGGCATCCTAAAATTATAGTCAAAGCACTTCAAAGGTGGGCACAGTGGCTCAGGACTGTAATCCCAGCATTTTGGGAGGCCAAGGTAGGAGAACTGCTTGAGCCCAGGAGTTTGAGACCAGCCTGGGCAACATAGCAAGACCTTGTTTCTACAAAAAATAAAAAAATTAGCCTGGTGTGGTGGCACATACCAATAGTCCCAGCTACTTGGGAGGCTGAGGCAAGAGGATCGCCTGAGCCCAGGAGTTCTTTATCTCCAGGGCTCTCTTTAACTCCAGGAGTTCGAGGCTGCAATAAACTATGATTGTGTCCAACCTGGGCAAGAGAACAAGACTTTGCCAATAAAAGAAGGAAGGAAGGAAGGAAGGAAGAAAGGGGAAAAGAAAAAGAAAAAACAGATGCTTTCACTGACTACATTTGCAGATAGCTGAGTCTAGATTTTGGTGGGTCCTTAATTACAAGAGCAATTCCAAATCAAAATATTTTTAGCAGGGCTTGGTGGCTCAGCCTGTAATCCTACGCCTTTGGGAGGCTGAGGTGAGTGGACTGACTGAGCCCCTGGGTTCGAGACCCGCCTGGGCAGCGAGACCTCATCTCTACAATAAATCAAAAAATCAGCCGGGCGTGGTAGTGCATGCCTGTAATTCCGGCTACTTGGAAGGCTGAGGCGGAAGGATCGCCGGAGTCCAGCAGGCCGAGGCTGCGGTGGCCGGGAGCGGCCACTGCACTCCAGTCTGGGCGACAGTGAGACTCCAACTCAAAAAAATATATATATATATATCTTTAGGTGTTTTTCATGAAGACAGTTAATTAAAATGAAGTTTATACAATAAATTGGGAAGGTCAACTGTGCTAAACAAAACTGAAACCAGAAAGGGCAAGATCTTGTCTAACTTAGCAACATCTCCTCATTCATAACCTGAGAGAGTAAAGTGCAAGGAAGAGAGCATCCCATAGCTATTCATCTGTTTCTCCAAATCTGGTTCTGCAATTTACTAGCAAGTCAAGCAATTTGCTCAACTATTTTAAGTCTCAATTTCCTCACTGATAAAATAGGGATATTGACACATCTTGCAGGTTTAGTGCAAGGATTAAATAACAAACATTAAACGCCATACTCAGAATAGACATTACTACTGCCTCTTAGTATACATCCTTTTCTCTGACTATAGTCTTCTTGCAGTCAACTCTGAGGTTTCTCCTTTTTAATGTCATTGGAGCCCTTCACATCTGAACAATTCCGGTAATGTTCGTTTTCTTGGAAAGATCTACTTAGCTCACAGTATTGGGTCTTTTGGGTCTTACCGTGTAAAATGTTTGCTCTCTTCATGAACCTCCATTTCTGAGCTTTTAAATTCATTTAGTTCTTTTCTTATGGCAGCCTATGGAGTAGAAACAAAAAATTTTCAGCTTCTTCTGGTGGCTGCAGTATAGACTATGAATTGCCATCTATTTTTCGGCTGTACTTAACTTTGTGAGTCATTGCAACCCCTTGCAGACAACCCAGGAGGAGGAAAGAAGGGAGGTCCATACAATGAGCCAAGATACACATCACTTTCCCTGACACCATATGTCTCAGAATAAACCTAAAGTCTTGAGTTTAGTCAAAATACTTGAAAAACATGAAAGAGATACTGTAGCTTTTATAGCTTTCATACCATGTAAAAATTTCCCATTATAAGAGTGGAATATGGGTAATTACTAAAACATACAGCCCCAAATCCCTCAATCAAACATAACCATTGTTAAAAAATGTGTTTTATTTCCTTTCAGTTTTTTAACTCTGTGATACAGCAGGTATTTTATTTCTTTCGGTACTGGTATTGGAGTAATTAGTATAAAGTTTCTATTTGTATATCTTGGTGTTTTGTATCCTGATTTGAAATTTAACATTATATCAAAACTGGAAGCTTTGTTTATGGCTCTCTCTTCTAGTTAATACTTTGCATCCTTCAAAGAAAGAAAAGTGAGCAAGAGAATGTTTTCCAGGTACCTTGTCAGCAGGGGTCAGTTTGGTCCAAGGTTTGTCAGCTCGCCGGTCATAATCTTGAGCATCAGTTACCTCCACATATTCATTAAATCTCAGAATCTTCCTGGCAAGTAGTTCAGCCACAGTTGGTCTTTGGCTGAGCTGAAAGAAATGGAGCCTCTTTCACTAAGCCAGGAATTAAACATCAATCATGTATTCAAATTGCTTCTTTGTTTTTTGAACGGGAGTCTCACTCTGTCGCCCACACTATAGTGCAGTGGCATGCTCCTGGCCACTGCAGCCCCGACCTGCTGGGTCCTGGTGATCCTTCCACCTCAGCTTTCCAAGTAGCTGGAACTACAGGCATGTGCTTCCATGCCCAGCTAATTTTTGATTTATTGTGGAGATGAGGTCTCGCCAAGTTGCCCAGGTGGGTCTTGAACCCGCAGTCTCGGGCAATCCACTTGCCTCGGCCTCCCAAAGTGCTGGGATTACAGGCTGAGCTACCAAGCCTGGCCTCAAATTGCTTCTAATCCAGTGCTTCAACCTCTAATGCACACTGAAATCACCTGGGGGGCTTTAAACACTTCAAATCCCTGGGTCCCATCCCCAGAGATTATGGGGATCAGGTTTTTGTTTGTTTGTTTTTTGAGTTGGAGTCTCACTTTGTCACCCAGGCTAGATTACAGTGGCACGCATGGTCACGGCCACACCAGCGTTGACCTGCTGGGCTCAGGTGATGCTCCCGCCTCAGCCTTCCAAGCAGCCGGAACTATAGGCATGCGCTACCATGCCCTGCTTATTTTTGATTTATTGTAGAGACAAGGACTCACCAAGTTGCCTGGGCTGGTCTCGAATCAGCAGGATCAGGCAATCCACTTGCCTTGGTCTCCCAAAGTACTGGGATTACAGGCTGAGCCACCAAGCCCAGCCTTTTTTTAAAATTAAATTTTATTTTAGATTCAGGGATATATGTGCATGTTTGTTATATGGATGTATTGCATACTGATGAGGATTTGACTTCTAGTGTACTCATTATTCAAATAGTGTACTCATTATTCAAACACTGTACCTGATAGGTAATTTTTCAACCCTCAGCCACCCCCATCCACCCGTTTTTTTTTTTAAGTTGGAGTCTCACTCTGTTGCCCAGACTGGAGTGCAGTGGCCGTTCCCGGCCAGCACAGCTTCGACCTGCTGGGCTCTGGCAATCCTCCCGCCTCAGTCGTCCAAGTAGCTGGAACTATAGGCATGCACTACCACGCCCGGCTCATTTTGATTTATTGTAGAGATGAGGTCTCACCAAGTTGCCCAGGCGGGTCTTGAACCCATGAACTCAGGCAATCCACTCACCTCAGCCTCCCAAAGGTGTGGGATTACAGGCTGAGCCACCGAAAACACTCCTGTTTTAAAGTCCCCACTATCTACTATTTCCGTTTTTTTTTTTTTGAGTTGGAGTCTCACTCTGTCCCTCAGGATGGATTGCAGTGGCATGCTCATGGCTACCGCAGCCTCGACCTGCTGGGCTCAGGCAATTCTTTGGCCTCAGCCTTCCAAGTAGCTGGAACTACAGGCATGCGCCACTACACCCAGCTAATTTTTTGGTTTCTTGTAGAGATGAGGTCTCGCCAAGTTGCCCAGCTGGTCTTGTACCTGTGGGCTCAAGCAATCCTCTTACGTATAATCTCAGCCTCCCAAAGTGCAGGGATTATAGGCATGAGCAACTGTGCCTGACCTACTATTTCCACCTTTATGTCCATGTGTACCCAGGAGATTTTTTTTTTTTGAGTCAGGGTTTCACTGTCACCTAGGCTGGAGTGCAGTGGCAAGATCATGGCTCATCACAGTCTCAACCTCCTGGGCTCAGGAGTGCTCCTTCTGCCTCAGCCTCCTCAGTAGCTGGGACTACAAGTGTGTGCCACCACACCTAGCTAATTTTTACATTTTTAAAAATATGGAAGGTTGAAGTGGAAGGTTTGTCTGAGTCCAGCAGGTCAAGGCTGCAGTGGCTGTGAGCGTTCCACTCTACTCCAGCCTGGGTGACACAGTGAGACTCCAACACCAAAAAAAAAAAAAAAATTTTTATTTATTTCTTATTTACTTATTTATTTATTTGTTTATTTATTTATTTATTATTTATTTATTTATTTATTTATTTATTTTTTGAGTTGAAGTCTCACTCTGTCACCCAGACTGGAGTGCAGTGGCTGCTCCCGGCCACTGTAGCCTTGACCTGCTGGGCTGTGGTGATCCTTCTGCCTCAGCCTTCCAAGTAGCTGGAACTACAGGAGCACGCTACCACCCCCAACTGATTTTTGATTTATTGTAGAGATGAGGTCTCACCAAGTTGCCCAGGCGGGTCTCGAACCCACGGGCTCAGGCAATCCACTCACCTCAGCCTCCCAAAGGCGCGGGATTACAGGCTGAACCACCGAGCGTGGCTTATTTTTTTGAGTTGGAGTCTCTGTTGCCCCGGCCAGAATGCAGTGGCACACTCATGGCCACTGCAGCCTCGACCTGCTGGGCTCAGACAATCCTTCCGCCTTAGCCTTCCAAGTAGCTGGAACTACAGGCATGCGCCACCATGCCCAGCTAATTTTTTGAGTAATTGTAAAGATGAGGTCTCACCAAGTTGCCCAGGCTGGTCTCCAACTCATGGGCTCAGGCAATCCTCTCACTTCGGCCTCCCAAAGTGCTGGGATTATAGGCATGAGCCATTACGCCCAGCCCCCCCAAAATTTTTTTAAAAATAGAGATGAGGTTTTACTATGTTGCCTATGCTGATTTTGAACTCCTAGGGTCGAGGAATCCTCTTGCCTTGGCCTTCTAAAGTGCTGGGATTGTAGGCATAAGCCACTCTACCCAGGACCAGGAGTTCTTAAAAAAAAATTTTTAAGCACTTCAATGCACAGGTGTGATAGAAAGCACTTCTATAATCTACTGCTTTTCCAACTTTAATATGCATATCAATTATCTGGAGATCTAATTACAATGGAGATTCTGAATAAACAGGTCTTAGAGCCTGAGATTAAGCATCTCTTGCCAACTACCAGGTGATGCCAATGCTTCTGGTCCATGGACCACATTTTAGGTAGCAAGGCTCTTATGAATTTTCTTTCAACATGAATTATGCCCAAGATAGCTGATTCTGTAACAAATTATGATTTAAGGTTACATAATCAGGCAACCTGCTCAATCTGAAGCATTAAATCCAGCCATGAATACTAACTATCAAGGATAGTTCCTTTGTTCCTAGGGAAAAAGAAGTGGGATAAATCAGGAAAAAAAGTATCTGATGTCTTGCACTCCTGGGGATTCTTATAACTCTTTTTTTTTTGAGTTGGAGTCTCACTCTGTTGCTCAGGTTGGAGTGCAGTGGCATGCTTGTGGTCACCACAGCCTCAACCTGCTGGGCTTAGGTGATCCTTCTGCCTCAGTCTTCCAAGTAGCTGGAACTATAGGCATGTGCCACCATGCCTGGCTGATTTTTTGATTTACTGTAGAGATGAGGTCTTGCCATGTTGCTCAGGCTGGTCTCGAACCCCTAAGCTCAGGCAATCTTCTCGCCTCTGTCTCCCAAAGTGATGGGATTATAGACATGAGCCACTGTGCCCAGCTGGATTCTTATAACTTTTAAGAAATAGCTAGAGAATTCAGACCAAATCAGAATCTATAGGAGGCAATTGCAAACTTATGGTAGAGGGAAGGAAGGGGGAAAGGGATTAACCCCAGGGCTTAAAAGCCAACACAGGTGTAGTTAAGATTCTATTCTAATTCATCTGAGACTAAGGAGAAAAATCACGGTTTTTTTTTTTTATGAGTTGGAGTCTCACTCTGTCGCCCAGGTTGGAGTGCAGTGGCACACTCATGTTCACCGCAGTGGCACGCTCATGTTCACCGCAGCCTTTACCTACTGGGCTCAGGCGATCCTTCCAAGTAGCTGGAACTACAGGCATGCGCCACCATGCCCAGCTAATTTTTCAATTAATTGTAGAGACTAGGTCTCATCAAGTTGCTCAGGCTGGCCTTGAATCTCTGCCTCTGCCTCCCAAAGTGCTGGGATTATAGGTATGAGTCACTGCACCTAGCTTTTTTTTTTTTTTTTTTGTCAGAGTCTCACTCTGTCACCCAACCTGGAATGCAGTGGCATGCTCACAGCCACCACAGCCTCAACCTGCTAAGCTCAGATGATCCTTCCACCTCAGCCTCCTGAGTTACTGGAGCACAACAAGTGCACAACAGGTGCACGCCACCACCCCCAGCTAACTTTTTGACAAAAATTAGAGACAAGGTTTTGCCAATTTGCCCAGGCTGGTCTCAAACTTGTGGGCTCAGGCAATCCTCTTGCTTCTGTCTCTCAAAGTGCTGGGATTACAGGCATTAGCCACTGTGTCTGGCTTATAAAAGGTCAAAATTTATTCAGTAACACATTTAATGAATACCTTCTTGTACTAGGCTTTTAAAAAATATTAATAATTTTGGCTGGGTGGTGGCTTACGCCTATAATCCCAGCACTTTGGGTGGCTGAGGTGAGAGGATTGCCTGAACTCCCAGGTTCAAGACCAGCCTGGGCAACTTGGTGAGACCTCATCTCTATAATAAATCAAAAAATTAGCTGGGCATGGTGGCATGTGCCTGTAGTTTCAGCTACTTGGAAGGCTGAGGCGAAAGGATTGTCTTAGCCCAGCAGGTTGAGGCTGTTGCAGCCATGTGCATGCCACTGCCCTCCAGCCTGGATGACAGAGTGAGACTCCTACTCAATAAAAGAGGCTGGGCGCTGTGGCTCATGCCTATGATCCCAGCACTTTGGGAAGCTGAGGTGAGAGGACTACCTGAGTCCAGGGGTTTGAGACCAGCCTGGGCAACTTGGCGAGACCTCATCTCTACAATAAATCAAAAAATTAGTTGGGTATGGTGGCACATGCCTGTAGTTTCAGCTACTTGGAAGTTGGGGCAGAAGGATCACCTGAGCCCAGCAGGTCAAGGCTGCGGTGGCCGTGAGTGTGCCACTGCATTCCAGCCTGGGTGACAGAGTGAGTCTCCGACTCAAAATAAAAAAAGAGAGGACAGGCTCAGTGGCTCGGTCTGTAATCCCAGCACTTTGGGAGGCCAAGGATTGTCTGAGACCGTAGGTTTGAGACCAGCCTGGGCAAGTTGGTTAGACCTTGTCTCTACAATAAATCAAAAAATTAGATGGGCATGGTAGCGTGCACCTGTAGTTCCGGCTACTTGAAAGGTTGAGGCAGAAGGATCGCCTTAGTTCAGCAGGTCGATGCTGGGGTGGCTGTGAGTGTGCCACTGCACTCCAGTTGGGCAATGGAGTGAGACTATGACTCAAAAAAAAAAGAAAAAAAGAAAGAAAAAGAGCTCCTGATAATGTTGTTTTCTATATTTGCATCATGTATTACATTTTCATAGCAATCTATGATACCTAAAGTCAGATTCATTTCTTTCCAAATAGGTCATCCAAACATAAGACATATATAGTCAACCAAAGCCAAGAGCAACAGTACCTTTCTAGTGAGCCGACGTTTAATCTCTCGTTTTTCTGCCTGACGATCAGCCTCATTTTTAGCTACAATGAACAGTCAAGAACAAATAATATTACTTCAAATGGCAATGTGAATATCAAACTTTTAAATAATTATACCACAGATATTTTTTATAGGTCCAAATTATAATACTAACTTCGTTCTCTCTGAGCTTGAGCCAAAAAAAAAAAAATACTAACTTTGGGGATGACTAATCAAGATGATTTTTTTGTCAACTGGCATAGTAAAAAAACTTAAGAGCAAGGTCAGCAAACTATGGTAACAAATCTGGCCAGCTGCCTGTATTTTTACTGTACAAGAGCTAAGAATGGGCTTTACATTTTAAAATGGGTTTTTAAGTACCTACATCATAGTTGTCCATCTGCTTTTTGTCCTGCAAAGCCAATAATATTTACTATATGTACTTGGAGAAAAAATTTGCAAATTTTTGCTCAAGAGTGACTGCTAAGATGGAGATCACACCATTTTGTGTGATATGTCTATAGAGGCTCCCACACTTTAAAATTTACTACGTAGTTAAATTGTATATACCAAAATAGTGCCAAGAGAATGGAATGGATTGATCAGATGGCACATGCCCACAAATAACCCCAGGGAAGCCTAAACTCTCCAGTGAGGTTTTCTTTTTTCCCTTAGTCCTTTTGTCACCCAGGAGTAAAGAGGTTTTTAAAGCCAAATTTCACTCTATAATCTGGAAAAACGAATCAAATCTGTACTAGATTAGAACATTGTTTCAGAAAGTTAACTATACACACAGACAGCAAATTAAATACATGGTTCTATTTGGTGACTACAGAGGTAAGACAGTGTTAAGTGATGAAAGCAAGTGGAAGCAAAGGACTTGGTTTGGGGCTCCACCCTAACATTCTGCCAGGAACAGGAAGGTTTCCTCGCATGCATAGCTACTACCTTAGCTCCTTAAAGACAGAGAAAAGTTGGGCACATCCCCCACATACTGACAAATCCTTCCAAATGCCTAGGGAGTCCTAGGATACTGTGAGAACATTACAACAAAGTGTTCTGGAGTACCACAGTACACTTAAACAATACCATAATGGTATCTGCCACAGGAAGCTTGGGGGAGCTCTTCCTTAAGGGGAAAAATGAATAGTCCTTCCTGGCTGGAACACTCTCTCCTTAGCCTTTGCAGCAAAAGTGTCTTTTCCATTATGTATATTAAAATCAGAAACATATAAACAAAATCTATACAACTTTATTTCCATAGCAGGACTCACGCTGTAATATATTTCGTTGTTCTAGTTCTTCTGGTGTTGGTCTTTGGCTCAGTCGCCTGAAAAGGAGATAAATAAGGATAACGTTTATGTTAAATTTCTCTCTCTGTTTTTTTTTAAACAAATCAAGCAAGTAGCTTTATTTATTTATTTATTTATTTATTTATTTATTTTTTTGAGTTGGAGTCTCACTCTGTTGCCCAGACTGGAGTGCAGTGGCCGCTCCCGGCCACTGCAGCCTTGACCTGCTGGGCTCCGGCGATCCTTCCGCCTCAGCCTTCCGAGTAGCCGGAATTACAGGCGTGCTACCACGCCTGGCTAATTTTTTTATTTATTGTAGAGATGAGGTCTCGTCTGCCCGGGCGGGTCTCAAACCCGTGGGCTCAGGCAATCCACTCACCTCAGCCTCCCAAAGGCACGGGATTACAGGCTGAGCCACCGAGCCCGGCTGCAAGTAGCTTTATTAAGCAAAGAATAGTCCACTCTCAAAAAGGAAGATCAGGCGGAAACAGCATCAGGTTAAACTTCTTAGTCTTGTTCATAAATATTTTTTGGCCATAGTTCATTTAAAAAAATTTTTGAGTCAGAATCTCACTCTGTTGCCTAGGCTGGAGTGCAGTGGCACAATCACGGATCACCACAGCCATGACCTCTTGGGCTCAGGTGATACTTCTGCCTCAGCCTCCTGAGTAGCTAGGACTACAGGTGTGCTACCAAGCCTGGTGAATTTTTTTGATTTTTTTTTTTTGTTGAGATACAGTCTTGCTTATGTTGCCTAGGCTGGTCTCGAACTCCTGGGCTCAAGTGATCCTACTGCTTTGGCCTCCCAAAGTGCTGGGATTACAGGTGGGAGCAACTGTGGCTGGCTGTGGCCATAGTTTATATTAGTCCATTCACAATTAGGAAATCAATAAGCCAGGCTTGGTGGCTCAGCCAGTAATCCTGGCACTTTGGGAGACTGAGATGAGTGGATTGCCTGAGCCCGCAGGTTTGAGACCAGCCTGGGCAACTTGGTCAGACCTCATCTCTACAATAAACCAAAAAATTAGCCGGGCATGGTAACACGTACCTGTAGTTCTGGCTACTCGGAAGGCTGAGGCAGAAGAATTGCTGGAGCCCAGCAAATCAATGCTGGGGTGGCCGTGAGCATGCCACTGTACTCCAGCCTGGGTGACGAGTGAGACTCCAACTCAAAAAAAAAAAAAAGGAATCAATAAATTTTGAAACTGATATATTTCTTTTTTTTTTTTTGAGTTGGAGTCTCACTCTGTCGTCCAGACTGAAGTGCAGTGGCCACTCCCAGCCACCACAGCCTCCACCTACTGGGCTCCAGTGATCCTGCCACCTCAGCCTTCTGAGTAGCTGGAACTATAGGCGTGTGCTACCATGCCCGGCTAATTTTTTTGATTTATTGTAGAGATGAGGTCTCGCCAAGTTGCCCAGGCGGGTCTCAAACCCGCAGGCTCAGGCAATCCACTCACCTCAGCCTCCCAAGGCGCAGGATTACAGGCTGAGCCACCAAGCCTGGCAAAACTAATATATTTCATGTGTTTAATTGATTGTTTATAATTTCATATTGAAAGTGCTAACACAGATATTGTATTATAAAAAAGAACTATATATGCAAGCAGGAGACCAGGACTCTAGTTTTGGCTCTATATCAATAAAAGCTATCACCACAAGCTGGCTCAGCCTGTAATCCCGCACCTTTGGGATGCTGAGGTGAGTGGACTGCCTGAACCCGCGGGTTTGAGACCCGCCTGGGCAGGCGAGACCTCATCTCTACAATAAATCAAAAAATTAGCCAGGCATGGTAGCGCATGTCTGTAATTCTGGCTACTTGGAAGGCTGAGGTGGAAGGATCGCCGGAGCCCAGCAGGTCAAGGCTGCGGTGGCTGGGAGTGGCCACTGCACTCCAGTCTGGGCGACAGAGTGAGATCCCAACTCAAAAAAAAAAAGCTATCACCACAAAAAAAAACTCAATTAGATCCTGAGTTTTCTGATCTGTAAAGTGAAGGTTTGGACTGAAGTGGTGGCTCCCAAGCAAATTTACCTCTTCAGGAGCATTAGAGACTGTTAAAACACAGATTCCTGGCTGGGTATGACGGTTCACGCTTTTAATCCCAATACTTTGGGAAGTGGAGGTAGGAGGATTGCTTGAATCCAGGAGTTCGAGACCAGCCTAAGCAATACAGTGAGACCTCGTCTCTACAAAAAAATAGAAAAACTAGCTGGATGTGGTGATATGTGCCTGTAGTCCTAGGTACTCAGGAGGCTAAGGTGGAAGGATCGCCTGATCTCAGGAGGTCAAGGCTGTGGTAAGCCATGACTGTGCCATGGAGGACAGAGTGAGACCCCAAATCAAAAAAAAGAAAAGAATATGGAATTGCAGTCTTGATTCAATAGCTATGTGACCCTCAGAGATTGAGGTCAAATTCTTTTACCCAGGCTGGTCTTGAACTTCAGGTAGTCCATCCACACAGCTGCCCGAGATGGCTCCAAGACTCAAATCTCACCTGTTCCGTCACGCCTCACAATTCCTCAATGGCTTCCTATTGCCTTCAGACTCAGATTTCACAAGTTTCCATGTGCTTTTGCCCCTACTCACCTCTCCAGCTGCTTGTCTCACCACTCAGAGTCTCTGCACTCTAATATTCTAACGACGCTAGGTTTAGAATTAGGTAATCATGATTTTCAACCCACCTCCTTCCCTCCCACCTTTTTCCTCTCTCCCTCTCTCTTTGTCTCTATATGTCTTCCTGGTTTATTTGGCATAACTTGAGAGCTTGTTTGGAGGTTCTACCAGGGGATCGCAGCTACTCGTATACCCTTGACCGAATAACGGTCCTTCTCTAGCGGGGATGGTCGTCCTCTTCGACCGAGCACGCAGCTTCGGGAGGGACGCACATGGAGCGGTGAGGGACGAAGGGGACACCCGCCTAGCCAGCCAGATCAGCGGAATCAACCCTGGTGATCAATGGGGTGACAGATGTCGCAGCCAGATCACTCTCACATCCGCATAGCTGTCTACTTATCCTCTAAAACAGCCTAGAGGTCACCTCCCAAGGAAGACTCCCTGCCCTCCCTCCTCCACCCAGGCTGAGGCAGGGCCCTCTGCAGTGTCCCTTGTAATACCTCTTTCTTAGCACTTTTACATTCTATTCTAACTGCTCATTAATCTGACTTCTGCATCGATGGTTCCCAGCTTTCTCATTAGAATCAGCTGGAAGCTCTTTAAAGCCCCAATGCCTTGCCTCACCTCAGACCAATTAAATCACACTTGGGGTGAGAAAAAAATTAATATATATAAAAAAAGAAAAGAATATGATTACATATGGCCTCCACAGGCCAAATCCAATCTAGGATCTGCTTTTGTAGAGACTTAAAGCAAAGAAATGTTCTTACCTTTTTTTAAGCCAGGGTCTCACTCTGTCATCCAGGCTGGAGTGCAATGAGGTGACCAGAGCTCAGTGTAACCTCAAACTCCTAGGCTCAAGTGGTCATCCTACTTCAGCCTCCAAGCAGCTGGTATCACAAGTACATACCACCATGCCCAGCTAACTTTATTTTTTTTTGTAGTGACAGGGTCTCGCTATGCTGTCCAGGATGGTCTTAAATTCCTGGCACCAAGCAATCCTCCCAAATCCTCATCTTCCAAAGCTCTAGGATTACAGGTGTGAGGGACCACACCTGACCATGGTTTTACGTGTTTTTTTTTGAGTTGGAGATCTTACTCTGTTTCCCAGATGAGTGCAATGGCATGACTATGGCTCACAACAACCTCAAACTCCTAGGCTCAAGCTATCCTTCTGCCTCAGCTTCCCAGGTAACTGGGACTACAGGTATGTGCCACTGTACCCAGTCAGTTTTTATATTTTTTAAGGTTGTGAAAAAAAAAAAGAGAGAGAGAGAGACTGTATGTGGCTGGCAAATCGTAAAATATTTACTCTTTGATTTTTTTTTTTCCTTTTCCAAGACAGGGTCTCACTGTCACCCAGACCAGAGTAGTGGTTTGATCCCAGCTCACTGCAGACTTAACCTCCTGGGCTCAAGCGATCCTTCTGCCTCAGCCCCCCAAGTAGCCGGGACGACAGGTGAGCACCACCATGCCTGGCTAATTTTTTTGGGTTTGTTTGTAGAGATTAGGTCTCACTATGTTGCTTAGGTTGGTCATGAACTCCTGGGCTCAAGTAATTCTCCTGCCTGGCTTCCCAAAGTGCTGGGATTACATGCATGAGCTACTGCATCTGAACAATGGTTTTTTTGTTTTTTGAGTTGGAGTCTCACACTGTCACCCAAGGTGGCCTCTACTTCCCTTTCCCTGATTTTTTTTTTTTTTTTTTTGGTGTTTGTGTGTGTGGAGGGGGTGGTAGTAGAAATGAAGCTATTTCAACATATGTGTAAATTTTGTATTATTATTATTACATTGTTCTACTTTTTTTTTTTTTTTGAGTCGGAGTCTCACTCTGTCGCCCAGACTGGAGTGCAGTGGTCGCTCCCAGCCACTGCAGCCTCAACCTGCCGGGCTCCGGCGATCCTTCTGCCTCAGCCTTCCAAGTAGCTGGAACTACAGGTGCGCGCTACCATGCCCGGCTAATTTTTGATTTATTTTAGAGATGAGGTCTCGCCAAGTTGCCCAGGCGGGTCTCGAACCTGCAGACTCAGGCAATCCACTCACCTCGGCCTCCAAAAGCGCTGGGATTACAGGCTGAGCCACCAAGCCTGGCTACATTGTTTTACTTTTGATTAAAGGGGTACATGTGCAGGTACAAGGTATATTGCATGACGGTGACATCTGGGCTTCTATTGGGCCTGTCACCCAGGTGGTGAGCATGATACTCCCTGGGTGGCTTTTCAACCCTTACCCCTCTCCTTCCTTTCCAACTTTAGGAAAATGTCTGTTATTCCCATACTTATGACTATGTGTATTCAATGTTTAGCTTCCACTTATAAGTGAGAACCTGCAATATTCAGTTTTCTTTTTCTTTTTTTTTTTTGAGTTGTAGTCTCACTCCGTTTCCCAGACTGGCGTGCACTGGCCACCGCAGGCTCGACCTGCTGAGCTCCAGCGATCCTCACGCTTCAGCCTTTCAAGTAGCTGGAACTACAGGCACACGCTACCACACCCAGCTAATTTTTTATTTATTGTAGAGACGAGGTCTCACCCAGTTGCCCAGACTGGTCTCAAACCCCTGGACTTAGGCAATCCTCTTGCCTCCTCTTTCCAAAGTGCTGGAATTATAGGCGCAAGCCACTACGTCCTGCTCCCCTGTTACTTTTATTTGTTTGTTTGTTTATGAGTTGGAGTCCCTCACTCTATTGCCCAGGCTGGAGTGCAATGGCATGTTCACAGCCACTGCAGCCTTGATCTGCTGGGCTCAGGTGGAAGGATCATCTGAACCAAGAAGGTCGAGGCTGCGGTGGCTGTGAGCAACAGAATGAGACTCTGACTCAAAAAAAAAAAAAGTGACGGGAGTCTTGCTGTCTTGGGAACCATTCTGACTTTTCTAGAAACTTTTGAAAACGTATGTCTATCTTATGATTTAAAACTCTCAGAGTCATCTAGTTTCTTAATTTTCAAATTCTTAAGAAGATACCCAATTGTGTCCAATATATATTTTAAAAAGGTAAAGGAGCCAGGCGCGGTGGCTCACACCTATAATCCCAGCACTTTGGGAGGCTAAGGTGAGAGGATTGCTTGAGCCCAGGGGTTCAAGAGCAGCCTGGGCAACTTAGTGAGAGCTCATCTCTACAATAAATCAAAAAATTAGCAGGGCATGGTGGTACATGCCTGTAGTTCCAGCTACTTGAAAGGCTGAGGCAGAAGGATTGCCTGAACCTAGCAGGTGGAGGCTGCGGTGGCTGGGAGTGTGCCACTGCTCTCCAGAGTGAGACTCCAACTCAAAAAAAATAAAAAAAAAAAGTAAACGAACACTCCACCACAGAGTAACCATCTAACATAACACACATACCAGCATAATAAAATTAAATCAAGTTAATCTAAGCAAAGGTCTACCGGATCAGTGTGTTCCCAATCTGGTGCCGTATTTCATTCCACTCTTCCTTGCTTTTACGAGGCCAAGAATTCAGGTTCAATTCTGGTTCAATGGGTCTGTGGTTCAACTTCATTGCCAGTGTGTCTTTCCTCTTCACTTTGTTGGCCAGAGCACCTTTGCACAAGGAGAAGAAAAGCATGTAGAAACTTGAAGCCAAAGGCTCAAACTCACCTGGAGCTAGCCAAGAGTCTGAACAAAAACAAGAGGGGACCCCCCCCAAAATGGAATTATCTTTTGGAGGGTGGGGCCCCTTATAATACAGGCTTCCCCTGCTATGTAAATGTTCTAGGAACCCATCGGCATTAGTGTACCAGCTAGTGTTGTTGAAAGAGGCTGCATTTGGCTTCGGTGAATTTTTTTTGGAGGTTCCTTCAAACTGTTTGCCCATTTTAGGATGGGTGATTTATAAGCACATCTGCCCACACTGTTCTGAGTGTTCAGTTTTTAACCCCAAATGGCAGAAGCCTCGTGCCCACCCTTCCCTATTCACTGGATCTTGCCATGAGTGACTTTTTTTTTGTTTCCCCGGATGAGAAAAGTACTTATAGGGAAATGTTTTGCCAATGTGGAAGAGGTGAAACACAAAACAGCAGAAGCACTAAAAGGCATTAAAATTGACAAGTCCAAAAACCCTTTTGAGCAGTGGAAAAAGTGTCTTGATAGGTGTATTGCATCAAATGGCAAATATTTTGAAGATAACTGAAGTTTAAATATGTAAGAATAAATACACAATTTTTAATAAATAAATTCTGGTTTTTTTGGGGGGGATCCCCCTCATGTAATTTAACTCCCAGCCTCCCACTTGACCGCAAATGATCCAGCCAAACATTGAAGTGAAGGTAAAGTTGAAGAAATCTAAAAATCTTTTTAGCTGGATGGAAAAAAGATACCTTTCCTCTTCTCAGATCTCTATATTTTTCTCTTTAGGAAGAGTTGCTAGAAAAGAGAGGATCTAAGCACAGGATCACCTTCTAAATTAAAACATAATGGTTTTCACACTAACACACCTCATAGTCTGTTTTAAAAGTTGCTTTTCCACTTTTTTTTTTTTTTTTTTTTGAGTCAGAGTCTCACTCTCACTCAGGCTGAAGTGCAGTGACATACTCATGGCCACCGCAGCCTCGACCTGCTGGCTCAGGCGATCCCTCTACCTCAGCCTTCCAAGTAGCTGGAACTATAGGCATGTGCCACTACGCCCAGCTAATTTTTTGATTTATTGTAGAGATGAGGTCTCGCCAAGTTGCCCAGGTGGGTCTCGAACTCATGGGCTTAGGCAATCCTCTCACTTTGGCCTCCCAAAGTGCTGGAATTATAGGCGTGAGGCATCACGCCCGGCCTTGCTTTTCCACTTTTAAAAACCAAGATTCCATTATTCACAAAGATTTGTGAGCATAAACATGGGTTATTTTTCTCTGTCCTATGACAAGTTCATTAGATTGAAGGAAAGCGTCACTTCTGTCTTTTCAATTTAGCCCATGTGCCAGCTTTCCTCTACTCTGTACTCTTTAATATCATTAAAGTGGGTAGCTTTAAAATCAGAAACAAAAACCTGGAATGAGTTATAGCCACTATAAAAAAAGTATGAAGGTTATTTAAAAAACTAGTCAGGCACTGTGGCTCAAACTTATAATCCCAGCACTCTGGGAGGTAGAGGCAAGAATACTGTCTGAGCCCAGGGGTTCAAGACCAGCTTGGGCAACTTGGCAAGATCTTGTCTCTACAACAAATAAAAAAATTAGCCGGGCACGGTAGTGCGCACCTGTACTTCTACTGGGAATGCTAAGTTGGAAGGATTGCCTGAGCCCAGCAGGTCAAGGCTGCAGTGGCCATGATCGTGCCACTGCACTAGATCCTGGGTAACAGAGTGAGACTCTGACTTAAAAACAAACAAACAAACAAAATCCTAAAAATATATCTACTATAACCAAATTGTTGGGTTTATATCACAAAGAAAGGGAATCAGCATATGAAAGAGATATCTACACTCCCCAGTTTGTCATAGTACTATTTACTATAAACCAAGACATGGAATCAGCCTAAATGTCCTTCAACAGATGAATGGATAAAGAAAAAGTGGTATATATACACAACACAACATTATTCCACCATAAAAAATAATAAAACTTGTTATTTGCAACAACATGGATGAAACTGGAAGACATTATGTTAAGTGAAAAAGCCAGGTACAAAAAGACAAATGTTATATGTTCTCACTCATATGTGAGAGCTTAAAAAAAAATTGATCTCATGGAGGTAGAGAATAGAATGGTGGTTACCAGAGGCTGAGAAGGGTTGAGGGGAGGAGGGATAAAGAGGTTGGTTAATGGGTACAAAAATACAGTTAGATAGAAGGAATAAGATAGAAGGAATAAGATCTTATATTTGGCAAAACAATAGAGTGACTGTAGTTAGTAATTTATTGTATGTTTTAAAATAATTAGGAGAGTAGATCTGGCCAGGCAGGGTGTTTCACGCCTGTAATCCCAGCACTTTGTGAGAGCAAGATGGGAGGATTGCTTGAGGCCAGGAGTACAAGAGTAGATTTGAAATGTTCCCAATACAAATACATGTTTGATGTGATGGGTATCCCAATTCCCCAGCTTTGACCATTATACACTGTATGCTTTTATCAAAATATCACATGTACCCCCCATAAATATGTACAACTGTTATATATATAAAAACTAAAAGCTAGGCGAGGTGGCTCACACATGGGAGATGGAGGTGAGAGGATTGCCTGAGCCCACAGGTTCGAGACCAGCCTGGGCAACTTGGTGAGACCTCTTCTCTACAATAAATAAAAAATTAGTCGGGCATGGTGCCTCCAGTAGTTCCAGCTACTTGGAAGGCTGATGCGAAAGGATCACCAGAGCCCAGGAGGTCAAAGCTGCAGTGACTATGAACATGCCACTGCACTCCAGCCTGGGCCACAGAGTGGGACTCCAACTAAAAACAAAAACAAGAAACAAAATATAACATAAAAATTAAAGATTAAAAAAAAAACCCAAGGTGGATCATCCTATAATCCCAGCACTCTAGGAGGCCAAGGTGGGAAGATTGTTTGAGCCTAGGAGTTCAAGACCAACCTGGGCAACAAAGCAAGAACTCATCTCTAGAAAAAAAAATTAGCCGAGTGTGGTGGCACATGCTTTTAATTCCAACTACTCCAGAGGCTGAGGCAGAAGGATTACCAGAGCCCAGGAGATTGAGACTGTGATGAGCCATGATCGTGTCACTGCATTCTAGCCTGGGTAATGGAGTGAGACTCCAATTAAAAGGAAAAAAAAAATCACAAAAAAACCCCAAAACCTGAATGACACAATCGATTTAGGTCTCTCTCATAGCTTTTCTTTTATTTCCCCCCTTTCCTTCTTTTCTCTGAATCTACCTGGAGGAAAACATGGCTTGTTTTAATAGCAGGATGGGGAGGTTGCGGTGGTTCATGCCTATAATCCCAGCACTTTGGGAGGCCAAGGTGAGAGGACTGCTTGAGCCCAGGGGTTCGAGATCAGTCTGGGCAACTTGGTAAGACCTCATTGCCACAATAAATCAAAAAATTAGCTGGGCATGGTGACATGTGCCTGTAGTTCTAGCTACTCGGAAGGCTAAGGCAGAAGGTTCGCCTGAGCCCAGCAGATTGAGGTTGCAGTGGCTGTGAGCATGCCACTGCACTCCAGCTTAGGTGACAGAGTGAAACTCCAACTCAAAAAACAAAAAGCAGCCGGGCTCGGTGGCTCAGCCTGTAATCCCGCACCTTGGGAGGCTGAGGTGAGTAGATTGACTGAGCCTGTGGGTTCGAGACCCGTCTGGGAAACTTGGTGAGACCTCATCTCTACAATAAATCAAAAATTAGCCGGGCATAGTAGTGCGCGCCTGTAGTTCCAACTACTTGGAAGGCTGAGGGGGAAGGATCGCCGGCACCCAGCAGGTTAAGGCTGCGGTGGCCAGGAACGGCCACTGCACTCCAGTCTGAGCGACAGAGTGAGACTCCAACTCTAAAAAACAAAACAAAAAAAACAACAAAAAACAAAACAAAAAGCAAAAAAAACAACAAAAAGAAAAACAGCGGATGACAGAAGAGGCAAAGAGTCCTGCACAGTGGTGTCTAACATCAGCTACCCAGCTGAATCAAGAGGAGAGGATGCCTGTTGTTTCCACTCATAATTGCTAAGATCAGCAAGTAGCTTTATCTGTAAATGAATTTTCTCTTTTGCTTCTCCCTCCATTTCTTACTGTGATGGCTTTCATCTTCATCTTCTTCATCTCGGTACTGGATGGGACCCTCTGAATCAGAATCGCTTTCCTTCTCTTCTTCTTCCTCCTGCAGACACTGTGGTAGTTTAGGAATGACTGAGGTAGATATCACATCTTCACTGAATGTAGATGGACAGGTTTGCTCCTCTTCTTCTTCATCGTCTGGGCTAACAAATTAACATAATTATATTGTCTTTTCAGAAACAAAGAGGATAACTGTGTTTTAAGACAAAGGACTGAAATAACTTTGAAAAAATCCATGAATTTAATAGCTTATAATTCACTCCCTCCCTTAACTTTAGTACTCTTAGTAATCAACTTTTTAGCAGCTATTAACCTATGTAGCTCTGGGTTCAGATCCTAGCTCTACTACATAGTAGGCATTATTGCTTTCCGGAATTTGTCTAATTTCATTCTAACAAACCTACAGAGTAGATATTAATCCCATTTACAGATGAGATACTAAAGAGCAGAAAGGTTAAGCAACTTACACTACTACTAGCTAAGTAACTACTCTACTACTAGGTAGTGCTAAAATTTGAAACCAGAGTTATTTTATTCTAAGGCAAATGCTCTTAAGAACCATGCTATATATCAACTTCCCTGTATCATATAAAACTAATAGTTTTAATTTTCAAGTACACAATTTTGTAATTTTTGTGTATCATGGAATTCTCCATGAAAAAAAAGTTATAGAAACTAGTAGGGGCTAATACATATTACAAAAAAAAAAGAAAGGATGAAGGGAAGAAGGGAAGAAAGGAAGAAAGAAAGAAAAAGAGGTCTAAATTCTAGAACTTATCCTTTTAGCAGAGTATCCTTTGTACTTTAAATTTACTCACATTTTCTTTTTATAAGTAATTTTTTTCAACAGGACTATGTAGAGAAAAGAAGAAATAAGAGGCACTTACACTTTCAGCATTTCAATAGTGACAGGCAGTGACCTGGTCCGACCCAGGGTACTGATATCCTCAGAAAAGTTGTCACTGTTCTCGAAGAGCAATGAATGAGCTCTGTGAGAGCCCTCCAAGGGAGGAGTCATGGGAAGTGGGCTGGTCAGGGCCTGCTGGATTCGAATATGCAATGGGAGTGGAGGTAGCCTAGAGGGTACATGGGGCTCCCCAAAACTCTGGTCCAATATCCTCTTGGGGATTTCCTTTTTCTGATCTTCCTGATGGGGAACCTCTTGGGGTAGATCTAAGGATGGTGGGAATTCAACTTCTGGAACAACTTGAAAAGTCTTAGCAGGGAATTGAGGGGAACGGGGAGGGTCTGGAGGTATATGAGTAGGCAGTGGAGGGGATGGAGAGGGAGGTGGGATCATCGGTGGTGGTTCAGAGCACACAGAGCACATGTTCTTCTCTCTTTGGTCACCTGATGTTTTTGTGGCAAGAGCAGCAGCAGACTCTGGGGTGGGTACCAAGGTTGATGGAATGCCTCTCTTAGGTGGTAAGGGTGGGGATGGTTTTGATAACAATGTACCACTGTTTATTGCTTGAGACAGTTCAGCTGGAAAAGACAGAGCAACACCTCAATTTAACATGACTTTACAATGTTTTGAAGGACCAGTCCAGGCCTAGAATTAGAATTGAGCTCAGTTTTAATCTTTCAAGCAAATTACATAATTTCATGGTTTTGCCATTCCCTACATATCTTATCCTGAAACAAAATTTATATTTATTCATAAAGAAGGCCTAATCAATGTATAGAGCTATAGGAAGACTCTGAAAAGTAGCTTACTTCGTTGCTAGGACAACTTTTTTTTCCTTGAGTTGGAGTCTCACTCTGTCACCCAGGCTAGATTGCAGTGGCAAGCTCACAGCCACCATAGCCTCTACCTGCTGGGCTCAGGTGATCCTTTTGCCTCAGCCTTCCAAGTAGTTGGAACCACAGGCATGTGCCACCACATCCGGCTAATTTTGTGATTTATTGTAGAGACGAAGTCTTGCCATATTGCTCAGGCTGGCCTCAAACCCCTGAGCTCAGGCAATCCTCTCACCTCTGCCTTCCAAAGTGCTGGGATTACAGGCTTGAGCCACTGCGCCCAGCTGTGACAACTTTTTATAACTTGATCTTGGTGTAAAGTTAATATGACAGAAAAAAGCTGATAAGTTCTTATGTGTAACAATACACCATTAAAAACTTTAAACATTCTTATAGCATTAACAAAAATAAACACTAGTGGGTATTATTACCATATCCTGATATATAATGATACCTAAATATCTTAGCTCTGTATTATAAAACTATCAATAATGACACCTTGTCTAGGCATGGTGGTTCATGCCTGTAATCCCTGCACTTTGTGAGACCGAGGTAGGAGGACTGCTTGAGCTCAGGAGTTTGAGACTGGCCTGGGCAACATAGTGAGACCTTGTCTCTACAAAAAAAAAAAAAAAAAAAAATTAGCTGGGCATTGGTAGTGTGTGCCTGTAGTCCCAGCTACTCAAAAGGCTGAGGTGGAAGGATTACCTGAGCCCAGGAGGTTGAGCCTGCCAGAGCTGTGACTGTGCCACTGCCTACAGCCTGGGTAACAGTGAGACCCAGGCTCAAAAAAAAAAAAAAGACATCTTGATATTTACTATCTTTCAGAAGAAAAACTGAGGCCACATAAGTTAGAGGATTTACTCAAGATCATATTACAAACTGTCATGGTCTCTGCTAGTATCCAGGTCTCCAACTATTTGGCTCTGTGGTTTGGAATCTATTGTCCCTGACTTTTACTAGTATGCACAGCTCTTTTTTTTTTTTTTTTTTGAGTTGGAGTCTCACTCTGTCGCCCAGACTGGAGAGCAGCGGCCGCTCCCAGCCACCGCAGCCTTGACCTGCTGGGCTCCAGCGATCCTTCTGTCTCAGCCTTCTGAGTAGCCGGAGTTACAGGCATGCGCTACCACGCCCGGCTGATTTTTTGATTTATTGTAGAGATGAGGTCTCGCTGCCCAGGCGGGTCTCGAACCCACGGGCTCAGGCAATCCACTCACCTCAGCCTCCCAAAGGCGCGGGATTACAGGCTGAGCCACTGAGCCCGGCTATGCACAGCTCTTAAAGTTCCTTTGCACTTCACCTTCCATGTCCACTCCTACTACATCTTGGGTTACTTGATGGAGAGCAACCCTTGCCTCCATCAGCATACCAATAGGGCTGAGCACAGTGCCTGGCACATGAGAAGCCCTCATTCCGTAGCATGACAGTGTATATCCCTATTGTTTCCCTAAAGCCTGCAATGACTCAGCAAAGGTGATGATTCAGCAGAGTCCTACTGGAGAACTCCAAATGACCTGCAAGAAGTGGATAATTACATCACACAGAAGCTAACCTTACAAAATAATTAAAGCATAGTTCTCTTGATCACCCACCTCTAACCTTCTACCCAAACCCCTCATTTTGTTCCCAGTGTTCACAAAAGGTTCCTTCCACAGGCTTCTCTAAAACAGTATTTTACTTGTCCTAAATCCCATTCCAGTGGAGACATTCAAAGCAAAAGGCCAGCTAATCTTATGATGTTTTAACTTGGCTGATCATAAGTAAATTTTTTTTTTTTAGTTGGAGTTTTACTCTGTTGCCCAGGCTGGAGTGCAGTGGCATACTCATGGCCACCCATCCCAGCGTCGACCTGGTGGGCTCCAGCGATCCTTCTACCTCAGCCTTCCAAGTAGCTGGAACCACAGGGGCGTGCCACCACACCTGGCTAATTTTTGACTTACTGTAGAGAAAAGGTCTCGCCAAGTTGCCCAGGCTGGTCTCGAACCCACGGGCTTAGGCAATCCACTCCCTTGGCCTCCCACAGTGCTGGGATTATAGGCTGAGTCACTGAGCCTGACCGCCAGACAAAATTCTTGACCAATCTCAGGTTGTCATTTTTTTCTCAGTTTAAAAAAAAATGTTGTCACCTCTGCCTCCCCAGTAGCTGGTACTACAGATCTGTGCCACCACACTTGCTAAATTTTCTGTTTTTTGTAGCAACAAGGTCTCACTTTGTTTCCCAGGCTGGTATGTTTTAAGATTTCAACTGGGTGCAGTGGCTCACGCCTATAATCCTAGCACTTTGGGAGGCAGAGGCAAGAGGATTGCCTGACCCCAGGCGACAGAGTGAGACTCTGATTCAAAGATTTCAAAATAAGACTTGATATTTAGTAAACATTTTTTTAAATAGGAGTCTCACTCTGTTACCCAGGCTAGAGTGCAGTGGCATGATCACGGCCACTGTAGCCTCGGCCTGCTGGGTAAGGTGATCTTTCCACCTCAGCCTCCTAAGTAGCTGGAACTACAGGAATGTGCCACCATGCCCAGCTAATTTTTTTATTTATTGTAGAGATAAGATCTTGCCAAGTTGCCCAGGCTGGTCACAGTGCAAGTGGTATACTCTTGCCTCTGCCTCCAAAAGTACTGGAATTACGGTGTGAACCATTGCGTCTGGTCATTTTTTTTTTTTTTTTTTTTGAGTTGGAGTCTCACTCTGTCGCCCAGACTGGAGTGCAGTGGCCGCTCCCGGTCTCCACAGCCTCAACCTGCTGGGCTCTGGCGATCCTTCCGCCTCAGCCTTCCAAGTAGCCGGAATTACAGGCATGTGCTACCACGCCCGGCTGAATTTTTGATTTATTGTAGAGATGAGGTCTCGCTGCCCAAGCGGGTCTTGAACCCGCGGGCTCAGGCAATCCGCTCACCTCAGCCTCCCAAAGGCACGGGATTACAGGCTGAGCCACTGAACCCAGCCATTTTTTGTTTTTTTAATAGATGGGGTCTTGCTCTGTGGTCCAGGCTGGAGTACAGTGGTGCCATCATAGCTCACTGCAAACTCGAACTCCTGGGCTCACATGATCCTCCTGCCTCAGCCTACTGAGTAGCTGTGACTGTAGGCGCATGCCACCATACCCAGCTAATTTTTTCATTTTAAAAATAGAAACAGTCTCACTATGTTGTCCAGGCTGTTCTCAAACTCCTGGCCTCAAGCAACCGTCTAATCTCAGCCTCCCAAAGTGTTGGGATTACAGGTATGAGCCACCACACCCAGACAAATAATCCATTTATGATTGTAATCAAGCGGGCTCGGTGGCTCAGCCTGTAATCCTGTGCCTTGGGAGGCTGAGGTGAGTGGATTGCCTGAGTCTGTGAGTTCGAGACCTGCTTGGGCAACTTGGTGAGACCTCATCTCTACAATAAATCAAAAAATTAGCCGGGTGTGGTAGCGCACGCCTGTAGTTCCAGCTAGCTACTTGGATGGCTGAGGCGGAAGGATGGCTGAAGCCCAGCAAGTTGAGGCTGCGGTAGCCGGGAGAGGCCACTGCACTCTAATCTGGGCGACAGAGACTCCAACTCAAAAAAAAAAACAAAACCAAAAAAAAAAAAAACCCCCCAAAAAAACACAAAACCCAAATGATTGTAATCATTTTAAGAAAGAAATGAATTATTATTATTATTATTATTTTTTGAGTTGGAGTCTCACTCTGTCACCCAGACTGGAGTGCAGTGGCTGCTCCCAGCCACCGCAGCCTCGACCTGCTGGGCTCCGGCGATCCTTCCGCCTCAGCCTTCCAAGTAGCCGAAGAAATGAATTTTAATAAAAGCTCTGTAAACTGTCCTATTTTTCCCCTGCTAAGGACCCCTCATGGACTGATGTATATTCCTCAGTCACAAGGCCTATTGTTTTGGGCTATTTACATCATGCTAAGAGGGACCGCTGCAGTTTAGCCCAGGATATTGTACACATATTATTTTATACTGCCTTAACCAGAAAAAGGTGGAGTGGCACTGGTCTAGAGCAGTCGCTCTCAATGAGTGGTCCCTGGACCAGCAGCATCAGCATCATCTGGGAACCTATTAGAAGTGCAAATTCTCAAGTCCATCCCAATCTTACTAAAATCAGAAACTCTAGGGGTAGGACTCAGCAATCTGTTGTAAAAAGCCTTCTAGATGGGCCTCATGAGAACACCAGTGAGACAACAGTTGAGAACACCAGAACAGAGGTCTAAGTCAGAAAGTTGAAAAGCCTATGTTCATTTTTTCTTTCACTAACCACAACCTTGAATGAGTCACAATGTCTTCATGTTCTAATTGCCCTATCTATATAACAGATAAAAATCAATTTCCTGTGGCACAAGGTGGTTTTGAAAATAAGTATGTAAAAGCTCCTTAAGTTCATCAGAGATAAGTCAACATGACATTATCCATCTAAAGTGGTGATAATAATAATCTTCATTCCGTTTTTATCAAGTTACTCCAACTTGTCATACTCATAATTCTAAGCCTGTTTTTCTTTTCTTTTCTTTTTTTTTGAGTTGGAGTCTCACTCTGTCACCCAGACTGGAGTGCAGTGGCCGCTCCTGGCCACCGCAGCCTCGACCTGCTGGGCTCTGGCGATCCTTCCGCCTCAGCCTTCTAATAGCTGGAACTACAGGCGTGCGCTACCACTCCCAGCTAATTTTTTGATTTATTGTGGAGATGTGGTCTGCCCAAGTTGCCCAGGCGGGTCTTGAACACGCGGGCTCACGCAATCCACTCACCTCGGCCTCCCAAAGCGTGGGATTACAGGCTGAGCCACCGAGCCCGGCTAAGCCTGTTTTTCAAGGTTCTAGTCACTCCACCCAACTTGGTGATATCAGATACTTAATGAGCATACTTTTTAAATCATCCATTCAGTCATTAACAAGAACTTTAGGCAGTACTGAGCATAATTTTTCCTGAAAAATTACATTTTCATTAGCTTGGAGACACTAGTCTTCCCCTACCTTTCTTGAAAATTCCTTTAAGTTATGTAAAGAAAACACACCTAACCGGGCTCTGGTGGCTCAGCCTGTAATCCCGTGCCTTTGGGAGGCTGAGGTGAGTGGATTGCCTGAGCCCGCGGGTTCGAGACCCGCCTGGGCAGCGAGACCTCATCTCTACAATAAATCAAAAAATCAGCCGGGCGTGATAGCGCATGCCTGTAATTCCGGCTACTTGGAAGGCTGAGGCAGAAGGATCGCCAGAGCCCAGCAGGTCGAGGCTGAGGTGGCTCAGAGAGTGCCGCTGCCCTCCAGCCTGGGTGACAGAATGAGTCTCCAACTCAAAAAAAAAAAGTATCCCATTACAAAATGTGGTTTTATCATAAGCAGTTAAGTAATTTATCTTGCAGCTTTCCATGAAGATCCTATGCCAGACACTGAATCAATCACAAGTTACACTGGCATCTACAAAATCATCAGAAAGACTCAAAGTATAGACACATTTATACTTATGGAAGGCACTGGTAGTTTTTTTTGGGTTTTTTTTTTGAGTTGGAATCTCACTCTGTCACTCAGACTGGAGTGCAGTGGCCGCTCCCGGCCACCACAGCCTCGACCTGCTGGGCTCCAGTGATCCTTCCACCTCAGCCTTCCAAGTAGCTGGAACTACAGGCGCACGCTACCACGCCCAGCTAATTTTTTGATGTATTGTAGAGATGAGGTCTCGCCAAGTTGCCCAGGTGGGTCTTGAACCCGCGGGCTCAGGCAATTCGCTCACCTCAGCCTCTCAAAGTGCTGGGATTACAGGCTGAGCCACCGAGCCCGGCTTGACACTGGTAGTTTTAAACAGATTTAAAAAACAAACTTTTCAAGCTGAGCTTTGTGGCTCAGCCTGTAATCCCGCGCCTTTGGGAGGCTGAGGTGAGTGGATTGCCTGAGCCCGTGGGTTTGAGACCTGCCTGGGCAGGCGAGACCTCATCTCTACAATAAAATCAAAAAATGAGCCAGGTGTGGTAGCACGTGCCTGTAATTCTGGCTACTCGGAAGTCTGAGGCGGAAGGATTGCTGGAGCCCAGCAGGTCGAGGCTGCGGTGGCCGGGAGCGGCCACTGCACTCCAGTCTGGGCGACAGAGTGAGACTCCAACTCACAAAAAAAAAAAAAAACCAAAAAAACTTTTCACTTGAAAAGTTTGCCTTGCCCTTTGTAAGCATGGCATGACTTTAATTTTTTTCAGTCAGTGCTATAGATACTCCATGCAGGTCAAAATCTGTTATGGCCTTTATATATCCAGTTCCCCAACTATATATAGTGTTTTGGAAACACCATAGATATAAATCCTCCCAAACGTAAACCTAATTTTAGTGATGTTTCCATTTATGCCAACTGCTTCAGTTTCAAGACTTTTCTTTCTATATACATTTTCCCTCAACCTAAGACTTTGCTTTTACATTAAAGACATTCAAAGGGACAAGATGTGGAAAACTCTCAAAGTCCAAATCAACTGATAATTTTATCAATTATCCAATAAAATAACCATCTAAAACCAAATCAAACAAAAAACACCAGAAGTCTAAAGACATACTTACCAATGACAGGATTGCTATTTCTGTGAGCTGGTTTAGGGGGAGGGACAGGGGGCTGCTTGGCAGGGACTGTATGAGGGAGGCAAGGGGTAGCAGTAGTGTTAGTGTTGGCAGGAGCAGCAGGCAGAGTCCTGGGTGCTGGGAAAGGAGTCACAGAGGAATTAACAGTCTTTGCTAAGTTTGTGGCAGCAGTTACTGCCGTGCTGGAGGTGGAGAAGATGGGCCTTGCTGTGCTGCTAGAGGAAGTGGCATCCTTTGCTTGCCCATCACTTGCTTCGTGAGAAGAGGACAAGGGTCTTTTGGGAGGAAATAAAGGTTGTTTGGGTACATTCTCAGGAACAGACTCAACTTCAGAATTAGGCTGACTTCCGGTTGAGCCTGGATAATAACAAGTGATATAAAAGGGAAGAGAGAGTAATAAGAGAGACTGAAAAGGCTAATACATCTATGGATTTACAGTCAACTTCATCAATTATTTAATTTATAGATTATAGTTCTCAAGTTTCACAACCTCAACATACTTAAGAAATGTGTAGGCTGGGCTCGGTGGCTCAGCCTGTAATCCCAGTGCTTTGGGAGGCTGAGGTGAGTGGATTGCATGAGCCTGCGGGTTCGAGACCCGCCCAGGCAACTTGGCAAGACCTCATCTCTACAATAAATAAAAAATTAAGCCAGGCTCGGTGGCTCAGCCTGTAATCCCGCGCCTTTGGGAGGCTGAAGTGAGTGAAATGCCTGAGCCCGCGGGTTCGAGACCCGCCTGGGCAGCGAGACCTCATCTCTACAATAAATCAAAAAATCAGCTGGGCATGGTAGCGCATGCCTGTAATTCCGGCTACTCGGAAGGCTGAGGTGGAAGGATCGCCGGAGCCCAGCAGGTCGAGGCTGCGGTGGCCGGGAGTGGCCACTGCACTCCAGTCTGGGTGACCGAGTGAGACTCCAACTCAAAAAAAAAAAAAAAAAATTAGCCAGGTGTGGTAGCGTGTGCCTGTAGTTCCAGCTACTTAGAAGGCTGAGGCAGAAGGATCGCCAGAGCCCAGCAGGTCGAGGCTGCGGTGGCCAGGAGCGGCCACTGCACTCCAGTCTGGGCGACAGAGTGAGACTCCAACTCAAAAAAAAAAAAAAAAGAAAGAAAGAAATGTGCAAGAGATGATCATTATGGTAGTGATTCTTTACATAAGAGCCAGGCTACTGGGGGAGGCACATCAAAATTCCTTGGGTGGATGAAGAGGAATGTGTAGCTTGAAAAAATCCAGTGCAGATGGGGGAGGGCAGGGGCAGGTGTGGGGTGCGGTCTCCTATGGCTGGGGGCTCTGGTCTGCAGTGGAGCAACTCATGACACTGGCGGCAGAGGACCAAGGAATGAAAAAAAAAAAGTAGAAGAAACCCTATGGGTATCCGGTATTTAACATCCTCTTCCCCTTGTTTAGGCATTTTTAAATTTTTAAATTTTTAAAATTTTATTTTAAATACATGGGGTACAATTCAGGATTAGGTATACAAGTGGTCACTGAACAGATAAAGTCTGGGCCTCCCTTTGGTCCTCACTTTGTCCGGTTTGAGATCAGGTATCCTTAAAGTATTTTGTGAATGCAAGAATGTTGCAGGGAATGCCACTAGAAAGTTGCTAAAGGAAAAGGTAATTCCTCCTAGATTTTAATTCAATTCTCCGTGTTTTCTTACAAACCCTTGAGGTAAATAAGAATGACTGGGGCATGACTCCCAAAAGGGAAAATCTAGTTTCTTACCAAGGCGCTTCTTTGGTTCCTCTTCTGGAATGGGTTTCCAAAGACTTGCTATTCTTACAGGCTCTTCCTCTACTTGGACTGGACTAGAAGATCTGGTACTCCCTATAGGGGTGGTATGGCCATTCTTTAACATGACATGGCTTGACTTTCCTGGATCCTCACCACCTGCAAGGTAAAGGAGGAAAGTGCAAAGTGACAGGACTGCCATGAACAGAGAGGGAAAGAGCTGGTGATCGCTAACCTCTTCTATCCTCTTGCCCCACTCCTCCTGTTTTAGCTTATGACTGAGATCTAAATTATCTGAAACCTTACACTACTAATGGGAATAAGTAATTTTTTTTCCTAATACACATTTGGCTGCCTATTATGTACCAAGTACCCTGCTATAAGAATATGACAGATGAGAAAGACAGACTTATTATATGGAAGTAATTACAATGCTAAATATCAAGAACTATAATGAGTGAAGTATTGTGGTAGGAATGAAGAAGAAACCATTTTCTTAGATTGGGAATGGGATCAGGAAAGCTTCACAGAAAACATCTGAACTGGGTCTTTTTTTTAAGAAATAAGAGTATGTTGCCCAGGCTGGCCTCAAATTCCTGGGCTCAAGTGATCCTCCTGTCTCAGCCTCCTTAATAGCAGGACTGCAGGTATATGCCACCATGCCCAGCTTTAAATTGGATTTTGAAGGAGGAGTAAGAGCCTAAAACACTGATGAAAGGCAGTCTATCTAGGAAGAAGGAACAGAATTATAAAAGGGTGAAATTATTCAACATGTTTAGGGGACTGGCAAATAGTTTGGTCTGGCAGGAGACTAGATGCAACTAAGAAATGGTTATGTGTGGGCCTGGAAAAGCAAGCAAGTGCCAGTCTATGAAGGACACTAAATACCACGTAAAGGAGCTTGGACTGAATCCTGTCCAAAACAAGAGGCAAAGAATCAGAAGTAGTAGCAAGATAAGACATGATACATCTTTCAGAAGATTAGCTCTGAGAACTGTTAGGCTAGATTACAAACATGCAGTGACTGGAACAAGATAATCAATAATAAGCTACAGTACTGTCAGAATGCAGGTGAGAAATAGCAGAGGGTGACCAGTGGCAGTAGGAGTAGACAGCAAGGGGCAGAACTGATGGACAGACCAGAGGTAAACATGATATACTTGTATATAATGAATGACTACAGATTAAACTGTAGGGCCGATAACTAGGCTGGAGGCTTTGGGATGTACTATAATCACCACATCACCCATTGCTATGAAAATCACAGGTGAGATGGGCGCTGTGGCTCATGCCTGTACTCCCAGCACTTTGAGAGGAGGAGGCAAGAGGATTGCCTGAGCTCAGGGGTTTGAGACCAGTCTGGGAAATTTTGTGACACCTCATCTCTACAATAAATCAAAAAGAAGCTGAGCATGGTGGCATATACCTATAGTTCTAGTTACTTGGAAGCCCGAAGCGGAAGGATTTCCTAAGCCCAGCAGGTCGAGGCTGTGGTGGCTGTGAGCATGCCACTGCATTCTCCAGCCTGGGTAACAGAGTGAGACTTTGACTCAAAAAAAGAAAGAAAGGAAAAAAAAAAAAGAAAAAGAAAATCACAGATGAGATTCCTTCATGAAACAATTAGACAAACTTCTAGCTGAGGGTTCCTAGATTATTTGGGGAGAAAGAACTGAAAACGTTGGTTGGAGACCAAAAACTGTCTCACTTCCTAGTGTCATCGAGACTGGAACTAGCTGCTCTTTAATGGTATCTTTCTTTTCTTTTCTTTTTCTTTTGAGTTGCAGTCTCTGTCGTCCAGACTGGAGTGCAGTGGCTGCTCCGGCCACTGTAGCCTCGGCCTGCTGGGCTCCAGCAATCTATCTGTCTCAGTCTTCCAAATAGCTGGAACTACAGGCATGCACTACTACACCCAGCTAATTTTTTGATTTATTGTAGAGATGAGGTCTCACCAAGTTGCCCAGGCGGGTCTCGAATCCACGGGCTCAGGCAATCCACTCACCTCAGCCTCCCAAAGCGCGGGATTACAGGCTGAACCACCGAGCCCGGCTCCTTCTTTGCTTTCCATAGTGAGACACTTTTGGTAATATTTTAGTGTCTCCAGAGTTAGTCCATTAAGTTCTCATAAAACTGTCCCTCTCATCCCTGACTCACCATCTACTACGACAGATTAGACAATACCATTCTTCATGAAGTTCAATAAGAGGTGGATTTTAGGCTAAAAATAATGAAGAGTTTAAGGGAAGTACTTCTAAAGCTAAAATAATCTGATAACTATTTATTTTATTTTGAGTTGGAGTCTCACTCTGTCACCCAGACTGGAGTGCAGTGGCCCCTCCTGGCCTCCTCAGCCTTGACCTGCTGGGCTCTGGCGATCCTTCTGCCTCAGCCTTCCAAGTAGCTGGAACTACAGGCGCGTGCTACCATGCCCGGCTAATTTTTTGATTTATTGTAGAGATGAGGTCTTGCCAAGTTGCCCAGGTGGGTCTCAAACCCACGGGCTCAGGCAATTCACTCACCTTAGCCTCCCAAAGTGTGGGATTACGGGCTGAGCCACCGAGCCTGGCTAACTATTTATTTATTTATTTATTTTTAAAATATCAATTTAATTTTAATGTATACATGAAAACACATTTGTATGTCATTTGAACAGATTTCTTTTTTTTTATAATTAATCAGTATTTTTTATTATCGTTTTGTGGGGTACAGTTAAGGGTTAGGTGTACAATTACGTTTCATTCAGGCACCCTATTGATAAGAGGTGTTTTCCCAGTCCCAGATAGATATTAGCTACTGTTAATCCCACCCCCCCCCCAAAATTTTCCCCAGTACCATCAGTCATTTTCTTATAGTATTACATTGGATGTTCAAGGTCCATTATATGAGTGAGAACATGTGATATTCTGATCTTTGTTTCTGTGAGAGGTCACTCAGTATTATAGACTCTAGTTCCATCCAGGTTGCTGCGAAATTCATGATTTTGTTCTTTTTCATGGCTGCGTAGTATTCCATCGTGTATATGTACCACATTTTTTTAATCCAGTCCTCTTTTGTTGGGCAGCATGGTTGTTTCCAGGTTCTTGCTATTGTGAACAACGCTGCGATAAACATACGTGTGCAGGTATCTTTTTTATAGAGTGATTTGTGTTCTTCAGGGTATATTCCCAGTAGGGGGATGGCAGGGTCATATGGAAGGTCAATTTTTAGAGCTTTCAGGAATTGCCACACTGCTTTCCACAGAGGTTGCACTAGCTTACACTCCCACCAACAGTGTAGAAGTGTTCCCTTTTCACCACAGCCTCTCCAGCAGCTGTTATTTTTTGAGTTGTTGATAATTGCCATTCTGACTGGAGTTAGGTGGTATCTCAGTGTGGTTTTGATTTGCATCTCCCTGATGATTAGTGAGGTTGAGCATTTCTTCATGTGTTTGTTGGCTGCTCGAATGTCTTCTTTTGTGAAGTGTCTGTTCATATCTTTTGCCCATTTTATAATGGGGTTGTTTGTTTTCTTCTTTTCAGTACGTTTCAGTTCCTTGTAGATCCAGGATGTTAAGCCTTTGTCAGACCTAGAGTTGGCAAATACTTTTTCCCAGTCTGTAGGCTGTCTCCCTGCTCTCTTGATGGTTTCTTTGGCTTTGCAGAAGCTTGTCAGTTTAATAAGGTCCCATTTGTCTATCTTCTCTCTTAAGTCCTGTGGGTTTCGGGTTTTGTACAGGAATTGGATGCCAGTTCCGATTTCCATGAGAGTATTTCCTTCCTTTTCTAAGGTTCTTATGGTTTGAGGTTTTACATTTAGGTCTCTGATCCATTTGGAGTTAACCTTTGTGCATGGGGATAGATAGGGGTCCTGTTTCAATCTTCTACATGTGATCAGCCAGTTTTCCCAGCACCATTTACTGAATAGGTTCTCCTCTCCCCATTGGTAGGTGGTGGGGGCTTTGTCGAAGATAAGTTGGTTGAGGAATTGAGGTTTTGCTTCTGGAATCTCAATTCTGTTCCATTGATCTATATGCCTGTTCTTGTACCAATACCAAGCTGTTTTGATGATTGTAGCTTTATAGTAAAGTTTGAAGTCTGGTATTGTGATACCACCTGCTTTGTTTTTTTTTGCTGAGGATTGTTCTGGCTATTCTTGGACGTTTGTGTTTCCATATGAATTCCTGTGTTGTTTTTTCTAGGTCTGAGAAGAATGTTATTGGTAATTTAATGGGTATTGCATTGAATTTGTAGATTGCCTTAGGTAAGATGGACATCTTCACAATGTTGATTCTTCCGATCCATGAGCATGGGATATTTTTCCACTTGTTCGTGTCAGCTTTAATTTCTTTGAGCAGTGTTTTGTAATTTTCATTGTAAAGGTTTTTCACGTCTCTGGTTAGGAAGATGCCAAGGTATTTCATTTTTTTTGTGGCTATTGTGAATGGAATTGTGTTTTTTATTTGGGTTTCTGTTTGTTTATTATTGGTGTAGAGAAATGCGATTGTCTTTTGTATATTTATTTTGTATCCTGAGACTTTGCCAAAGGCCTTTATCAATGTAAGGAGGCCTTTGACAGATTCTCTTGGGTTTTCAAGGTACACTATCATATCATCTGCATAGAGAGATAACTTGACTTCCTCTTTTCCTATTTGAATACCTCTGATTGCCTCCTCTTCTCTGATTGCTCTAGCCAGGACTTCCAATACTATGTTGAACAGGAGGGGAGAGAGTGGGCATCCTTGTCTAGTTCCAGTTTTCAGGGGAATTGGTTCCAATTTTTGTCCATTTAGGAGTATGCTGGCTGTAGGTTTCTCGTAGGTGGCTTTTATTATTTTGAGGTATGTTCCCCGTATGCCTAGATGTTCAAGGGTTTTTATCAAGAAGGGGTGCTGGATTTTATCAAAAGCTTTTTCTGCATCTAATGATATGATCATGTGGTTTTTGTTTTGACATCTGTTGATGTATTTAATCACATTTATGGTTTTACGAATGTTGAACCAGCCTTGCATGCCAGGAATGAAGCCTACTTGGTCATGGTGAATGATTTTTGAGATGTATTGCTGAATCCTATTTGCTAGGATTTTGTTCCTGTAGTTCTCTTTCTTTGTTGGATCTTTACCTGGCTTGGGTATCAATGTGATGTTGGCTTCATAAAATGATGTGGGGAGAGCGCCATCTTTTTCAATTGCCTGGAATACCTTCAGTAGGATTGGTATCAGCTCCTCCTTGAATGTCTTGTAGAATTCTGCTGGAAAGCCATCTGGACCAGGGCTTTTTTTTTAGGAAGTTTTCTTATTACGTAGTCGATTTCCTTGATTGTAATTGGTCTATTTAGGGTCTCAATTTCTTCTTGTTCCAACCTAGGTAGGTTGTGTGATGTCAGAAAGTCCTCCATTTCCTTGTGGTTTTCAAGTTTGTTTCCATACAAGTGTACGTAGTAGTCGCTAATGATCTTTTGTATTTCTTCAGGGTCAGATGTGACTTCATCTTTTGTGTTTCTGATTATGCTTATTTGTTTTTTTTCTCGTTTTTTCTTGGTCAGTCTAGCTAGGGGACCATTGATCTTGTTTATTCTTTCGAAGAACCAGCTTTTTGTTTCATTGATTTTTTCAATTATCTTTTTGTCTTCTATGTCCTGGATTTGGGCTTTTATTTTGGTGATCTGGATTCTTCTGCTGAAATTAGGGTTTTTGTGGTCTTGCTTTTCCAGCTTCTTTAGGTGGCTTGTTAGGTTGTGAATTTCTGTTCCTTCCATTTTCTTCATGTGTGTTTGTAGGGATATAAATTCCCCTTATTTATTTTTTAAAAGGGGAGGAGACAAGATGACAATAACTAAGCAAAAGTAGTAAGTTATTGCTCATGTTAATATAACCCAGTTTTATCAAAAACAGGATTTTCTAGGATATAAAGCAATAATTTCGAAGCTAACAAAGACTACTATGTGTGAAAACCATATAGTGAAAATCTAAAACACATTGTTAATCAGCTTCTACTTAGCACATATTAGTAAACTATATGCAAAAGTGATCAGTTATCTCAGTTACTTAATCAAGAATGTCTACTTTGAAGTATCAGTTCTTATATTTAATGCAGAGTTTCTGCAATGCTAACAGAGTGTAGTAGTACCATTGGGTCTTAAAATAATCGAATGTTCCTTCCAACTCAGAAAACCTATTAAAAATTTTATAGTATAGTCCAGTTAGAACCATAATTATGCCAAAAGCCATCTTTGAGTATGAAGACGATTTCAAGGTTCAAACACTGCTTTTGGCCTAAAGTGTAGATTTAAACTCAGCTGGGTGTGGTGGCTCAAGCCTATAATCCCAGCACTTTGGGAGGCCGGTGAGAGGATTACCTGAGTCCAAGGGTTCAAGACCAGCCTAGGCAACTTGGTGAGACCTCCTCTCTAAAGTAAATCAGCCAGGTATGGTGGCACACACATGTAATTCTAGTTACTTGGAAGGCTGAGGCGGAAGGATCGCCTGAGCCCAGCAGGTCAAGGCTGCGGTGGCCTTGGTGACAGAGTGAGAATTTAACTCAAAAAAAAAAAAAAGGCCAGGCGCTGTGGCTCATGCCTATAATCCCAGCACTTTGGGAGGCCAAGGTAAGAGGATTACCTGAGCTCAAAGGTTCACGACCAGCCTGGGCAACTTGGGGAGACCTCATCTCTATAATAAATAAAAAATCTAGCCAGGCGTGGTGGTGTGTGCCTGTGGTTCCAGCTACTTGGAAGGCTCAGGCAGAAGGATCACCTTAACCCAGCAGGTGGAGGCTGCAGTGGCCATGAGCATGCCATTGCACTCTAGCCTGGGTGATGGAGTGAGACACTAAGCTAAAAAAGAAAAAAAAAAAAGCTAGGCCCAAGGCCTAGTCCTGTGATTTTGACAGAATAGAGCTTAGGGTCAGTTCTCTGGTTGGCAGAGGGGCATCTCATTTATCAACTGGTCTTTTGAAACTGGAGGCTAAAAATAACTGGGATTAGGAGCCAAAAGGAAGCACAGGGCAAAAGAATGAATGACTGTGAAAAATAAGAAAGTAATGTATGGGGTTTGTGATGAATGAGCAAAAGATGAGAGAAAGGATAGGGCATGGGGAGAGAAAAAGCTGTATCAAAAAAGCAAGGGCCAAAGAGGTACCACAATGAAGGCATTATAATTATACTTAGAAGCCGGGCTCAGTGGCTCAGCCTGTAATCCCGCGCCTTTGGGAGGCTGAGGTGAGTGGATTGCCTGAGCCCGCGGGTTCGAGACCCGCCTGGGCAGCGAGACCTCATCTCTACAATAAATTCAAAAATCAGCTGGGCATGGTAGCGCACGCCTGTAATTCCGGCTACTGGGAAGGCTGAGGCCGAAGGATCGCCGGAGCCCAGCAGGTCGAGGCTGCGGTGGCTGGGAGCGGCCACTGCACTCCAGTCTGGGCGACGAAGTGAGACTCCAACTCCAAAAAAAAAAAAAAAATCAAAATTTACACATGCTCATAACTAATCATGTAGCAAAAATATGAGAAAAAGATCATAGTCCCTTCTCAACCTCCAGAGATAACCAATGGTAATAACATTTTTGAATTGCTTCTTCAAGCTTGTTTTCTCTAATTAGTCCTTATAGTTGAGATAACAAATCTTCAGCATAGATAATTTAATTATGTGAATACTTTCAGATTTTGTCTCATGCAACATAACCCAAATGAAGAGAAATGAAATGTAACCAATGTACTATAGATTTTATATTTATGATAACCTGCTTTATAAACATCACACAATGGAGAAGGTCTTGATATTATTAAACAAGCAATAAGTGTTGAAATGATAAGACATGATCTTTGTTTCAGACAATCAAAATGATTAGGGCAGTGATATGGGCATGGAGAAAATTTGGTCAAAAAGGGGAAATGAAGCACAGGATTGCTGCTGGCACAAAGTGGAGGATGTACAGAAAGACAAGGAACGTTGACCTCAAGGATTCTTCACCAACCACTCAATTTCAGAATTAAAGACCACAGCCAGACACTTGGAAGGAAGGGTGAAAAAAAATTTTTTTTTTTGAGTTGAAGTCTCACTCTCTCACCCAGGCTAGAGTACAGTGGCACGACCACAGCCACCGCAGCCTCGATCTGCTGGGCTCAGGTAAACCTTCCGCCTCAGCCTTCCAAGTAGCTGGAACTACAGGTGCGTGCCACAATGCCTGGCTACTTTTTAAAAATTTATTGTAAAGATGAGGTCTCACCAAGTTGCCCAGGCTAGTGTCCAACCCGTAGGCTCAGACAATCCTCTCAACCTCGGCCTCCCAAAGTGCTGGGATTATAGGCGTAAGCCACCGCATCCGGAAAACATTTTTTTTTTAAAGCTCGATCTTCAGCCCAACAACAGTAAAAACAAGAAAGAAAGATAATTCAAATACTTAGTTAGACCCAATCAAAGACCAAGTGTACAGAGACAGGCAGATCATTTGTAAACTCACCCTGCTCAGGGTCTTCCAATAGAACCCCTTTCTTAACCAACTCTTCTCTTGGTTTTCTCATAGATATTTTTCGCTCTAAAACTGAAATTAAATCAGAAAACAGCACTCAGAAATGTGAAAGTTGAAGGTCAACATTACTTATTTATCTATTTATTTTTGAGTCAGAATCTGACTGTGTCACCCAGGCTGGAGTGTAGCGGCATGCTCACTGCCACTGCAGCCTCCAACCTGCTGGGCTCAGGTAATCCTTCCGCCTTAACCTTCTAAGTAACTGGAACCACAGGCGTGCGCCACCATGCCCAGCTAATTTTTTGATTTAGTGTGGAGACAAAGTCTTGCCAAGTTGCCCAGGCTGGTCTCCAACCCCTGAACTCAGGCACGTGTCGGCCCACCAGAGAGCTGGGATTACAGGATGAGCTACTGAACCCAGGTAACATTAGTTTTAGCATTCTAACTCCACAGGTGAAAGAATAAAGTGGTTCAAATTTCTATTCTTAGGAAAGAAAATAAGAGAAACTAACTTCTGTTTAAAAACTTAAATTTCTTTTTCTTTTAGTGATAGATCTTCTCTGTTGCCCAAAATAGAGTGTAGGAGTATAAACATAGCTCACTACAGACTTGAATTCCTAGACTCATACCATTCTCCAGTCTCAGCCTTCCAATACCTGTGACTACAGGAGCATATTACCATGATCAGCTAAGTAAAAAATAAAAACGTTTGTATAGAGATAGTGGTCTCACTATGTTGCCTAGGCTGGTCTTAAACTGGTCTCAGCAATCCTCTTGCCTTGGCCTCTCAAAGTGTTGGGATTATAGGTGTGAGCCACTGTGCCTAGTCAAAAACTTAAATTTCTTTCATAACCTGCTGGAAAAGTATCATTTTCAAAAAAACTAGTCTTACATTATTGTAGCTTAATTGCAATTTCAACAATAAGGTATCTATGGATGAACTTTGTGTGAATGGGCAGAGTAGAAAAAAATAAGAATCTTAGATTTGCTATAATTCAGAAACTTCATTCACCCCGCAACACTTTAATCTCATCAAAATAAAATCTGGGAGTGAGGCCATAGAATATAAGATTTAGTGAAAGACTACTTGGTTGCTTAATTCTACAAGATTAAACTCCCTCTTCAAATAGAATATTATAGAAGCTTTGAAAGAGAATGAAAAAATTAGGTACTTATAGGAAATTCTAACTCAGAAAACATATTTAAACCCCAATATCTTACCTTCTGAAGTCTCTTTGAATTTATCACTACTTTTTTTTTTCCTCCATTTCCAGGGTTTGAAGATCTTGCCAAAGCCTGAAAACTTGCTCTTCCTTTTGGTGGGAGGCGTTGTGTCTCCTGCTTCCACACTGTCCATGACCATGCCTGGGTCTGCAGTGGGCTGGCCTGCTTCTTCTGTTATACAGAGAGAAGGGAAAGAACTGCCAATTTATTATTTCAGCATAATCTTGAAAATGTCCCTTCCCCTCTCTTCCTGTGGTAGTTGGAAAGGATCAGATGGATGATAAACAATCATGCAGACAGACTCCTTGACATCACATGGACACCAAACATCAAAATCCACAACAGATAAATTACTAAGTAGGAAAAGGAACCAAACCAAGCAGACATCATTTTAGGACAAAATTTGGTGAAATGATCACAACCAGCTCAAAATTTTTTAAAGGCACAAATATACAAAATGTGGCTGTCTTACCAAATGCATGTGATTTTGCCTCACTGAAGCAGGGAATTCTACCACTAGTGAGTGAGTCATTTTCTCTGCTAAACATTGTCCTCTCCCTGCCCTTTTCAGGATATAAAAATCATTCAGGGAGGGGTAAAAAATTAAGTGTTCACACTTTACTTGCATCTGTTTATCAGATTATTTTCTCCCTTCACAAAAAAGGACCCTCGGTAGTTTTGGAGCACTAGAAAGTGCTTACTGTATAGGATGGTGCCATTAGAAAGGGAGTGTATTAAAATGGAGGGAATTTTTTTCCCCCAGAAGATAGAGGTGAGATTCCAATTTGCCTGTCACAGTAGTGCTTTAGAGGAATCCTAATATTAAGGATTTGACATGAAACATAACTGACATGATACATGTGCAGGATTGAAATGAAAGGCTATGAGCCCCTCATAATGTCCACACATGCAGGGTTTAGTTAGTGAGCTTTAATGGCAGAGAAAGGAGCAGCCAAGGCGGGGGCCAAGAATAATAATAAAAAAAGCAGGAAGGCAACAAAAAAAGCAGGAAGGCAACACAATACAGTTTTGCACTCCACCTACTGTCCCAGGGTTCTCTGGAGAAGTCTAGAGGGGAAGAAAAAAAGAGTCATGTGGAATAACCATCCTGGAATTAAAGTGGAACCTTTACTTTATAGAAATACATCAAGGAACAGCATGTGATAAATTAACATGTTTATTGTAAACAATTTCATGTCTAAAGCAATAACTTGGAGGAGGGTAAAAAAAAAGCACAGAATGCACTAAAAAAACTCCTCTTTTAAAATTGCAGATAATTTTTTTTTAAAATTTATTGTAGAGATGAGGTCTCGCCTGCCCAGGCAGGTCTCGAACCCGCAGGCTCAGGCAATCCACTCACCTCAGCCTCCCAAAGGTGCGGGATTACAGGCTGAGCCACCGAGCCCGGCTGCAGATAATTTTTCATAAGCAAAAATATATAAGCAACAGGCATTATTTTCTTTTAAAGAAACAACTGCCGTATTCTATTCTTTTTTTTTTTTGAGTTGGAGTCTCACTCTGTCGCCCAGACTGGAGTGCAGCCTCGACCTGCTAGGCTCCGGCGATCCTTCTGCCTCAGCCTTCCAAGTAGCCGGAATTACAGGCAGGCGCTACCATAGCCCAGCTGATTTTTTGATTTATTGTAGAGATGAGGTCTCGCTGCCCAGGCGGGTCTCGAACCCGCGGGCTCAGGCAATCCACTCACCTCAGCCTCCCAAAGGCGCGGGATTACAGGCTGAGCCACCGAGCCTGGCAGGTATTCTATTTTTTTTTTCTTTTTTTTGAGTTGGAGTCTCACTCTGTCACCCAGACTGGAGTGCAGTGGCTGCTCCCGGACACAGCAGCCTCGACCTGCTGGGCTCCGGCGATCCTTCCACCTCAGCCTTCCAAGTAGCCGGAACTACAGGCGCGCGCCACCACGCCTGGTTAATTTTTGATTTATTGTAGAGATGAGGTCTTGCCAAGTTGCCCAGGCGGGTCTTGAACCTGCGGGCGCAGGCAATTCACTCACCTTGGCCTCCCAAAGTGCTGGGATTACAGACTGAGCCACCGAGCCCAGCCTTCTATTTTTTTTCCAGTTGACTGATGGAAGTCTAGGGATGTATGTTGATAAAGGTCAGACTTATAGAATAATAATTATCACAGTAACTGCAGCGATGATTGCTGATGTATTAGTTTGCTGGGTTTAGGAGACTTAGGCAAAATAGAGTCCTTGTTACTGAAGTACAAAAGATTGAGATGACAGAGGACAGTGACTTTTATCCTCCTAGTAGCATGATATACTCAAGGGCATCCTGGGTCCCAACTACTTTAATACTTTACATGAAATGCACTAGAATGTGATTATAACACTGGACTACATTTTTTAAAAAATGTAGTTGCTAGAGACATTGGAACTTTTAAAATAATAATTTCCTCTCAATGGTATCCAAAGATGGATTCCAAGAGTAGCACTAGGGTGAACAAATGGAATTGCTTTTTTTTTTTTGAGTTGGAGTCTCACTCTGTCGCCCAGACTGTAGTGCAATGGCCGCTCCCGGCCACCGCAGCCTCGACCTGCTGGGCTCCAGCGATCCTTCCGCCTCAGCCTTCCAAGTACCCGGAATTATAGGCATGCGCTGATTTTTTGATTTACTGTAGAGATGAGGTCTCGCTGCCCAGGCGGGTCTCGAACCCGCGGGCTCAGGCAATCCACTCACCTCAGCCTCCCAAAGGCGCGGGATTACAGGCTGAGCCACGGAGACCGGCGGTATTGCTTTTTAAGAGTTAGTGACATTAAGATAGTAATGGCCAGGCATGGTTGCTCATGCCTGTAATCCCAGCACTTTGGGGGGGCTGGGACAAGAGGATTGCTTGAGCCCAGGAGTTTGAGACTAGCTCAGGCAATGGAGCAAGACCTCATTCTCTACCAAATAAAAAAAAAAATTAGCTGGGCATGGTGGCACACGCCTACAATCCCAGCTACTCGGGAGGCTGAGGCAGAAGAATCGCCTGAGCTCAGGAGGCCGGGGTTGCAGTGAGTAACTGTGCCACTACTCTACAGCCTGGGTGACAGAGTGAGACCCCTCAAAAAAGAAAAAAAACAAAAAGAGACAGTATCCTCACAATTGTGGAACTAGAGACATCTCAGAGAATTCATAATATAATACTTAACATGTTAATGATAAGGCTTTCAAAGACCAAAGAAATTGAGTTAAACATAAGCTGTTCAATCTTGAATGGCCTGCTTCGAGAATTAGAAGGGACTGAAATTTTAAGTCCCCCGCTAACCCAGTCATGAAGTATTCCAAAAGGCACACAGGAAAATGCCTATTTGGTTAAAAGTAATAGGGAAAATATATCCATCCAAATTTTAAAAACATAGACTAACTATGAAGAGGTTATCAATACAATGTGATACTTGTACAAAGAAAAATGGCCCAAAAGCTTTAGAAGCATATTTAGTAACATATTCAGGAAGGTCTTGTCTGTAAATTCCTTAAATGAAATACAGTTGACCCTTGAACAAGGGTTTGAACTGCATGGATCCACTCATATGCAGGTTTTTTCCAACCAAATGCAGACAAAAAATACAGTACTGTCAGGATGTGAAACTTGCATATACAGAAGGTTTGGCTATTCATACTGGTGGGATCCACAGCAGGACTTGAGTGTATGTGGATTTTGGTATACCTTGGAAAAAATATACCAAGAGAAGATGGTATAGCCAGTCTAGCTTGCTTCTACTATCTTCCAGATGTTTGATCCCTTTCTAACATAGAATCTGGTACCTCCTTTTAATTCTTTATATTGAATAATATATTTATGTGTCACCTTTCCCTTTGTTTGAGTCAGAGTCTCACTCTGTCACCCAGGCTGGAATACAGTGGCATAATCATGACCACTGCAGCCTTGACTTTCTGGGCTCTGGTGATTCTTCTGCCTCAGCCTTACAAGTAGCTGGACTATAAGATGCAATCCACCATGCTCAGCTGATTTTTTGATTTACTGTAGAGACGAGTTCTCGCCAAGTTACCTAGGCTGGTCTCAAACTCCTGGGCTTAGGCAATCCTCTTGACTCTGCCTCCCAAAGTGCTGGGATTACAGGCATAAGCCACTGCCCCTGGCCTCATTTCTCTTATAGATTCACAAAATGATAACAAAATCATAATACACTTTCAAACTTAATTATGCCTGCCATCACATGAACTCAAAACAAGTTTGGTTTGTATTAAAAAACCAAACTGGGTAACCTATCTCTACCAAAAAAAATTAGCTGGGCGTGGTGGCATGCACCTGTAGTTCCTGCTATCCGGTAGAAGAATCACTTGAGTCCAGGTGGTTGAGGTTGCAGTGAACCATGAATGCACCACTGCATTCCAGCCTGGGCGACAGAATAATATCCTGTCTCTAAAAAATAAAAATAAAATAAAAAGTGAAGCATATATGTGGATGAAAATGTTTGCATTTTTCTTGCTAAGAATAGCCTTCCTCTAGCCAGGCACGGTGGCTCACATCTAAATCCTAGCACTTTGTGAGGCTGAGGCAAGAGGATTGACTGAGACCAGGGTTCAAGACCAGCCTGGGCAACTTGGTGAGACCTACAATAAATTAAAAAATTAGCAGGGTGTGATGGCACATGCCTGTAGTTCCAGCTACTTGGAAGGCTGAGGCAGAAGGATCGCTCGACTTCAGCAGGTAGAGGCTGCAGTGGCCATGAGCGTGCCACTGCACTCCAGCCTGGGGGACAGAGTGAGACTATCACTCAAAAAAAAAAAAAAAAAAAATGAATGAATGAACTTAGAATAATAACTGCTGCAGACTGGGTATGGCTGGACCCCACTGCATGATGCAAGAAGTGTATCTGCCTCTGAAAGTTTTGTAAATATGAAAATTAAGCACATTTGTAAAGAGAAGCAAAGGGAAAAAACTGCTGCTCTCCTTTGTTTTTTGTATTCAGTGACTTTACATGAAGAAAGAGGGGAATCCAGCTCCGTGGACTGAGCCTGTAATCCCAGCTGCTCAGAAGATTTTGATTTATTGTAGAGATGAGGCCTTGCCATGTTGCTCAGGTTTCCAACCCCTGAGCTCAGGCAATCCTCTGTCTCCACCTCCCAAAGTGCTGGGATTACAGGTGTGAACCACCACGCCCTGCTCATTCATATTCTTATATTCTCTCTCCTTCCTTCCCATTCCCTTCCTGCTCTCTTCCACAAACAAAACATTTTATCAGTAATTCTTAAATCTGTCCAAATACTTGAAACAGCCCAACTGCTGTTTCAAAATACAAAATCTCCGGGAGTCACAGGACTTGGGAATCTGTTTTAAAAAAATCTCTCCAGCCGGGCTCAGTGGCTCAGCCTGTAATCCTGCACCTTTGGGAGGCTGAGGTGAGTGGATTGCCTGTGCCCGCGGGTTTGAGACCCGCCTGGGCAACTTGGCGAGACCTCATCTCTACAATAAAATAACAAATTAGCTGGGCATGGTAGCACGCGCCTGTAGTTCCAGCTACTCGGAAGGCTGAGGTGGAAGGATCGCCGGACCCCAGCAGGTTGAGGCTGCAGTGGCCGGGAGAGGCCACTGCACACCAGTCTGGGTGATAGAGAATGAGACTCCAACTCAAAAAAAAAAGTCTCTCCAGTTCAATCTATGGCCCTAAGGTCAGTCAGGTTTGTCAAACCCAATCCCACATTATTATTTAAAAACTTCATGCATGTTAAAGGAGAAAGAGGCAGATATTCTCTGGCTGTAAGCTGCTTGTTTGTTGAAGACAAATAAGTTAGGAAATTATAGCATTATTCCAGTATTTCCTACTCAGCAAGGTATTCCTACAGAGGAACTATGAAGGTCTTCTGTTACCTAGTCTTAAATGTGGTTCAAACTAAAAACAACACAAAAGTTTACAGTTGTTTATCTCCAAATTTATAAAATATTATGTTCCATGTATAATTGGAAAGAAGTGTATTGTACAGTTGTTGAGTATAGGGTACTAAATAAGTCAATTAAGTCAAAGTGGTTAACTGAATTATACAAGTCATTAACATTCTTTCCGATCTGCTTTCTGCTTGTTTTCAGTTAGTAAGAGAGAAGTATGTTAACATCTCATTATGAAAGTGAATTTCTCTTTTTAGTTCTATCAATTTTTGCATTATATACTCTGAGGCTGTATTACGTATATATAAATTTAGAGCTATTTTATCTGTCTGCTGAAGAAACTCTTACCATTAAGAAATTCCCTTTATTGTTCTGGAAACACTTTTACCTTGAATTTGTTTTCCTACCTCGTTTGACAATTCTCCTTTAACTGGAGTGTTTAGTCCATTTATATTTAATGTTTTCACTGGCATAGGCATAGCTGAATTTAAGCCTACCACTTTGCTATTTATTTCTATTTGTCTCATTTGCTCTGTGCATCCTTGGCTTATTACAATTTATGTTAAATTAGTACTGTGACTGCTTCATGAACAATACAAAAACTTTACAACATTTTAACTCTATACTCTGTGCTGCTATATTTCTATATTTCACTTCTACCTATATGAGGGGACCCCCCCCCAAAATCCCAGAATTATCTTTTGGAGAGTGGACTCCTTGTAGTATAGAATTCCTCTGCTAGGTAAGTGTTCTAGGAACCCATCAGCATCTGTGTACCACTAGCCTTGTCGTGAAAAGCTGCATTCCACTTCAGTGAATTTTTTTGGAGATTTTTCAAGCATTTGTACATTTCATGATGGGAGATTTACAAGCACACCTGCCCACATCCCACTGATGTTCAGCAGTTTTTGACCAAAAACAGCATGACCCCCCCAGTGCCCCAACCTCCCTATTTACCCAGTATTGTTCCAAGCAACTTTTTTTTGTTTCCCTGGATGAAAAAAGTCCTCAAAGGGAAATGCTTTGCCAATGTGGAAAAGGTGAAACAAAAAATGGCAGAAGGACTAAAAGGCGTTAAAATTGGCAAGTTCAAAAGCCATTCCGAGCAGTGAAAAAAAGCTTCTTGATAGTTGTATTGCATCAGAGAGTACTTTGAAGGTGACTGAAGTTTAAACAAAAAGAATACACAATTTTTTATAAATAAATTCTGGGTTTTTTTGGGTCCCTTCTCGTATATGACAATAAACCACAGAAAATATTGGGTCTTTTTTTTTTTTGGAGAAAGCAGGATTTACTGAGAGAACAGAAAAACTCCCACAGTGGGAGGGACCCCAATGGAGTTGCCCAGAAAATATTGTTTAACAAACAATATATATATATATTTTTTTGAGTTGGAGTCTCACTCTGCCGCCCAGACTGGAGTGCAGTGGCCGCTCCCGGTCACCGCAGCCTCGACCTGCTGGGCTCCAGCGATCCTTCCGCCTCAGCCTTCCAAGTAGCTGGAACTACAGGCACGCGCTACCATGCCCAGCTAATTTTTTGATTTATTATAGAGATGAGGTCTCACCAAGTTGCCCAGGCGGGTCTCAAACCCGCGGGCTCAGGCAATTCACTCACCTTAGCCTCCCAAAGCACGGGATTACAGGCTGAGCCACCGAGCCCAGTTACAAACAATATTTTTATATATTTCCTACATATACATATGTGCATGTGTGTGTGTATTTTTTAGTTGGAGTCTCACTCTGTCACCCAGGCTGGAATGCTGTGGCACGCTCACAGCCACCTCATTCTTGGTCTGCTGGGCTCAGGCAATCCTTCTGCCTCAGCCTTCCAAGTAGCTGGAACTGCAGGTGCATGCCACCAAGTGTGTGCCACCATATCCAGCTAATTTTTAAATTTATTGAGAGACAAGGCCTTGCCAAGTTGCCCAGGCTCGTTTTGAACCCCTGGGTTCAGGCAATCCTCTGCCTCCCAAAGTGCTGAAATTACAAGGGTGAGCCACCGCACCCAGCCCCTACATATATTTTTTAGGTACTCTTCATTTCTTCCTGCAATTCCATGCTTTCATTTAGGATAACTTTATTTTATTTTTTTGAGTAGGAGTCTCACTCTGTCTCCCAGGTTAGAGGGCAGAGGCATGCTCACGGCCTCCACAGCCTAGACCTGCTGGACTCAGGGGATCCTTCCGCCTCAGCCTTCCAAGTAGCTAGAACTACAGGCATGCACCACCATGCCTGGATAATTTTTCTTGATTTATTGTAGTGATGAGGTCTCGTCAAGTTGCACGGGCTGGTCTTGAACCCAAGAACTCAGGCAATCCTCTCACCTAGGCCTCCCAAAGTGCTGGGATTATAGGTATGAGCCACTGCGCCTGGCCTCCTTTTGTTTTTTTTTTTGGTTTTTTTGAGTTGGAGTCTCACTCTGTCACCCAGACTGGAGTGCAGTGCCCGCTCTTGGCCGCTGCAGTCTCAACCTGCTGGGCTCCGGAGATCCTTCCGCCCCAGTCTTCCAAGTAGCTGGAACTAAAGGCGTGCGCTACCATGCCCGGCTAATTTCTTTGATTTATTGTAGAGATGAGGTCTGGCCAAGTTGCCCAGGCGAGTCTCGAACCTCAGGCTCAGGCAATCCACTCACCTCAGCCTCCCAAAGCGCAGGATTACAGGTTAAGCCACCGAACCCGGCTTCCTTTTGTTTTTTTAATAGAGAGTGTTTCACTCTGGCTAGGCTGGAATACAGTGGCATGATCATAGCTCACTGCCTGGAACTTCTGGGCTCAAGCAGTCCTCTGTCTAAGTCTTCTGAGTAGCTGGGACTACATACATGTGTGTGCCATCACACTCAGCTAATTAAAAAAATTTTTTTTTATAAAGAAGGAGTCTTGCTTGTTGCCTAGACTGGTCTCAAACTCCTGGGCTCAAGCAATCCTCTTGCTTGAGTCTCCCAAAGAGCTGAGATAACAGATAATTTTCACTAAGTATGATATTTTCAGTCGGAAGTTGGGTTTTTTTTTTTGTTTGTTTATTTAATTTTAGGACTTTATATATGCCATTCCATTGTATCCCCATCCCTCACTGCTTTTCTCTGTGTGTTTCAGTTCAGTTGCTTCCTATTTGCCTATTGCATAAGTGACAGAGCTGAGACTTAAACTCAAATATCCTTGATTTCTAAGTCTGTGACCCGTTCCATCATGCTGCTTTCAGAATAAAGATTAAGACTTGTAAGACATATTACAAGTCTTTCGAACATCTGGTTTCATTCAATAACAAAGGTTTTTAGACTATAATTTACAAAGTTGGCATGTTATCTGATTTAGTTTTCATAATAACCTATATAGTTGGTATTAATCTCCATTTTATATAACTTACTTTAAAATTTGGTATTAATATAAAACACTGTTCAATATCAAATTTTTTTTTTGAGTTGGAGTCTCACTCTGTCGCCCAGACTGAAGTGCAGTGGCCGCTCCCGGCCACCGCAGCCTCGACCTGCTAGGCTCCGGCGATCCTTCCACCTCAGCCTTCCAAGTAGCCGGAATTACAGGCATGCGCTACCACGCCTGGTTGATTTTTTGATTTATTGTAGAGATGAGGTCTCGCTACCCAGGCAGGTCTCGAACCCGCGGGGTCAGGCAATCCACTCACCTCAGCCTCCCAAAGGCGCGGGATTACGGGCTGAGCCACTGAGCCAGGCTTAATATCAAAATTTTAAGTGGGTACAAATTCTAAAGTTTTTTTTAATTAAAGTCTCTTTATAAATGAATTTGTCACCCTTTTGTAATTACTTCAAACTTCATTAGGTATATTATCAATCCTTTGTTCATTTCTCTTAAAAGGAATTAATATAAACTTATATTGGATGTAGTAATGATTTTGACCATTATTGCACATTATTTTTGTATCAGATTACTGCTTTTTCTTCTTTTTATTCTTTGTATTTGGAGACTTTCTTCTCTTACTGCTGTGGACCATCTTTATTTAGATCTTGCTTCAAGTTGAGACAGATTCTCCATGCTGCTGATAGGACAGATAGGAGAGAGAAATAGGAGCTCAAAGTCATACTGTTAGGCAGGACTCCAAAAAGTCATACTCTTAGGCATTTCTGGTGGAGACTAGTCTGGGAGGACTCTTTTAGTCATTCAAGAGCAACACCTGTAACTTTTTTGTATGAAGTGTTGATAAAGTCCCACCCATTCTTTGCTTATATGCCTGTTGAAAGAAATAAATCCCAAAAGAAATAAATCAAGGGAGCGTTCTTATGGATCAAAGATATCAGAAAAGGAAGTTCATAAAAGAGGAAACAAATCAATCATTCCTAGTGAAAAGAGAAAAAGGTAAATCATCTTCCCCCTTCCCCCAAAATTCATTCTGATGAAACCAGAGGGAAATCACAAACCTGATTCCATCAAATGTCCTACATATGAAGACTGGGGTATTCAAGGAATAAAATGATAATGCTAGGACGCTGGGTAAGTGGCTCTTGCCTGTAATCCCAGCACTTTGGGAGGCCAAGACTAGAGGACTACCTGAACCTAGGGCTTGGAGACCAGCTAGAAAACTTGGCGAGACCTGTCTCTACAATAAATCAAAAAGGTAGCTGGGTTTGCTGGTGCACACCTGTAGTTTCAGCTATTTGGAAGGATGAGGTAGAAAGATCGCTTGAGCCCAGCAGGTCAAGGCTGTGGGAGCCACCATGCCTGGCAAATTTTTTTATTTATTGTAGAGATGATGTCTCACCAAGTTGCCTAGGCTAGTCTCAAACCCCTGGGCTCAGGCAAGCTTCTCGCCTCGGCCTCCCAAAGTGCAGGGATTACAGGCATGAGCCACCACACCTGGCCTAAAATGTACTTTTAATACCATTTTGCAGCCATTATATAGCCATTAAAACTACGTTCCTAGTTTATTTAATAATACTAGTTTAAAATAGGATATAAATTTATATACAAATTATATACATGTCACATTATCTACCATAATATGTTTAAAAAGATAAAAGGAGCTAAACGAAAACGTTAATAGAAAGTCTTCTTTGGGTGGTAGGATTTTTGTTGTTTTATCTTTTTTTTTCACTCTATTACACAGGCTGGAGTGCCATGGCATGATCACAGCTCACAGTAGTTTTGATCTGCTGAACTCAGGCAATTCTTTTGCCCCAAGCAGCTAGGATTACAGGCGTGTACCACCATGCCTAGCCAATTTTTAATTTTTTTTTGGAGAAATGAGGTCTCATACTCCTATATTACCCAGGCTAGTCTTGAACTCCTGTTCTCAAGCAATCTTCCCACCTTGGCCTACTTAAAGCGCTGGGATTACAACCATGAACGACTGTGCCTGCCCCACAGGATTATGGGAGATTTATGTTTCTTCTTTTTGGCACCCTACTTTTTTTTTTACAATAGACAGGTATACCTTTTTTAATTAGAAAACAAAGTCAAATTAGTTTTACTTTTTACAATAGAAAGTGGGAGCTTTCAAACCACTACAGTTAATAAATGAAGTCCAGAATATGCATAAACAAAATAAGACAATTCTTCCTAAACATTAGATTCCTACAAAAAAGGAATTATTGACCAGGCTTGGTGGCTCAGCATATAATCTCAGTACGTTAGGAGGCTGAGGCGAGTGGATTGCCTGAGCCAAAGGGGTCAAGACCAGTCTGGGCAACTTGGCGAGACCTCGTCTCTACAATAAATAAAAAATTATCTGGGCATAGTAGCACGTGCCTGTAGTTCCAGCTACTTGGAAGGCTGAGGCATAAGGATTGCCAGAGCTCAGCAGGTTGATGCTGGAGTGGCTGTGAGTGTGCCACTGCACTCCAGCCTGGGTGACAGAGTGAGACTCCAACACACACACAAAAAAAGGAATTATTTCCCACATTCAAATTATAGTCTGAAATATTAAGCAAATTAAACCAGTCAAGAAGGTCAGATTACTATAGTATTTGGAGTACTGACACATGTAAAAGTAAGTAGATTAGGATCATCCAAACGCTTTCTAGTACTACATTAAAACACTGTTGACCCAAGATTGACCCAAACTTGAATAACTTCGGGGCAAGGAGTACCAATCAATCCACTTAGAGTTGAAAACCCAAATATAAGCTGGGCTCGGTGGCTCGGCCTGTAATCCCAAGCCTTTGGGAAGCTGAGGTGAGTGGATCGCCTGAGCCCGCAGATTCGAGACCCGCCTGGGCAACTGGTGAGACCTCATCTCTATAATAAATCAAAAATTAGCCGGGCGTGGTAGTGCACGCCTGTGGTTCTAGCTACTCCGAAAGCTGAGGCGGAAGGATTGCTGGAGCCCAGCAGGTCAAGGCTGCAGTGGCCAGGAGCGGCCACTGCGATCCAGTCTGAGTGACAGAGTGAGACTCCAACTCAAAAAAAAAAAACCCAAATATAACATTTGACTCCCCCAAAACTTAACCACTAACAGCCTACTGTTGATCAGAAGCTTTACTGATAACATAGTTGACTAACATATTTTGTATGTTATAAGTGTTATATGTACTATATATTTTATTCTTACAATAATGGCTGGCAACTGTACCTGCAGACCTCAAACTATGGTATATATCAAGCAACTCAACTTTTTCTTGGAATATCATGACTTTTCTCTACTTCCTGAGAATACTTCCAGCATCACTAGTGGCATGTTGTATGGGTTCCATGGTGTTATTCAAGGGCTGCAATATTTGTGCTAAACATGATGGAAAAATACATAAGAACTGCACAAGATAACTTTTATCATGAAGAGAGAAAACTGGAGAGAAGAACTGCTCACTAGGAAATGATAAGCATCACATCATGAAGGGTTTTTTTTTTTTGGAGTTGGAGTCTCACTGTCACCCAGACGGGAGTGCAGTGGCCGCTCCCAGCCACCGCAGCCTCGACCTGCTGGGCTCCGGCGGTCTTTCCACCTCAGCCTTCCAAGTAGCTGGAACTACAGGCGTGCATTACCACACCTGGCTACTTTTTTGATTTATTGTAGAGATGAGGTCTTACCAAGTTGCCCAGGTGGGTCTCGAACCCGCGGGCTCAGGCAATCCACTCATCTCAGCCTCCCAAGACATGGGATTACAGGCTGAGCCACCGAGCCCGGCTATCATGAAGGGTTTTAAGCAGACACTTGTAACATTTGAGCTCACTGCAATAGCAATAGGAGGTGGCTAAGGAATTACATTAGTACAGTATGCACTACAGCTAACTTTATGCAGTTATGATTCAATACAGTACCTTTACATGTGCTTGTAATTCTCTTGAATGCAAATGGGGCTATGTATGATCTGGAAGTGTTTGTGTGCATACATTTTGATAAATTTCCTAAATTTTAACTATTTTTTTTTTAGTCAGAATTTTACTTTGTCACCCAGGCAGGAGAGCAGTGGCACAATCATGGCTCATGGCAGCCTCGACATCCTGGGCTCAGGCAATCCTTCCACCTCAGCCTCTTGAGTAGCTAGGACTATAGACACATGCCAGCATGCCTGGTTAATTCTTTTTTTTTTTTTTTTAAGTTGGAGTCTCACTCTGTCACCCAGGCTAGAGTGTAGTGACATGCTCATGGCCACCGCAGCTTCCACCTGCTGGGCTCAGGTGGTCCTTCCGCCTCAGTCTTCCAAGTAGCTGGAAGTACAGGCATGCACCATCATGCCCAGCTAATTTTTTTACTTATTGTAGAGACGAGGTCTTGCCAAGATGCCCAGGCTACTCTTGAACCCCCGGACTCAAGCAATCCTCTTGCCTCTGCCTCCTAAAGTGTATTTTTTTTTATCTTGCTATGTTGCCCAGGTTAGTCTTGAATTACTGGGCTCAATCAATCTTCTTGGCTCTGCGTTCCAAAGTGCTAGGATTACAAGTGTGAACCACTGTGACTGGCTCCTATCTCTTAAAACAAAACCCAACACTGCTACAACAGTTCAAGCTTCTTACTATAAATTTTTGTTCAACAGGAAGACGATTCAATTGCATCACTTAGAAAACTATAATAGAAAGAAAAATAAACTGCCCAATGTGGTGGCTCATGCCTGTAATCCCAGCACTTTGGTAGGCTGATGTAGGGGGACTACCTGAGCCCAGCAGTTGGAGACCATCCTGGGCATCATGGAGAAACCTCGCCTCTAAAATAAATTTTAAAAAATTAGCTGAGTGTGGTAGCACATGCCTGTAATCCCAGCTACTTGGAATGGTGAGGTAGAAGAATTGCCCAAGCCCAGAAGGTCAAGGCTGCGGTGACTGTAATTGTGCCACTGCACTCCAATCTGGGTGACATATGCACTCCAATCTAGGTGACATAGGGAGACTCCAACTCAAGAAAAGGAAGGAAGACAGGCAGGCAAGCTGGTGGTTGAATACATTATAAAACAAAAAGTGTACTCAAGTATCTAGAAATAATCACTTTCAAAAATATATAATTACACCTCAAATTTGATCTATTCTTGACTGGGTGTGGTGGCTCAAGCCTGTAATTCTGCACTTTGGGAGGCTGAGGCAAGAGGATTGATTGCCTTACCTCAGGGGTTCGAGACCAACCTGGGCAACTTGGTGAGACCTCATCTCTATAATAAAAAAATAAAAATAAAAAGCTGGGCATGGTGGCGCATGCCTGTAGTTCCAGCTACTTGGAAGACTGAGGTGGAAGGATCGCCTGAGCCCAGCAGGTCAAGATTGCGGTGGCTATGAGTGTGTCACTGCACTCCAGACTGGGCGACAGAGTGAGACTCAAACTCAAAAGAAAAAAAAAATTGATCTATACTAGTAAATGATGGACTGAGAAAGGTGAGTTTGAAACTGTTTTTAAGCAAATTTGCCCGTGAAATTTTGTTCTCAGCATCTCTGATTTTATGACAAGCTCTTTTCCATGTCCAATTTGACAGAAGAAAAACAGGCTTGAAATCATATTAAGATATCCCATTGCTTTTGTTTAAACCAGTAATAGTTAATGATTTATAGCTTAAAAGTTATAGTTTTAAATGGCCTATGGCCCCATTTTGTTCTATGAGTGCTCCAAAAAAGGTAGTTTCCTCCTTATTTCCCTTTGCTGTCAGAAAATAAGAGTGTAGTATATGGCTATAATTCTATGTGTTCCAAAGAAAACATCTTTTTTGAGTTGGAGTCTCACTCTGTCACTCAGACTGGAGTGCAGTGGCCGCTCCCGGCCATTGCAGCCTCGACCTGCTGGGCTCCAGCGATCCTTCCGCCTCAGTCTTCCAAGTAGCTGGAATTACAGGCATGCGCTACCACGCCAGGCTGATTTTTTGATTTATTGTAGAGATGAGGTCTCGCCAAGTTGCCCAGGCGGGTCTTGAACCCACGGGCTCAGGCAATCCACTCACCTCAGCCTCCCAAAGCACGGAATGACAGGCCTTGCCACTGAGCCCGGCTGAAAACATCTTTTCTTGAGTCATGCAGCTATAGGCCACGAGGAAAGCATGGGAGAGTTTAGAGTCGTGGTGTTTTCTTGGAGGGGGTAGAGGTTGGGAGAGAAAGATAACTAACCAAATTGCAGTTTGAAGTTTCCTGTTTGAATAGTACCCCTGAAACCAGTCCTGATATTTACTCCCCTATTCAAGTTGTAGCACCTCACATTTCATAGGTTGTTTCTTATTATGTATTATTTCTTTGTTTCTTATTATGTATTACGCAGAATCCTAGTAGTTTCTTCAACCACCAGATTCTAATATTTAACTCAAGGTTTTGTTTTTTTTTTAAGTCTCACTCCGTTGCCCAGGCTGGAGTACAGTGGCACGATCATGGCCACTGCAGCCTCAACCTGCTGGGCTCACATGATCTTTTTGCCTCAGTCTCCCAAGTAAATGGAATTACAGGTGTGCACCATCATGCCCAGCTAATTTTTTGATTTACTGTAGAGATGAAGTCTCACCAGGTTGCCCAGAATGATCTCGAACCCCTGGGCTCAGGCAATCCTCTTGCCTCTGCCTCCTGAAGTGCTGAAATTACAGGTGTTAGCCATTGTGCCTGGCTTCAAGTTTTCAAGTTCAAGTTTAGTTGTTCTATATGAATTTAAGGATTGATTTTTTTTTTTTTTTTGAATTGGAGTCTCACTCTTTCGCCCAGACTGCAGTGCAGTGGCCACTCCCGGCCACTGCAGCCTCGAACTGCTGGGCTCCGGCGATCATTCTGCCTCAGCCTTTCAAGTAGCTGGAACTACAGGCGCGTGCTACCACACCCGGCTAATTTTTTGATTTATTGTAGAGATGAGGTCTCACCAAGTTGCCCAGGCGGGTCTCGAACCCACAGGCTCAGGCTATCCACTCACCTCAGCTTTCCAAGGCGTGGGATTACAGGCTGAGGCACCGAGCCTGGCTGGTCTGTGTGAATTCTATTTCTTATACATCTTTTCAGGTCTTACAAGATGGTTAGATTTAAAGTATACAAAGCTCTCCCAAGTTACCCATAACATTTTTCAATATAATCAGTTAAATGTCCAAATTTTCTAAACCTATGGTTTTATCCAACAAGGCACATAGTTTAGTATCAAGAAGTGTCAAATATCTTTATAATCTAAGGGTTTTATCTGTTTTATATATATATATATATATTTTTTTTTTTTTTTTGAGTTGGACTGTTACTCTGTCACCCAGGTTGGAGTGCAGTGGCATACTCATGGCCACCCAGTTTACACCTGCTGGGCTCAGGTGATCCACTTCAGCCTTCCAAGTAGCCAGAACTATAGGCACATACTACCACACTTGGCTAAATTTTTATTTATTGTAGAGACGAGGTCTCGCACAGTTGCCTGGGCTAGTCTCAAACCCACAGGCTCAGGGAATCCACTCGCCTTGGCCCTCCCAAAGTGCTGGGATTATAGGTGAGCCCCTGAGCCCCTTCTGTTTAATATATTTTAAACTCATCTAGCTGGAAACAGATTTGCTATAAACAACATTTTTATAGTATCAAACACTGTAAGTGGACAACATTCATTTATGGTACTTACACTGCAATACTTAATACATTTTTGCCTTTTAAAACAGAATTATTAGCCGGGCTCGGTGGCTCGGCCTGTAATTCCACGCCTTTGGGAGGCTGAGGTGAGTGGATTGCCTGAGCCCGCGGGTTCAAGACCCACCTGGGCAACCTGGCGAGACCTCATCTCTACAATAAATCAAAAAAATTAGCCAGCATGGTAGCGTGTGCCTGTAGTTCCAGCTACTTGGACGGCTGAGGCAGAAGGATCGCCGGAGCCCAGCAGGTCGAGGCTGCGGTGGCCAGGAGCGGCCACTGCACTCCAGTCTGGGTGACAGAGTGAGACTCCAACTCAAAAAAAAAAACAAAAACAAAAACAGGATTATTATTGGCTTTAAAGAATTGTTTCAGAAAACTGCAGCAAAATTAAAGAAAGCAAACTTCCACTAGTGAACAAAGCATGCTTTGTTTAGAGAAGGCCCATAACTTCCTGTGGAAATATTGCACAGCTCTGACCCTTGGGAATTAGAAAGAACTGGGCAAAACAATCAAGAGAAGATAGGCAGGTTTCTCTCTGCACTTATAGGTACAGTTAGGTCTGATATTCCACTTTTAGAAAAATACAGTTTTCTGACCATGACTGCATCAAGAAGTAATGCTGCATTACCCCTGGCAACTTGGTGTGCAAACCTTTTTTTTTGGCATCAGAATCTCACTCTGTTGCCCAGGTTGGAGTGTAGTGGCACGCTCTCAGTCACCCTAGCGTCGACCAGCTGGGCTCCAGCGATCTTTCTGCCTCAGCCTTCCAAGTAGCTGGAACTACAGGCGCGCGCTACCACGCCGGCTAATTTTTTTGATATATAGTGTAGAGATGAGGTTTCACCAAATTGTCCAGGCTGGTCTTGAACCCCTGGCCTCTGGCAGTCTTCTCACCTCAGCCTTCCAAAGTGCTGGGATTACAGGCTTGAGCCACTGTGCCCGGCCTTTTTAAACTTTTTCAAGTTCAGAATTGATATTAGAATGTGTACCATTTTTTGAGTAAAAATTCCAGGTTGGCGGGCGCAGAGGCTCACACCTATAATCCCAGTACTTTGGGAGGCCGAGGTGAGAGTAATGTCTGAGCCCAGAGGTTTGAGACCAGCCTGAGCAACATGGTGAGACCTCATTTCTATAATAAATCAAAAAATTATCTGGGCGTGGTAGATTGTGCCTACAGTTCCAGGTACTTGGAAGGCAAGGCGGAAGGAGCGCCTGAGCCTAGCAGGTCGAGGCTGTGGTGGCCGGGAGCGTGCCACTGCACTCCAGCCTGGGCGATAGAGTGAAACTCCAACTCAAAAAAAAAAAAAAAAAAAAAAAAATCTACTCATTAATAAATAAACAAACTCAAATGTTACAAAATTTTCTTGCAAGTAGAGAGAAGTAATACATATGTAGGTTATGGTAACAGGCTATTCAGAAAATCCACTGGAGGACATAGGAAGTCAACAGTTTTTGGCTGGTATTCCAGATTTGATAACAACAAAAAATCCTTTAAGAGATCCACACAGACCTCTCTATACTGTCATCTATTCCTTAATCCTGGAATACATGGGTAAAGTATACCTGTTTCCTCTTTCTCAGAAGAAAGTATTTGTTAGACCCAGATAGGTATGAGAAATGCCTTTGATAATTTGCATAACCAAATATTACCAAATGTTTTCCTCGAAAGTCCCACGAAGTACTTTATTTTTAATTAATCCATGTAATAGTTATTATTTTTTATTGTTGTTTTACTATATTAAATTTTTTCATCCAGAAATCTCAAGTTTGCCTCCAAATGACAATATATTTCTAAATCACCTTCCTGAAAACTATTCCCATTATATCATGAGAGTGAAAATCTACAACTATAAATTTCAATAAAAATAAATCAAATGGTGATGGAAAAAGAATGCAGAAAAGAGAAAAATATAGTATCTTTTTTTTTCTTTTGAGTTAGAAGGATCGCCTGAGTTCAGGAGGTGGAGGCTGTGGTGGCCATGAGCATGCCACTGCCCTCCAGCCTGGGCAACAGAGAGAGACTCTGACTCAAAAAATAAACAAACAAAAAATAAAATTATTTGGTCTTTTCAATTAAAAAAATGGCTAAATAATATGAACAGACATTTCTCAAAAGAAAACATACAAACGCCCAATAAATATATGAAAAAATGCTCAACATCACTAAGCATCCGGGAAATTACAAATCAAAATCATGATGAGGTATCATCTCAACCCAATTAGGACAGGTATTATTAAAAAGACAAAAGATAGCAAATGCTGGTAAGAATGTGAAGAAAGGGGCCTTTTAAACACTTTGGTGGAATGTAAACTCGGACAGCCACCAAGGAGAACAGTACAGAGATTCCTCAAAAAATTACCAGTAGAACCACTGTATGATCCAGCAATCCCACTACTGGGGAAAGGAAAGGACATCAATATATTGAAGAAATATCTGCACCTCCATGTTTACTACAGTATTATTCACAATAGCCAAAACAAGGGAATCAACCTAAGCGTCCAACAAAGGTGAATGGATAAAGAAAATGTGGTATGTATACACAACAGAATACTATTTGGCCATAAAAAAGAATGAAATCTTGTCATTCACAGTAACATGGGTGGAACTAAGGACACTATGTTAAGTGAAATAAGCTAGAAACAGAAAGTCAAACACTACATGCCCTCATTCATCTGTAGAAGCTATAGTTTCAAATAGTTAGAAGGAAGAAACTGAATGTTCCCAAAGCAAAGAAATGATAAATGCTTGAGACGATGGATATGCTGATTGCCCTGATCTGCTTATCACATTATATGTACTGAAACATATGCCCATAAATATGTATGATTTGTGTCCATTAAAAATAAAAAACTTAAAAAAAATACTTGGTTTTGTGCCTAATTTAAGGCTATGTGCGAGATGGGGTCTCATTGTGTTGCCCAGGCTGGTCACAAATTCCTGGACTCAGGTGATCCTCTTGGTTTGGTCTCCCAAAGTGCTGGGATTACAGGTGTAAGCCACTGCAGCCAGCCCTAATTGTTTTAATATGACACACAGTAAAGGATTCTAGTGAATACAAAAATAGTTTTTATGTTGATCAAGAACTAGAGTATGATTTTAAAGTTTTATCTGGATAATTCTATAGACTCCTATGAACATATTTCACCTAAGGAAAATTTCTTTTCTTTTCTTTTTTTTTTTTAGTTGGGAGTCTCACTCTGTCACCCAGACTGGAGTGCAGTGGCCTCGCCTGGCCACCGCAGCCTCGACCTACTGGGCTTCGGCGATCCTTCCGCCTCAGCCTTCTGAGTAGCTGGAATTACAGGCACGCGCTACCACACCCGGCTGATTTTTTGATTTATTGTAGAGATGAGGTCTCGCTGCCCAGGCGGGTCTCAAACCTGCAGGCTCAGGCAATCCACTCACCTCAGCCTCCCAAAGGCGTGGGATTACAGGCTGAGCCACCGAGCCCGGCTGACAATTTCTTTTCTATAAAATAATGAGGACAACTTCTCATTTCCTTGAATGGACACCACAGAAGAAATTCCTACTCTGTAATCAAATACCCGATTAGTTCACCTGTTGCTAAAAGAGTCTATGGTAAAAGCTTTGGTTGGATATGAATATAACATGTCATAAATTTGCATGAGTTTTCACGTAAAGGTTATGTATTAGAGAGTAGACTTTTTTAAGAGACAAAGTCTTGCATTTGTTGGAGTGTAGTGGTGCTGGAGTGTAGTGGTGCAATCTTAGCATACTGCAGCCTTGAACTCCTCGGCTCAAGAGTACCTCCCATCTCAGCTTCCTAAGTAGCTGGGAATGCAGGTGTGAGCCACTGCACCTGGCCCTTGAAAACAGACTTTTCTTGGGTAACAGCTCTAGATTTCCAATATAAGTCAAGGGAATCGACTAGCTTTTATTTTATTTTATTTTTTGAGTTGGAGTCTCACTCTGTCACCCAGGGTGGAGTGCAGTGACATGCTTACAACCACCGTAGTCTCGAGCTGCTGGGCTCAGGTGATCCTTTGGCCTCAGACTTCTAAGTAGCTGGAACTACAGGGTATACTACCACACCTGGCTAACTTTTTTATTTATTGTAGAGACGAGCTCTCACCAAGTTGCCCAGGCTGGTCTTGAACCCCTGGACTCAGGCAATCCTCTGGCCTAGGCCTCCCAAAGTGCTGGGATTACAGGCTTGAGCCATCGCACCTGGTTTCAACTAACTTTTAAAAAGGAGTATGCTTTAATCGTAAACAAATTTACAGATATTTTGAATATCTTTTTTCATATTTTTAATTATCAACTAGAAAACAAACTTCTTGAAGTCATATACATGAGTTATATCTACACAGTGTTCTGTATGTCTTGAAAATAATACAAGGCGGGCTCGGTGGCTCAGCCTGTCATCCTGCGCCTTCGGGAGGCTGAGGTGAGTGGATTGCCTGAGCCCGCGGTTTGAGACCCGCCTGGCAGGCAAGACCTCATCTCTACAATAAAATCAAAAAATTAGCCGGGCGTGGTAGCGCACGCCTGTAATTCCGGCTACTCGGAAGGCTGAGGCGGAAGGATCCCCGGAGCCCAGCAGGTCGAGGCTGCGGTGGCTGGGCGCAGCCACTGCACTCCAGTCTGGGCGACAGAGTGAGACTCCAACTCAAAAAACAAAAACAAAAACAACAAAAAAGAAAATAATACAAAATCAGTGCAATATATTCATTCATATGTTTTGCATCACTTGACTTGCCAACCTAGTACCATTAAATTCAAACTTAAAACTAAGTACTACTGGGCGCAGTGGCTCAAGCCTGTAATTCCAGCATTTTGGGAGGCTGAGGCGAGAGGATTACCTGAGCTCGGGGGTTCGAGACCATCCTGGGCAACTTGGTGAGACCTTGTCTCTACAATAAATCAAAAAATAAGACAGGCGTGGTAGCGCGTGCCTAGAGTTCCAGCTACTTGGAAGGCTGAGGCAGAGGGATCACCTGAGCCGGGCAGGTTGAGACTGCCTTGGCTGTGAGTGTGCCACTGCACTCCAGCCTGGGTGACAGAGTGAGACTCCCACTCAAAACAATGCAAAACAAAAAACTAAGTTCTGTTATTACAGGCCTAGAAGAGTAAACAAACAATTTAGGTTTTAATTTACTTTGTATATTTATTCTTCCAAAGAATCTGCTAAGACTTCTCAAAGTTTTCTCAAAAGTCCACTGAAAGGCTCTTAAAATTTCATCAAGAAACTATTGTTTGGTAAAAGTCTTTATATAAAAAAAACCAAAACCCCAAATTAAATCCACCAGAGAGAACATAAAAACCTTAGATAGGTTACTAAGTTATTTCTATTTCTTCCTCAAATATATTTTATTAGGGCTACTGGTAGGCAAAGAACCGATTAATTAGATTCTCACTTTTTAAAAAAGCATTAAAGAAACCAAGTTTTACTCAAATGAATACAGTATGGAGGTGTTAGATGGACATTCTTCATAAATACCACCACCCATCATTAAGTTATATCTGCTGGCTGGGGCACCACAGTGGCTCACACCTATAAATAATCCCAGCACTTTGGGAGGCTGAGGTGAGAGGATTGCCAGAGCCCACAAGTTGAGGCTGCAGTGGCCAGGAGCGTGCTACTGCCCTCCAGCCTGGGTGACAGAGTGAGATTCCAACTAAAAAAAAAAAGTTATACCTGCTTAACAATTTATTGCTTTTCAAAGCCTTTTCATTTCCATCTCATAGACAAATGCCTGGCATGAGTACTTATTATTTTTGCTAACAAAGAACTAACCTTTGGAGTAGAAACCACAGAATTCAGTGGCCCAAAAGTGAGTTATTTATCAAACACAGGAGAGTGGCTAATTCTGGGAACAAAGAAGCAAAATGTCATCATAAGGGAATGCAGGCATAGGGAGAGGAGTGGGTGCGGCTTATTTCTATGGTTTTATTTTCATTTCTTAATCCATGTCAGTGTTCCCACAAAGATTTCTTTATTTTTTCCTTTATATCTTTCTCTGCTTATAAAACATTTCATTTTTTTAAAAAAAGCGAGTTAATAAATTGATAAAGATGCAGCCCTAGTGATCAAAGTGAGTCAAGTCCTGACTTTAGTTTTAAAAACCTGTCGTTGAATGACTCACTTTGTGATCCGTGTGTCTCATTTTCACAATACATGAAAAATACTTCTGTAGATATCTCACCTGAGAAGTTCCCAGGTGAAAACACTACTTTTAGAAACAAAATCACATTACATTTTGAGACACATTTGGGAGTGTTACTTGTGTTCCACACTTTTCTGCATTCTTCAAGTCATCATCATTTTTTGTTTCTGAGAAAAAAAATGCAGCCTAGGACTGAACATGTTTTCTGCTGCTTCATAAATCAAAGTAAAGGTAAACATCTTTCTTAAATAGTATAATGTCCAGAAATTATTCACAGGCTTTCCTCCACCTTACTTACATTTAGCAACCCTATAAAGAACATTTACTTAAAACTATTTTTCCCAATTTATGATTGTTATATAAAAGTCTACAAGGTTAGGAAAATAAGCTTGCAGTGACAACTGACTGCCATTTCACATATAAGATTTGAAACTCTGAGCTGTACTCACAATTAGCTTGGTTTCTAGCTATCCCTCCAGACAATAACACTTCAAATGTAAAGAATCGACTTGAGAAAAGCTTTTGTCAAAGTGCTGTCTTATGAGAAACAGAAACACCAGCACAATGAAAAAAGCCTGAGATTTATTTGAAAAATGTCTGAAAAATTAAGTCAATTCTTAAAAATGGTCCTCTTTATAGGAGTCAACAGTTTTAGTTCAATACCACATAAATATCAATTTTCCAAGTTCTATAAAATACCTGTGAATTCTAAATAAGAGTTCCTACAGCACTTATCTTCTGCAATGGCAAGAAACTAACAGATAATCCCCTTGTAAAATAATATTAAAAACTCCAAAGAGACAAAATAAAGCAAATCTGTGAGTCATAAATGAATAAACTGAATGAAAACAATGTATATGTTTTCATACATCTTTTTTTTTTTTTAAGTTTCGGACTATAATCTGCATGATTTCATTCATTCTTCAGAAACTTATGAACATTCCAAAGTTATGACGATCAAAATCCTCACATTTAATTTCCCATAAAAGATTCAACTTTACCCGTAAATCTGCCTTACTTATGTCAAGATTTGTTTCTTTGCCTTCTATTACTCACCAAATGCATCTGGATTTACCGGTCTGGAGACATCAGCTTGCCCCATGATTATACTGTTTGATGTATCTCACGACAGTAAACTGTCCCGGACAAAAGCAAACTTTTCTTAAAAGATAAATCCACATAAAGAGGGGACATGCAATCCTCTCTCAATGTCACTGCCAAACACCAGGAACTGGAAGGAGGTCAGTTAATCTGCCAAGAGTTTCTGCTTCCCTGTATCCGGGGCTGGGTACTTGTCGTTCTTACACAAATCTGTCTTCACACTGGCTCTCTTCACACAGGAATGCCTGTCATTCCAGAGTGCACACTGTGTGGAGCTGAAAAGCAGGAAGGGGAGGAGGCTGCCAACAGCATTCTGGCAGTTGAGTGGCTCAGACCAAAAGTCCACACCCCGTTCCTGACTTTAAGCTTGGCTAGAACTCTCCAGGCTCTGAGTCACAGAAGAAAGGGAGCCTGCTCAAGAGTACACCAAAATAATTTGTAAATTCAATCACACAAAAACATCAGGGTGGTTATGGGTAGCAGGCTAATGGGAGAAGTTCATTCAAAGGTATGTGTTAGACACAGGTTTACCTCAAAAGTATCAGATTGTTCTGGCATTTCACTGAATGTTTGTGCCCCCTTAAAATCCATATATTGAAATCCCAACCTCCAATGTGTTGGTGATAGGAAGTGGAAGATAATTAGGTCATGAGGGTGGAGCATTCAATAACTGGATTAGTGCTTTATTAAAAAGGACCCAGAGAGCTCTCTAGTTCTTTCCATCACGTGAAGGTACTTCAGAAGACAGCTGTGTGGAAACAAAGAAGAAGGCCCTCATAGATACTGAATCATCTGGCACCTGGATTTTGGTCTTTCCAGCATCCAGAACTGTTAGAAATAAATGTTTGTTGTTTAAGCCCTCCATCTATGGTAGTCTGTTACAGTAGCCTGAACAGACTAAGACACACTGCTTGCTCTAAAACTGTATTTCTTACCTGTGGGTGGCATACCCAAAGCAGGATGAGCTGTATCTACTAGGAATTAATAACACTAGGAACAATATTTTAGGATTGAGTATACCAATTCTGAGAATAAATTTATTTATCTATTCATTCAGTCAGTCATTCATCTAGAGACAGGGTCTCACTCTGTTGCCCAAGCTAGAATACAGTATTGTGATCATAGCTCACTGCAGCCTCAAATTCCTACGCTCAAGTGGTCTTTCCGCCTCAGCCTCCTGAGTAGCTAGGGTTAGACACTTATGCCACCATACCCGGCTACTGTTTTTTTTTGAGCTGGAGTCTCACTCTGTCGCCCAGGCAGGAGTGCAGTGGCATGCTCCCACCCACGGCAGCCTCAACTTGCTGGGGTCAGGTGATCCTTCTGCCTCAGCCTTCCTAGCAGCTGAAACCACAAGCATGCGCCACCATGCCTGGCTAATTTTTTTTTTTTTAATTTATTGTAGAGATGAGGTCTCATCAAGTTGCCCAGGCTGGTGTTGAACCCGTGAGCTCAAGCAATCCTCTCACCTTGGCCTCCCAAAATGCTGAGATTATAGGCCTGAGCCACTGCGCCCAGCAACTTTTTAAACTTACTTTTTATTTTTTGTAGAGACAGGGTCTTACTATGTTCCCTAAGCTGGTCTCAAACTCCTGACCTTAAGCAATCCTCCTGCTTTGGCCTCCCAAAGTGCTGGGATTACAGGTGTGAACCATCACATTCAGCCCTGAAAAGAAACATTTCTGAAAATCTTTTTACTAAAATAGTAAACTTGAAATAAATATTTGGAAGGTATTATTTAATGTTTCTCTTCCTGCTAAAGCTCAGTAACCACCATATGCTCATGAGGAATTCAAGATTACAAGGAGTAGCCCTACATTCTGGGCACAATACATGGAAATATCAGCTAATCACATACAGCACTGAAGGTTCTACTTGTACACTGATTTTTTTTTTTTTTTGAGTTGGAGTCTCACTCTGTCGCCCAGACTGGAGTGCAGTGGCAGCTCCCGGCCACCGCAGCTTCAACCTGCTGGGCTCTGGCGATCCTTCCGCCTCAGCCTTCCGAGTAGCCGGAATTACAGGCATGCGCTGCCACGCCCAGCTGATTTTTTGATTTATTGTAGAGATGAGGTCTCGCTGCCCAGGTGGGTCTCGAACCCACGGGCTCAGGCAATCCACTCACCTCAGCCTCCCAAAGGCGCGGGATTACAGGCTGAGCCACTGAGCCCGGCTCACTGACTTTTTTAAACTCAAGTATAGCTAACTTACATACAGATAAATACATAAATATAAAGGATACAGCTTGATGAATTTTATATAGATGCATACATGGTATGCGAACACTGAATCTTCTAAATATAAAAAAGACACACATAACACAACTTTAACATAATTTTTAGCCACATACTCTGGGTTATTTCACTAACATCTGAAGGTAAAAGAGAATACTAACATCTATGTACTACATGAAGAGGTTTTACATTGGTTATTTCATTTAATCAGTACCACAACTAACCATTTATTGTGAGGAATGTATTATTTTCCCTATTTTCAGATAAGAAAATTAAGGCTAGTAAGGTCAAATACTATCTTACATTACCAAGTTTGTAAGTACTGAAGCGCTAATATTCCTTCAGTATAAGACAAGTACCACCAGGCACAGTGGTATGCACCTGTAGCCCCAGCTATTTGGAAGGCTGAAGGAGAAGGATCACTTGAGCCCAGGAGGTTAAGGCTACAGTGAACTATGACTGCTCCACTGCACTCCAGTATAGGTGACAGAGCAAGATCCTGCCCCCACCCAAAAAGGTACCATATAATGGAGCTTTTATTTTAAATCTTTGTTCTCCAAACTGATGTCCCAGAAAGATTTCTAGTATTCGAATCTTCCCTTAGCTTTCCTTGGTACATTCTCTTATTCATCCATTATCTTATTGGCTTTTGATAAAGAAAAAAATAGCAAAGGTAAAAAATAAGAAAATGACAATGCTAAGGCATTAGTAAGAGAAAAAAAGTATAGAAACACTAAGGTAACATTCAATTGTTAATACAGGTAGTAGTCAGAAAAATATTATGATGTTGACTATTAAAATAGGAAAGTGAGCAAGAGAAAATGCACTGAAAGAATGATGATCCAACTTAAAAATGTCTAACCCAGGTACTAATATTGATTAGCTTAAAAGCAGATCATGAGCAATAGCAATTTCCACTACAGTAAAATGAGGATGCAAAAGATGGTAAATGTATTGTTTGGCACCCAGGAGGTGCTCAAAATATTTTAATTATCAACATTGCTATCACCATCATCATGGAGCCAAAAAGCATTATCTCGAATATTTATAAGTTCAAATCAGGCACATTAAACACACACACAGCCCAGAAACAGTATGTTAGAATCTAATTTATGTAGACATGACCATACAAGAGTTGAGTAAGCCAGATTTATGGATCTCGGTATAGCTGCTACAACTACCTGCCAAATTTAGATGCCAAAATTAAGGCCAACAGTCAATTTTCTTTTCTTTTCTTTTTTTTTTTTTTGAGCAGGAACCTCACTCTGTCTCCCAGGCTAGAGTGCAGTGGCATGCTGATGGCCACTGCAGCCCAGACCTGCTGGAATCAGGTGATCCTTCCGCTTCAGCCTTCCAAGTAGCTGGAACCACAGATGCATACCACCAAGCCCGGCTAATTTCTTTAATTTATAGTAGAGCTGAGGTCTCGCCAAGTTGTTCAGGCTGGTCTCGAACCCCTGGACTCAGGCAATCCTCTCGTCTCTGCCTCCCAAAGTACTGGGATTATAACTGCCCGGCCACCTACCAAATTTAAAAGCCAGATCTTGGCTTGGCTCATTACTGATTCTAGAGTATTGTGAAGATGGCAACAAACGTAAAAGAATGAAAAGATTCTTAGTGATCATTTGGCTTAATTTCCTACTTATTACAGAAGGAGGAAGTTGAGATTTAAAGAGGTTAAATGAGCTGGGCTCGGACACTCAGCCTGTAATCCTGCGCTTTGGGAGGCTGAGGTGAGTGGATTGCCTGAGCCCGTGGGTTTGAGACCCGCCTGAGCAACTTGACAAGACCTCATCTCTACAATAAAAAAAAAAAAAAAAAATTAGCTGGGCGTGGTAGCGTGCGCCTGTAGTTCCAGCTACTTGGAAGGCTGAGGCAGAAGGATGGCTGGAGCCCAGCAGGTTGAGGCTGCAGTGGCCAGGGTGGCCACTGCACTCCAGTCTGGGCGACAGAGTAAGACTACAACTCAAAAAAAAAAAGAGGTTAAATGTCTTGCGAACCAGGACTAAAACCCGTTTCCTGATTTTGACTCCAGGACTCACTGTAGATCTTCTAAGGAAAATTTTAAGCTCCTAAAGAAGTATTAATTTTCCCAAGGAAGTCTATACTTTACAACAGCATATCTGTCAGAAATGTTAAGTCTGTTGCATGTGCCAAGCCAATACACATTCCCTGACCGTCATTCATTTCCTTCTAACCATCAGCATTTGTTTGTTTATTGAGTAGGAGTCTCACTCCACCACCCAGGCTAGAGTGCCGTGGTATGCTCAAGGCCACTGCAGCCTTAGCCCACTGGGCTCAGACAATCCTTCCACCTCAGCCTTCCAAGTAGCTGGACCCACAGTCATGTGCCAACACGCCTGGAAAATTTTTTTTGATTTACTGTAGAGACAGACGAGGTCTCACCAAGTTGCCCAGGCTGGTCTTGAACCACTGGACTCAGGCAATCCTCTCGCCTCTTCCTCCCAAAGTGCTGGGATTATAGATGTGAGACACTGCAATCAGTATCTACTTTGTGCTAATTGGTAAGCAGAAAAGTAGAGAGATCAGAAGATAACAGCTCATTAATGGCTTAAAAAGAAGCAACCAAAGCCTAGAGTTCACTCTAGTTTTCCAAGCATTATGTTTTAGAAATAAATGCAAAGGGAACACCTCATCAAGGGTACCTGCATAATGATCATTTGTATACCTAACCCTGAATTGTACTCCACACTCTTTTTTTTGTTTGTTTGTTAGTTTGGTTTTTTTTGAGTTGAAGTCTCACTCTGTCGCCCAGACTGGAGTGCAGTGGTTGCTCCTGGCCACCGCAGCCTCAACCTGCTGGGCTCCGGCGATCCTTCTGCCTCAGCCTTCCAAGTAGCTGGAATTACAGGCATGCGCTACCACGCCCGGCTGATTTTTGGATTTATTGTAGAGATGAGGTCTCGCCAAGTTGCCAAGGCGAGTCTTGAACCAGCGGGCTCAGGCAATCCACTCACCTCAGCCTCCCAAAGGCGTGGCATTACAGGCTGAGCCACCAAGCATAGTACTCCATACTCTTAAAATTAAAAAAAGAAGCAACGCAAAGGGAAGTCTCACGTTGACTTTATAAGGAGACAACTCTATCTTGTTATCTGCTAGCTAATAAAAGACACTTCCTTCTTAGAGTAACTTTTCTTCACAGTTTAGTGCCTCAAGGAATGGGAGGAAGTAACAGGATTAAAATTTGAAGCTCCAGCTGGGCGCAGTGTCTCAAGCCTGTGGTAATCCCAGCACTTGGGGAGGTAGAGGCGAGAGGATTGCTTGAGCTCAGGGATTTGAGGCCAGCCCGGGCAACTTGGTGAGATCTCCTCTCTACAATAAATCAAAAAATAAGCCAGGCATGGTAGTGCACGCCTGTAGTTCCAGCTACTTGGAAGGCTGAGGTGGAAGGATCAACTGGGCCCAGCAGGTCGAGGCTGTGGTAGCCATGGGCGTGCCACTGCACTCCAGCCTGGGCGACAGAGTGAGACTCCAACTCAAAAAAAAAAAAAAAAAAGAAGAAATTCCTTCCTATTTTACCTAGGGAAAGAGCAAGAAAGGCCTTAGAAAAATAAGATTTAATAGGCAAAGAAATCTAAGGTGCTGTTTAATTTTTTTTTTTTTACTTCAATAGTACAAGTGCTTTTGGGTTTCATGGATGAATTGTATAATGTGAAGTCTGGTCTAGGCTTTTAGCGTACCCATCACCTGAACAGTGTACACTATACCCAACAGGTAAATTTTCATCCCTCTTCTCCTACCCACCCTCCCTACTTCTGAGTCTCCAGTGTCCATTATACCACTCTGTATGCCCCTGCATACTCATAGCTTAGCTCTCACCCTTTAGATTTAGATAGCAATTGAAGCCCTCTAACCAGAACCTTGATTAATTGAAGAACTGTTTCTAAATACTGCATACAGTCTATAAAGAGCTGAGCATACCAATGATACTCTTTTGCTAAAAGCCTAGATTTGGGAGTTTTTGCAGGTGGTGCTCAACAGAGAAATTTAAGATCTTTGGACAACACAAGTTGGTCTAAAGCATAAACTTGAGCTAAATTTCTCATTAGCAAGTAAGTCTTTCCCTCCATTAATCTAATCCTGATTTGTTATAATTGTTTATAAGCAATAAAACATTGTGGAATATCTTAGCCAGGAGGACATTCAGAAGATAGGGAAGACTTTACTCTCCTTTTCCTGAACAAAGTACAGTGTGAAGTGTTCTCTTCTTACATGTTACTTATTGGGCTTCATTGCTAAAGACAGACTGAGATCACCATAGGCTTTCACTGTTCATCTCTGGGTCAGTGTTCTTTTTGGAACTTGGTGCTTGATGCTTTTAATTTACCATAAAAAATTTTATTTTAGTGAATTAACTTGTGAGAATGTGTATTTTCACTTGAAAACCATGATCTCTAAGTGTATGTAATGTCTTTTTTTACGGGCTGAGACTTTTGTTATAAAAGAAAATCAAGCCGGGCTCGGTGGCTCAGCCTGTAATCCCGCGCCTTTGGGAGGCTGAGGTGAGTGGATTGCCTGAGCCCGCGGGTTCGAGAACCGCCTGGGCAGCGAGACCTCATCTCTACAATAAATCAAAAAATCAGCCAGGCGTGGTAGCGTGCGCCTGTAGTTCTGGCTACTTGGAAGGCTGAGGCGGAAGGATCGCTGGAGCCCAGCAGGTCGAGGCTGTGGTGGCCGGAAGCGGCCACTGCACTCCAGTCTGGGCGACAGAATGAGACTCCAACTCAAAAAAAAAAGAAAATCAAAATTTTATTTTTTGAATTAAGAAGTTAAGATTTTAAATTCAAGATTATTTTATTTGCCTTGGTGGGAGCGTAGAAGAGATGACATAGACCCATTCTGCTTATGTTCAGGTATAAGCTATGTCACTAAGTTCTTCTACGTGCAAACATTTCCACAGATTATTTTCTTTACTTATAGATATTTTGTTTGGCTGGGGGTGGTGACTTACAACTGCAATCCCAATGCTCTGAGAGGTCAAGGTAGGAGGATCACTTGAGGCCAGGAATTAAAAATCAGCCTGGGCAAGAGAGTGAGACTTCATGTCTAGAAAAAATAAAAAAGGCTGGGCGCAGTGGCTCACACCTATAATTCCAACACTTTGGGAGGCAAGGTGAGAGGACTAACTGAGCCCAGGAGTTCAAGACCAACATGGGTAACATGGCAACACCTCGTCTCTACAATAAACAAAAAAGTTTGGCTGGGTACGGTGGCTCATGCCTGTAATCCCAACACTTTGGGAGGCTGAGGTGAGAGAGTGGCCTGGGCCCAGGGGTTCAAGACCAGCCTGGGCAACTTGGGGAGACCTCATCTCTACAATAAATCAAGAAAAATTAGCTGGGTGGGGTGCACACGCCTGTAGTTCCAGCTACTTGGAAGACTGAGGCAGAAGGATTGCCTAAGCCCTGCAGGTGATATATTATATTATATTTTCAATAAATAGCTTATAAGATCAATCATGAGAGTATAACACTTTAATCTAAATGTACTTTTTTGCTGGAGTACCAATATAAATTGGCTTAGGAGAATAAGCTCTTAGCTATTTTGATTGTATTTCCCTCCGTTTGATTTGGCATACTTCTTTCTTATGGCCTAAGGTCTTTCAGGGAGGTAAACTCCAGTGAGAGGTTAGGAAAAAAGTCACTTTAGGAAAGGATAACCAACAGAAATTTCTAGCAGATCACACAAATATATATTCAGGTAAAAGACTAATTTTCAACTTCTAGATCTCTACCTGAGGGAAAGAGCAGCTTCCTTTTCTTTATTGCCTGAACTGCTCTAATCTAGTCTGGCTAGCTCTGGATAGTTACTGGAGATAACATCCTACAATTAATAACATATGCTTCAAACTCCATGTGGAAATTAGAAAGTCTTGCTAGTCATTTGTAAACTCTGCATTGTCTCATCTATTGATATAAATTGTTCCCTTAGCCTGGAATTTATGTTCTGGGTCTATCTGGGAAACTCCTACTCATCCTTTAGGAACTAGCTCAAATGTTGCTTATTCTGTTATTAGCCTTTCTTTAGTCACTCAAGCAGAATTCCAATAAAGATACATTGAATGCTGATTATATGCCCAGTACTGTGTTGGTGCTAAAAACAACAATTTTTGCTGTTAAGATGCTTATAGTTCAAGAAAATAGGGTAAATGATAGAGTAAAAGGTGCTATGCAAACACACAACAATGGGGGTAAGGGTGTCTCGCTTTGTCCTGATGGCAGAGAAAGTATCTTTTTTTTTTTTTTTTTGAGTTGGAGTCTCACTCTGTCACCCAGACTGGAGTGCAGTGGCCGCTCCTGGCCACCGCAGCCTTGATCTGCTGGGCACCGGCGATTCTTCCGCCTCAGCCTTCCAAGTAGCTGGAACTACAGAAGCGTGCTGCCACACCTGGCTAATTTTTTTGATTTATTGTAGAGATGAGGTCTCGCCAAGTTGCCCAGGCGGGTCTCGAACCCGCGGGCTTAGGCAATCCACTCACCTCAGCCTCCCAAAGGCGCGAGATTACAGGCTGAGCCACCGAGCCTGGCTTGAGAAAGTATCTTAAATGATGTGACATCTAAAATTCTGCAGTTAAAAGAGAGATGGCAGAGTGAGAAAAAGATCAAGCATGAAGAGATAATACTTGGAAGGCTGAGGCGGAAGGATCGCCGGAGCCCAGTAGGTGGAGGCTGTGGTGGCCGGGAACAGCCACTGCACTCCAGTCTAGGCGACAGAGTGAGACTCCAACTCAAAAAAAGAGATAATACTGAGGCCGGGCACGGTGGCTGATGCTTATAATCCCAGCACTTTGGGAGGCTGAGGTGAGAGGATTGCCTGAGCCACGGTTCGAGACCAGCCTGGGCAACTTGGTGAGACTCCATGTCTACAACAAATCAAAAAATAAGTTGAGAGTAGCCTGTAGATCCAGCTACTTGGAAGGCTGAGGCAGAAGGATCACCTGAGCCCAGCAAGTTGAGGCTGCGGTGGCCAGGAGTGTGCCACTGCCTTCCAGCCTGGGTGACAGAGTGGGACTCCTACTCGAAAGAAAAAAAGAGAGAGAGATAATATTGGAGGGGTAAAGAGCTGATCATGCCTATGGTCTTTCCTTACACACCACCCTGAACTACAGTAACCTTCAGACTTCTCTATGAGGCTAGAAAATCCTTGTGGGCAGGTACCATTGATGTATTTATCCTGAAACACTGAATGCTTGGCACAACTTGGCGTACAGTGTACATAGAGCAAATGTTTATTAACCTTGAATATTAAGTAATAAAACAGCATTTTTGAATTTCAAGCTTTGCTTACAGAATCTAGTCACAAAGACAATTACGATGAAAAGCTCCACTGATGGAGGCTGGAAGAAAAGTGGAGGCCAAGGACGACTATATCAATCCAAACAATCCTGAGAGTTGTTGTAAAACTCTCATTTTTTTGTGGGGGGAAAATGGCATGTTTATGATGGTTTTTGAGAATGTATTGCTTTGCAAGTAGTGACAAAGGAGACAAATTTGTCATATTAATGTTCACACAAACTCTCATTTCATCACGACTGTAAGGTTTAAGAGCTTTGGCAGAAAGCATTTGTACTTTATGTGAACTAGCCTGAAGAACAGGCTGAAAAAGACAGAAGGTTAAAAATAAGGTAGGGCTACTGGAATCACTGGATACTCATGCCACTTACCCCAAATAATACTGGTTTCTTTCTGTGGCTGGCTCATTGGATGCAAAAAACAAACAAAACTACTTCCTATTCTACATCAATCTGTTCCCTCCCTTAACCTCCTCTTCTACAAGGCACTAAGGTTTACCAGTGGAAGAAAGCAGAGACTCTCAAGTCTCATATAACTATGTAAAATTTCAGCTTTCCCACATACTGATTAGGTAACTCTGGACAAGTTACTTCACTTACATGCACCTCAGTTTACACATCTGTAAAATGGAGATTACTGTTCAGAGAGTTGCGAGGATTAAATAAGAGAAATCTCCCTGGGTGTGGTGGCTCACACCTATAATCCCAGCACTTCAGCAGGCAGAGGTAAGAGGATTGCCTGAGGCCATGGGTTTGAGCCCAGCTTGGGCAACTTGGTGAGACCTACCTCATCTCTACAATAAATCAAAAAATTACCCAGGCGTGGTGGTGTTCCAGCTGCCTGGAAGGGTGAAACAGGAGGATCACCTGAGCCCTACAGGTTGAGGCTGTGGTGGCCATGAAGTGTGCCACTGCACTCCAGTTTGGGCGACAGAGTGAGACACCAATGGAAAAAAAAAAAAAATCTCTAGACTCTCTGATGATTAAAAGGTGCTTAATACATTTTGACTCGTTTGCCTCCATTCAAATTCTCTATATAAATGAACCCCACCTCTCCATTAATTTCCATTTTTGTGTTTTCTTCCCCCAACAGTTTAACTTTAACCACCACAGTTTTTTAGAAAAAATTGGGAAGATTCTGTTATTCTTTTATGTAGCAGCAGCTATATTATCTCTTCTGCTCACAATAATGGCAAGCATGAAGAAATGTATATATTTAAAATCTACAATATGTTGGCTGGGTGCGGTGGCTCATGTATGTAATCCCAGCAGGAGGCCAAGACAGGAGGATTGCTTGAGCCCAGGAATTAGAGACCAGCTTGGGCAACATAGCAAGACCTCATCTCTACAAAAAATAAAAACAATTATCTAGGCATAGTGGCACATGCCTGTAGTCCCAGCTACTCAGGAGGCTGAGGCAGAAGGTAGCCTGAACCCAGTAGGTCAAGGCTGAGGTAAGTAAGCCTGAGTGTGCCACGGCGCTCAAGCCTGGGTGAGAGTGAGACTCTGACTCAAACAAAAACAAAAAAACAAAAACCCTACAATATGTTGGACTTCTATCAGACAGAGAAACTGAAATTATGGCAGCCATACTGCTCTTACCTCCACAGAATGAAAGATCTCAGTCTGTGAGGCTGAAGGAAAAAGAGAAGTGAGTGGAGGATATGAATGACATTGATAGAACTTTAAATCACCATGTGACAACAGGCAATTGATTCAAATTATTGCCAAGACCCTTCCAACCAATTATAGATTCAATTCAATTTTCTGTTTCATATAATGGTTCAAATAAATGTTTTATTATAGAAAAGGTTGTGGCCATAGCACACTATATATAATTAATCTAACTCAATGATTCTTATACAATGCAAAATAAATGTTAAATGAATTGTATTATTATTCTTGGAGAGCCAAAACTTTCATTTATTCATTCCACAAATGTTTGCTGAGCACCTCTAACATGTCAGGTATTGTTCTAGGTGCTGGGACCCAGCAGTGAAAAATTCCTGCCCTCTTCCTGGTATGTGAGATTGTGATAAATGCCAGAGAGAAAAAAAGGGAGGAAAGGAAGATAAGGAGGGCTAAAAGGGAGGGTGCTAAATTAATTGGGCAAGCAGGAGGGCCTCATTGGAAACGTAACATATAAGCAAAGATCTGAATTAAACAACACATTCCTCAATTAACTTCCTCTGTCATTTTCCTAATATTATAGTCTCTTTAATTTTAATGGCAGCAAAATAGCTCTATGAGTGCATCACTGCTCTGCAGCCTGGCCACAGATCGAGACCCTGTCTCAAACAAACCAAAAAAAGTTTCCTTTTATTTAGTTTCAATATACTGAACTGTTTATACTCACAATCTCTGATACTCATTCTTTAATACTTGAATTATGACTATCTTTCTAATAACATTCAGTTCAAGGCTGTGAATATTAATAAAAACTTATGCTGTTTTACTTTTTTTCTTTTTATTTATTTAATTTTAAAAATAGAGACGGTGTCTTACTATGTTGTCGAGGCTGGATTCAAACTCTTTTTTTTTTTTTTTTGAGTTGGAGTCTCACTCGGTCGCCCAGACTGGAGTGCAGTGGCCGCTCCCGGCCACCGCAGCCTCGACCTGCTGGGCTCCGGCGATCCTTCCGCCTCAGTCTTCCGAGTAGCCAGAATTACAGGCATGCGCTACCATGCCCGGCTGATTTTTTGATTTATTGTCGAGATGAGGTCTCGCTGCCCAGGCGGGTCTCAAACCCTCGGGTTCAGGCAATCCACTCACCTCCGCCTCCCAAAGGCGCGGGATTACAGGCTGAGTCACGGAGCCCGGTTTGGATTCAAACTCTTGATCTCAAGCATTCCTCCTGTCTCAGCCTCCTGAGTAGATGGGATTACAGGTACACATCATACCCCCAGCATTAATAATAATTTAAGCTGGGCTCGGTGGCTCAGCCTGTAATCTCGTGCTTTGGGAAGCTGAGGTGAGTGGATTGCCTGAGCCCACGGGTTCGAGACCTGCCTGGGCAACTTGGCGAGACCTCATCTCTACAATAAATCAAAAATTAGCCAGGCATGGTAGCGCATGCCTGTAGTTCCAGCTACTTGGAAGGCTGAGGCGGAAGGATCGCTGGAGCCCAGCAGGTCGAGGCTGCGGTGGCCGGGAGCGGCCACTGCACTCCAGTCTGGGCGACAGAGTGAGACTCCAACTCAAAAAAAAAAAATGAAATAAAATTTTAAAAAATAATAATTTAAAGCCTAAGAAACCAAGAATGGTTTTATTTCACCTAAAGATCTATTGAGGTCAGCTAAAAATTAATAACACCTTACTAGCTATCCATTCTTTCTACTCCATGCAAATGGTGCTTTTTCATGAGTTGACGGTGAATTTTATGTAGTTACAATAACAGTGATTAAGAATCCTTAATATTGGCCGGGCGCCAGGCTCGGTGGCTCAGCCTGTAACCCCGCGCCTTTGGGAGGCTGAGGTGAGTGGACTGCCTGAGCCCGCGGGTTCGAGACCCGCCTGGGCAACTTGGCGAGACCTCATCTCTACAATAAATCAAAAATTAGCCGGGCGTGGTAGCGCACACCTGTAGTTCCAGCTACTTGGAAGGCTGAGGCGGAAGGATCGCCGGAGCCTGGCAGGTCGAGGCTGCGGTGGCCGGGAGTGGCCACTGCACTCCAGTCTGGGCGACAGAGTGAGAATCCAACTCAAAAATAAAAAATATATATATATATATATATTGCCGGGCTCGGTGGCTCAACCTGTAATCCCAGCACTTTGGGAGGCCGAGGCGAGTGGACTGCCTGAGCCTATGGGTTCAGAAGGAGACTAGGCAATCTGGCAAGACCTTGCCTCTACAATAAACCAAAAAAAAAAAAAAGCTGGGTATGATAGCGCACACCTGTAGTTCCTGCTACGAGGATCACCTAAGGCCAGCAGGTTGAAGCTGGGGTAGCTGTGAGTGTGCCACTACACTCCAGCCTGGGCAACAGAGTGAGACTCCAACTCAAAAAAAAAAAAAAAGAATCCTTAAAGAAAAAAACTACTTGGTAAACTCAGCTTGAGGCAGGAGAACTGCCTGAGTTCAGGAGTTTCAGGCTACAGTGAGCTATGACTGTATTTACTGCACTCCAGCCTGAGTGAGGGAGTGAGGCCCTATCTCAAAAAAAAAAAAATTCGCACAATGTTAATAAAAACCAAGTCCCAATTAGCCTACATTGAGGAACAAAGAGGTATCAACAATGTATAGATTACCCAGTAAGAAATCAAGGAGCTCCCATCACAGGGTTGTGAAACATACAGAGTGTTTCCCAGTAAAGTGGCATTGATTGCTAGTGACTCAAAGAGATGACTATTAGCCAGGGCCACTTAATCTTCCTTCTCTCTTTCCTAACTCTTTCTAACTTAGCTGGCCGTCAAATTTGCTTTAAGTGAGTGAGAAAGAAATCTAAACATTACAAACATTACATATCCAGCAGGAATACAATGTGTCTGATGGCAGCTATAACATTTGTAAAAGTTATTCAGAAATTTCTAACATGAATCTCCTTAGACAAAATTATTTTCTAGTACACTTGAAGTCATATATAGCTTTCATCCTCTACTAAATTAAAAGTCTGAGTAATGAACACTTGGTTATACTACCAGTCAACAGAAATTCCAGCAAAAAAACTAAGGATGACTAACCTGCTTCAGCCAGTAATTCAAAAGCAGTTGGTGTTTCCATACCTGAAATATCCATCTCTTTTATACCATTCCCTACCCTCTAAACCCTCAATTTCTCACAACCACAGAAAGTGAGCCATTGGGAGAAAAAGAGTAATATATACAATTTTTAAAGACAAAGAGAAGTTTGGGGGCTATATTTGCTTCAAAAATCTCATTAAAATAATAGAGTCAGATACATTTAACACTTTAGAAAAACAATATTGTGAGGTCAGAGGCAAATAGAAAACTTTTTTGCTTTTTGCTTTCTTTCCTTTGCTATTTTTCTTTGCTTACCTGTCTATCCTAAAAACAACTTGCCTATTCCTACTTTGATCCTTCTGTAAAGCTTTTTTAATGCTGCTGAGTTCATTAAAATGTAGCCACCAAGTCATACCTTCCAAGAGGCAAGTTTTTTTTGTTTTGTTTTTGAGTCGGAGCCTCACTCTGTTGCCGAGTCTGGAGTACAGTCGCAAACTCATGGCTACCTCAGCCTCGACCTGATAAGTTCAGGTGATCCTTCTATCTCAGCTTTCCAAGTAGCTGGAACTACAGGCATGCAGCACCAGGCTCGGCTAATTTTTTTATTTACTGTAGAGATGAGGTCTTGTCAAGTTGTCCAGGCTGGTCTCAAACCACTGGTCTCAGGCAGTCCTCTCGCCTCTGCCTCCCAAAGTGCTGGGATTACAGGCGTAAGCCACTGCGCCCGGTTCCAAGAGGCAAATTTAATGATTGTTATTTCAGCCTGTGTATCCATAATACCCCAAACTCACCTAATCTGTTATTTGAGCCTAAAAAGAAGAATTTCTTCAATTAAAAAAGCCCTAAATTACTTTATATTACTTTTTATGGTTTTAAAAATTTTTTTTGAGTAGCCCAGACTGTTGCCCAGATTGGAATGCAGTGGCCACTCCCGGCCACCGCAGCCTAGACCTCCTGGGCTCCGGCAATCCTTCCACCTCAGTCTTCCAAGTAGCTGGAACTACAGGCACGCGCTGCCACGCCCGGCTAATTTTTTTGATTTATTGTAGAGATGAGGTTTCACCAAGTTGCCCAGGCAGGTCTTGAACCGCGGGCTTCAGGCAATCCACTCACCTCAGCCTCCCAAAGCACGGGATTACAGGCTGAGCCACCGAGCCTGGCAAAAAAAGCCCTAAATTAAATAGGATTGAATTAGCGATTAAACATTGTATCCACACTCATTTTCCCTTCTGGTCTAGGTACCATTAGCCTTTAGAATACCACTTACCCTAAAATCCAAAAGCTGACAACCTTGTGATTTTTAGTGAATGAAAAGAAAAAAAAGAGGGCCGGGCATAGTAGCTCACACCTATAATCCCAGCACTTTGAGAGGCCGAGGTGAGAGGACTGCCTGAGCCCACGAGTTTGAGACCACCTGGGCAACCCAGTGAGACCTCATCTCTACAATAAATCAAAAGAAAAGTAGCCAGTCATGGTGGTGCATGCCCGTAGTTCCAGCTACTTGAAAGGCTGAGGTGGAAGGATCACCTGAGCCTAGCAGGTCAAGGCTGCAGAGGCTGTGAGTGTGCCACTGCCTGGGCGACAGAGTGAGTCTCCAACTCAAATAAATAAATAAGAAGAAAAAGAGAAAGATAAAGTACTGAAATTATTCTTCTGGGGAAAAAAGTCTTCTACAGTTGTAAACAATTCTATCAATCTTCTAAGTATAAGAGAATCTGTTTTTGTAACACAGCTTTCAAATTTGATATCCTCTTATGTACATTTAGGTCAGTAAAAATTTCTTACCTGCCTCCAACATGGTCCCATTCTAATCCATTCTCTCTCTCTCTTTTTTTTTTTTGAGTCAAAGTCTCACTCTGTTGCCCAGGTTGAAGTGTAGTGGCATGTTTATAGCCACCACAGCCTCGACCTGCTGGGCTCAGGTGATCCTTTTGCCTCAGTCTTCCAAGTAGCTGGAACTACAGGTGCGCACCAGCATGACTGGCTAATTTTTTGGATTTATTGTAGAGATGAGGTCTTGCCAAGTTGTTCAGGCTGGTTTCGAACCCCTGGGCTCAGGCAATCCTCTTGCCTGGGCCTCCCAAAGTGCTGGGATTATAGGCTTGAGCCACCACGCCCAGCCTTAATCCATTCTCAACACTGGTGCCACAGTGATCTTTATAACAATGGAAATTTAGCAATGTTCTCCATAGCTTACAAAAAAGCCTTCAAGATCTGAAGTGGTGCCTATTCTCACCACTCTCCCATATCTGTCCTAGTCTTTAGTCTTTATTGAACCACTTGGAGTTCTTAACTATGACAAATCCTCCCAGGTCTACAAGCCTACATATTTGCTGTTCTCTTTGCTTCTCCCAGACTTTCTTGAAACTTTCTACACCTAAGACTGAGTTAGGCACCCATCTTCAGTGCTTCAAAGTTACCGTGACGACGACACTTGTATATACAGGGGTATATAACATTTTTATTATAATTATCTGTTTATTCATCTTTCTCTATTAGACTGTACATTTTCTGAGAGCAGAAATTGTCTTTATAGTCTCAACAAGTACCACAGTACTCAACACAGGTAGGTGTTTAATAAATATTTGAAAAAACAGAGGCAGAGTTCAAAGAACAGGATCTTTCATTTTTCTCAGAGGAAGGTTTGCCTAGGTGTCCCTTTCAGGTTCTGGTGTATTTATGCTGGGAAATATGCCAGATCTGTAGGTAATGAACATGTAATAAATCACTGATCAGTTCAAAATAAAAGACAGTTTGATTATTTTAGTAGTTATGGATTACATTACTATAAATTTGCTTTCATGAGTTTTTTTTTTTTTTTTTTTTTTTTTTTTGAGTTGGAGTCTCACTCTGTCGCCCAGACTGGAGTGCAGTGGCCACTCCCGGCCACCGCAGCCTCGACCTGCTGGGCTCCGGCGATCCTTCTACCTCAGCCTTCTGAGTAGCCGGAATTACAGGCGCGCGCTACCACGCCCAGCTAATTTTTTGATTTGTTGTAGAGATGAGGTCTCGCCTGCCCAGGCGGGTCTCGAACCCGCGGGCTCAGGCAATCCACTCACCTCAGCCCCCCCAAGGTGCGGGATTACAGGCTGAGCCACCGAGTCCAGCTCATAAGTTTTACAGCAGCAAATTCTTTTAATTATTGTTGCCTTTTAAAAAATGTGTTGGCAGCAGACAACAAACAATCTTGCTGCAGTTCTGCCTGTTGTGTCCCTCACAACATATCTTTCCTTTAATAATTCTACCTTTCAAGCTGGGCATGGTGCCTCATGCCTGTAATCTCAGCACTTTGGGAGACTGGGGTGAGAGGACTGCCTGAGCCCAGGGCTTGAGACCAGCCTGAGTAACTTGGTGAGATTGCATCTCTACAACAAATAAAAAAAAATTAGCCAGCCGTGGTGGTATCCATCTGTAGTTACAGCTACTTGGAAGGCTGAGGCGGAAGGATCACCTGAACCCAGCAGGTCGAGGCTGTGGTGGCTGTAAGCATATCACTATACTCCAGAAGTGAGACTCCATCTTAAAAAAAAAAAAAATTCTACCTTTCTTAAGTTTAAAAAAAAAATTGTGCTGTTGTTGTTTTTTAGAGATGTGGTATTGCTATGTTGCCCAGGCTGTCCTGAACTACAGTCCTCAAGTGACCTTCCCACCTTGGCCTCCCAAAGTACTGGGATTACAGGCATGAGTCAACATGCCTGAGCCCAGGGGTTCTAGATCAGCCTGGGCAACTTGGAGAGAACTCATCTCTACAATAATTCTAAAAATTAGGTGGGCATAGTGGCACACGCCTGTAGTTCCAGCTACTTGAAGGCTGAGGTGGAAGGAGTTCCTGAACTCAGCAGGTTGAGGCTAGGGTAGCAGTGAGTGTACCACTGTACTCCAGCCTGGGTCTCAGACTGAGATTCCAACTAAGAAAAAACAGGTTAAAAAGTAGCTTTGTTTTTTTAATTCCTAAAAAAAAAACAAAAAACACTAAACACTTAGAAGAACTAAACTGTAATACTACTAGTTTTTTTTTAACTGAAGAAAATGCTAATTTCACTTTATTGTGTGGACAAAGGTGTTCACTTGGGTATTTTTAATTTGTTACGTTCCAATAAAAATATTTTATAATGTTGTGGAATATAAGTTGTAAGCAACAAATCAACCAAACAGCATCACTGTCTTTTGAATAACAGATTCATCAACATGTGTACTTGCATTTTCCTGAGATGAAAGAAAGTATTTTAATCCAAAAGATTTTTTAAAAATTGGGAAATGAGCCGGGCTTGGTGGCTCAGCTTGTAATTCCGCACTTTGGGAGGCTGAGGTGAGTGGATTGTCTGAGCCTGCGAGTTCGAGACCCGCCTGGACAACTTGGCGAGACTTCATTTCTACAATAAAAATCAAAAATCAGCTGGGCGTGGTAGTGCATGCCTGTAGTTCCAGCTACTTGGAAGGCTGAGGCGGATGGATCGCCGGAGCCCAGCAGGTCGAGGCTGTGGCCACTGCAGTCTGGGTGACAGAGTGAGACTCCAACTCAAAAAAAAAAAAACGGAAAATGAAGACACTTGCAAACTAGATAATTTAAAATTAAAGCAGAACTAGAAGAAAGGTACATTCTTTGAAAATATAAGTGCTATCAAAGCACTTGATGTGCTTTTTGAACTGCAAAAATTTTTCCTTACAGTGTTGATATTGGAAGCAAAAAATTACAATAAATTGTTTCAGTTATACATAAAAATTGAATAATAAGCCACAATTTGCATCTATCAATGAACTGCAAGATATTATTTATTACATCATATATGGATAAGTTTAGTGGTTCTAGTCCTATGGTTAGCTGCAGTTAGAATACAAATCCCAAATTCAGCTTCCTGTTTTATTTCCTTTCAGGTTTTCTTTACTCAGTATGGTATAACATTAATAATTTGATGAAATGAGTAATAGTGAATATGGATGCACAGGACTGAATATTTCAGAGCCCTGTTATCCCAGTGATTTTTTTACAATTCAGGGTTAGGTATACAAATGTTCATTATGCAGGTCTCCTTGTTGATGAGGAGCCCCTCCCTCCCCAACCAGTTTCCCTCGACTGCCAATCCCACCCCCCTCCTCCCTGGCAGTTTCCCGCTACTGCCAAACCTTTTCTTACAGTATTATCATTGTTCAGGGTCCACTTATGAGTGAGAACATATGGTACTCTGTTCTTTGTTTTTGTGATAGATCACTAAGTATGACAGATTCTAAATCCATCCAAGTTGCTGCGAAGTTCATTTGTTTGTCCTTCTTTATGGCTGCATAATATTCCACTGTGCATATGTACCACATTTTTTAAATCCAGTCCAGCTTCGATGGGCAGCATGGTTGGTTCCATGTTTTTCCTATTGTGAACAGAGCTGCAACAAACATGTGTGTGCAGGTATCTCTTTGGTAGAATGACTTGAGTTCCTCCGGGTATATTCCCAACTGGGGGGAATGCTGGGTCATATGGAAGGTCAATTGCTAGTTTTTTCAGAAATTGTCACACTGTCTTCCAAAGAGCTTGCACTAGTTTGCATTCCCATCAGCAGTGTAGAAGTGTTCCTTTTTTTCTGCATCCTCGCCAGCATCTGTTGTTGTTTATTAATGATGGCCATTCTTACTAGGGTTAGGTGGTATCTCAACATGGTTTTGATTTGCATTTCTCTGATGATTAGTGAGGCTGAGCACTTTTTCATGTGTCTGTTGGCTGCCTGTATATCTTCTTTTGAGAAGTATCTACTCATGTCTTTTGCCCATCTTTTAATGGAGCTGTTTGGTTTCTTCCTTTCGGCATATTAGAGTTCTTTGTAGATCTTAGATGTTAGATATACAGTTGGCAAATATTTTTTTCTCATTCGGTGGGCTGTCTCCCCACTCTCTTGATGGTTTCTTTGGCTGTAAATAAGTTTGTCAGCTTGATGAGGTCCCACTTGTTTATCTTTTTTTTTTTTTTTGAGTTGGAGTCTCACTCTGTCGCCCAGACTGGAGTGCAGTGGCCGCTCCCGGCCACCGCAGCCTCGACCTGCTGGGCTCCGGCGATCCTTCCGCCTCAGCCTTCCAAGTAGCTGGAACTACAGGCGCGTGCTACCAAGCCCAGCTAATTTTTTCATTTATTGTGGAGATGAGGTCTTGCCTGCCCAGGCGGGTCTCGAACCCGCAGGCTCAGGCAATCCACTCACCTCAGCCTCCCAAAGGCATGGGATTACAGGCTGAGCCACTGAGCCCGGCTCCATTTGTTTATCTTATCTCTTATGGTAAGGGCACTTGGGGTTTTGATCAGGAATTGGTTGCCAGTTCCAATTTCCATTAGGGTGTCTCCTGCATTTTCTAAAATTCTTATAGTTTGAGGTTTTACATTTAGGTCTTTGATCATTTAGCGTTAATTTTTGTGTATGGTTAATTTTTCTGTAGGTAGGGGTCCTCTTTCAATCTTCTACATGTGATCAGCCAGTTTTCCCAGTACCATTTACTGAATAGGTTCTTCTCTCCCCAGTGGTTGTTGTTGGAGGCTTTGTCAAAGATGAGTTGGTTGAGAAATTGAGGCTTTGCTTCCAGAATTGGTATTTCATTTTTTTGGTGGCTACTGTGAATGGGATTATGCTTTTTTTGTTGTTGTTGTTGAGTTGGAGTCTCACTCTGTCACCCAGACTGGAGTGCAGTGGCTGCTCCCGGCCACTGTAGCCTCGCCTGCTGGGCTCCGGCGATCCTTCCGCCTCAGCCTTCCAAGTAGCTGGAATTACATGTATGCGCTACCACGCCCAGCTGATTTTTTGATTTATTGTAGAGATGAGGTCTCGCTGCCCAGGCGGGTCTCGAACCCACGGGCTCAGGTAATTCACTCACCTCATCCTCCCAAAGGCGCGGGATTACAGGCTGAGCCACCGAGCCCGGCAGGATTATGCTTTTTATTTGGTTCTCCACCTGCTTGTTGTTGGATACTATCAATTTTTAATCACTCAAAGCTGATTTCTGGTTTCTGTTTCTTCTCTTTTTGATTCCTGTTTCCTGGTTTCTGATCATTTCATTAAATGGTAAAAACTACTATGAGGAACTTTAGAACATAAATAAGATAATATTAGCCAGGCGGTAGCTCATGCCTATAATCCCAGAACTTTGGGAGAATCATTTAAGTCCAGGAGTTTGGGACCAGCCTGGAAACATAATGAGACCTCATCTCTACAGTTTTTTTTTTAATTATAGAGATGAGGTCTTGCCATGTTGCCCAGGTTGGTCTCGAACCCGTGGGCTCAGGCAATCCTCACCTTAGCCTCCCAAAGTGCTAGGATTAAAGGCGTGAGTCACAACACCAGGCTCTACAAAAATTTTTTTAATTACCATGGTGGTGTATTCATATAATCCCAGAAGCTGAGGCAGAAGGATCACCTGAGCCCAGGAGGCTGGGGCTGTGGTAAGCCATAATCATGTCTCTGCATTCCAGTCTGAGTGACACAGTGAGACTTTGACTCAAAATAAATAAATTAATAAAACAAAATAAATTTTAAGAAATAACAAGACATTAATTTCAAATTGATCTACTGTGTTACAAATAAATAAGTCTAGCAAAAGATTTGAAGAAAAGAAAGCTAAAACTCAGAAAAATAAACTAAATTAAGCTTCCCATGCATTCCTTCTCCCCATTCTCTATGAATAATAATAGCTAACACTAATTAAGCATGTATTATAATGCCAGAAACTGTTTTAAGTAGTTTACATATATTAACTTGTCTAATTCTTACAATAAGTCTATGAGAAAGATAACACTTACTATCCCTATTTAATTTAATTTATTTTTATTCTGAGTCAGAGTTTTACTGTCCCCCAGGCTGGAGTGCAGTGGCACGCTCACAGCCACTGAAGCCTTGACCTGCTGGACTCAGGTGATCCTTCTACCTGTTTTCCAAGTAGCTGGAACCACAGGTGTGCACCACCATGCCCGGCTAATTTTCTTATTTATTGTAGAGACGAGGTCTCACCATATTGCTCAGGCTGGTCTCAAACCCCTGAGCTCAGGCAATACTCTCACCTCTGCCCCAAAGTACTAAGATTACAGGCGTGAGCCATTTCACCCAGCTTACTATCCCTATTTTATAGATGAGGAAACTGAGACACATAGGAGTAAACTTGTCCAAGTTAATAATTGGCAAAGCTAGGAATTTTATCTAATCTGGATCTGAGGCTCCACTCTGTTATTCTATAAACATAAATATATAACAAAAATTCTCTAGTTTCAGTGTTTCATAAGAAATCCAAATTACTGAAGCACAGGTTTACATAACCATTTACCCAAATTTATGCTATTTGGAGCATTATTATTACCAATGTGCAAGTATGTTTCATGACCATGTATTATCTATCTACAGTCTCTAAGGTCGTTTCAAGTTTTTCCTATTTCCCCTTGTTTACCAAATACTCCTCCTTTTCTGTTGTTGTTGCTGTTTTTTGTTTTTTTGAGTTGAAGTCTCACCCTGTTGCCCAGGCTGGAGTGTAATAGTACAGTCAGAGCTCACTACAACCTCAATCTCTTGGGTCATCCTTCTGCCTCAGTTTCGTTTTTTTGTTTGTTTGTTTGTTTGTTTGTTTGTTTTTGAGCTGCAGTCTCACTCTGTCACCCAGGTTGGAATGCAGTGGTACAATCAGAGCTCACCACAGCCTCAATCTCTTGGGCTATCCTTCTGCCTTAGTTTCGTTTTTTGCTTTTTTTTTAGTTAGAGTCTCACTCTGTCACCCAGGTTGGAGTGCAGTGGCATGCTCACAGCCACCGCAGCCTCGACCTGCTGGGCTCAGGTGATACTTCTGCCTCAGCCATCTAAGTAGCTGGAACCACGCCACCATGCCCAGCTAATTTTTTTGATTTATTGTAGAGACAGGGTCTCGCCAATTTGCCCAGGCTGGTCTCAAACCCCTGGGCTCAGAAAATTCTCTCACCCCAGCCTCCCAAAGTGCTGGGATTACAGGCATGAGCCATCGCATCCAGCAAGAATGTCCTTTCTTTAGTGCCACTTTTTTCTTGTACTATTTAAAGCATCAGTCTTTTTATTTTATTTAATTTGCATTTTTAGAGACAGGGTCTCAATCTGTCACTCAGGCTGGAGCACAGTGGTATGATCACAGTTCACTGCAAACTCAAACTCCTGAGCTGGAGCAATCCTAACATCTTAGTCGCCTGGTTAGGACTACAGGTGTATGCCAGCCACACCTGGCTAATCAAATTTTTTTGTTGTTGTTTAGAGATGAGGTCTTGCTATATTGCCCAGGCTGATCTTGAACTCTGGGCCTTAAGTGATCCTCATGGCTTGCCCCCCAAAGCACTGGAATTACAAGTGTGAGCCTTCTGCCTTGCTGTGACATAACTTTTTACATGCTCCCCAAAAAGTATTTTCTTTTTTTTCATGACATAATTCTTTTTTTTTTTTCTGAGTTGGAGTCTCACTCTTTTGCCCAGACTGGAGTGCAATGGCCGCTCCCGGCCAACGCAGCCTCGACCTGCTAGGCTCCGGTGATCCTTCCACCTCAGCCTTCCGAGTAGCCAGAATTACAGGCATGCAATACCACGCCCGGCTGATTTTTTGATTTATTGTAGAGATGAGGTCTCCCTGCCCAGGCGGGTCTCGAACCCACGGGCTCAGGCAATCCACTCACCTCAGCCTCCCAAAGGCGCGAGATTACAGGCTGAGCCACCAAGCCCAGCTCATGACATAATTCTTAAGGCTTCTTGCTATTCATGCCATTTGATTACTGAAGGAAGAAAAGACTGACCCACCCTGGGGAACATGGGGGTGATGGGGAGATATGAAATGAACAAAATAAAGATGCCAGACCCATCTTTTAACAGCAACTAAACTGTTGTGAAATTAAAGAAGAAAAACAAAAACTATAGAAGTATCAGAGGAAAACCAAAATATAAATTTTTTTTAATCAGTCGGAGTCTTACTCTGTTGCCCAGGCCTGAGTGCAGTGGCACACTCATGCTGGCCACTCTAGTGTCAAACCAGCTGGGCTCTGGCGATCTTTCTGCCTCAGCCTTCCAATAGCTGGAACTACAGGTGTGCACTACCACGCCCAGCAAATTTTTGATTTAATGTAGAGACAAGGTCTTACCAAGTTGCCCAGGCTGGTCCAAACCTGCAGCCTCAGGCAATCCACTCGCTTTGGCCTCCCAAAGTGCTGGGATTACAGGCTGAGCCACCAAGCTCAGCCTAAAATTTTATTTTATTTATTTATTTTGTTTGTTTTGAGTTGAAGTCTCACTCTGTCGCCCAGACTGGAGTGCAATGGCCGCTCCTGGCCACTGCAGCCTCGACCTGCTGGGCTCCGACGATCCTTCCGCCTCAGCCTTCCAAGGAGCCGGAACTACAGGTGCACGCTACCACGCCCGGCAAATTTTTTTTATTTATTGTAGAGATGAGCTCTTGCCTGCCCAGGTGGGTCTCGAACCCCTGGGCTCAGGCAATCCACTCACCTCAGCCTCCCAAAGGCGCGGGATTACAGGCTGAGCCACCGAGCCCGGCTAGCCTAAAATTTTAAAATGCTTAAATAGGTCAAATGTATTAATAAAAACATGGCCAGGCATGGTGGCTCATGCTTGTAATCCCAGCACTTTGGGAGGCTAAGGGAGGAGGATTGCTTGAGCTCAGAAGTTAAAGACGAGCCTAGGCAACACAGCAAGACTCTATCTGTACAGAAAATAAAATTATAAAATTAGCTGAGTTGGTGGCGCACACTGTAGCTCCAGCTAGCTACTTGGGAGGCTGAGGTGGAAGAATAGTAGAGCCCAGGAGGTCAAGACTGAGGTGAGCTGTGATGGTGTTACTGCACTCCAGCCTGAAACAGTGAGATCTTGACCAAAACAAACAAACAAAAAACATGTTAGCTACAGACTGCAATCTGATATATCAGTCTAGCTACCATAAGCTAAACACTGGTTTGATGAGGAATTAAAAAAAACCCACAAATTTTCATTGAGCAATTAAAAGCCATCAGCACTCACAAGATGGTCTATTATACTACCATGATGTTATTGAAATGGAAGCCTTAATTACGGCGAGAGAGAGAGAAAGAGAGCATGCGCACATGAGAGAACACACACATATCCATGTGCTTTAGATGTCATTGATGTTTCCAATTGTAATCTTGTAAAAATTATCTTGCCTTTGAGTCAAGTCAAAGCTCTGATCATGAAAGGTCGTTTTGAACTCGACAGAACTCAGAGCAGGCAAAAGAAGTCAACCATTGAGATTCTTTTGACTACAGTAATAAACACATTGTGCAAAACTGACAAATGTTTCAACAGAACAAAATATATAGTCCAAAAATACACCCAAGACCTTACAAAACTTAGCATGACCAAACTGGCATAATAAACCAATTAAAAAGGGGTAGTTTGTTAGCTAATTTTTTTCTAAGTTATATTTTATAATCACTTTGTCAAATATCAGAAGGAAATATAAATTCTCGTCAATTATTAAAGTTGAACTAAACCTATATAATAAATTTAGGAATAAATGACACTAATAATTTTTCCAATTCTTACCATTACTCGACTTAATGCACCTAGTTACTTACCTACAGTGAATTTCTAGTTTTACCATATAAGTTATGTACTTCTTGTTGAGATCATCCTATGTATTTTATAATTTTGGTTGTTTTGTAAATACATTTTAACCCCTTTAGTTTTTCTATAGACAACTTACTACATTTGTATGTTAAATATATATTAACAATTAATTTTTGGACATTTATTTTGTATTTAGCCAGTCATTTTACTGAACTTTGTTTCAGTTGATGCTCTTGAAGTATTTTTTGAAGACACAACAGTTTCTGTCAACAAATACACAGTTATTTTGTTCATTATTAGAAATATACCTCGAATTAGTGTTTGCTTTACTGCACTATCTAGGACTCCCAAAATAATGTGAAATAAGGGCAACATTATTTCACTGATAAATGTGGTGGTATCTACTGGTTTTAGAGAACTCTTCTTGATTATATTAAAGTATGTAGGCAATGTTGTAACAGAAAAAAGGAATCAGAAGGATATACACAATATTCATGGTATGTATGGACAGTGACCTTAACAAGTTTTACTTTATAAAATGTGTCTTAGTGTTATCAATTTTAAATCAATTTGGTGGAAAGGTAGGTGTCATTATTATATATTTAAGAATAAAAATATTGGGCTGGGCACAGCGGCTTGCACTTGTGGATCTTAGCATTGTAGGAGTCCAAGGCAGGAGAATTGCTTGAGGCCAGGAGTTCGAGACCAACCTGGGGTTGCAACAAAAAAAAAAGAAGATATGTTGCAACAAAAAAAAAAGAAGAGAAAGAAAAAGGAATAAAAATAAATTATTTTATTCCTGAGATAATTAAGCTTTTTAAATGGAATAGTTAAATTTTGTCAAAAAATGTTGTCATCTACAAAGATAAGCATATCATTTTCCTCTTAGTTTTTTAAGCTATTAATGTAATAGTGTGTCATTGTTTATAGATTCCTTAATATCCTTAGATACTGCAAAAAAATCTTCTTGGTCACATTATTTCAATACATTTATAAATCTGACATATTAAATGGGAAAAAAGGCAGTTGTAAATCAGTATGTTAAAAATATATAGGCCGGGCTTGGTGGCATAGTCTGTAATCCCAGCACTTTGGGAGGCCGAGGAGAGTGGATTGCCTGAGCCCAGGAGTTTGAGACCAGCCCAGGCAACTTGGTGAGACCTCGCCTTTACAATAAATTAAAAAATAACAGGGTGTGGCAGTGCGCGCCTGTAGTTCCAGCTACTTGGAAGGCCGAGGTGGAAGGATCACCAGAGCCCAGCAGATCGATGCTGGAATGGCCATGAGCATGCCACTGCACTCCAGCCTGGGCGACAGAGTGAGACTCCAACTCAAAAAAAAAAATACATACACATATATATATATATATATTTTTTAATATAAAACTATTGTATATAGATAACCACTTGAGAAAAAATTCATGAAAGTCAATATATCAAAACACTATTTATTAGTAGTTACCACTAAGTAGAAAGAACAAGTATGATTGAAAATTTTCTCCTTTATGCCATATTTTCTAATTTTTATCAAATGAATGTTTTGTAATCAGAAAAATATTTTATTTTATTATGATTAATTTTTCGTTTCAAGAGACAGCATCTAGCTATGTAGCCCAGGCTGGTCTCAAACTCTTGGGCAATCCTCCCACCTCAGTCTTCCAAAGTGCTGGGATTACAGGCATGAGCCACGGTGCCTGGCCAGAAAAATATGTAACAATGATTTGCTGGATTTAATCTGCAAGTATTTCACATAGACTTTCTATGACTGTATTAAGTGGAATAGGATAAATTTATTTTTATACTACCTCTGTCGGTTTTTAGTTATCAAGATTTTGGTAACTTTATAAACAGGTATACTTTTAATCTTTTTCTCTGCTCAACTGTAATTGATATAGCATTATAGAGTTGTCCCTCTTAACTAGTTTCACTTTCTCAGTTTCAGTTATCTGTGGTCAACCACAGTCCAAAGATATGATTTTTAGAAATAATTCATAAATTTTAAATTGTGCGCCATTCTGAGTAGCATGTTGAAATCTCATACTGTCCCACTCCGTCCTGCCCAGAATGTGAATCATCCCTTTATCCAGTGTATCCACACTGTGTCCACTCCCTGCATGTTAGTCACTCAGCAGCCATCTCAGTGGTAAGATTGACTGGTGGTATCATAGTGCTTGTGTTTGGAAAACCCTTATTTTACTTATTTGTTCTTATTTTATTATTAGTTATTGTTGTAAAACCTTTACCGTGCCTAATTTATAAACCACACTTTATCAAACATATGTATATAAAGGTAAAAATATAGCGTTTGTAGGGTTTGGTACTATCTGATATCAGGCATCTACTGGGGGTCTTAAAAAGCATCCCCTAGCCGGGGCTCAGCCTGTAATCCCGCGCCTTTGGGAGGCTGAGGTGAGTGGATTGCCTGAGCCCATGGGTTCGAGACCTGCCTGGGCTGCGAGACCTCATCTCTACAATAAATCAAAAAATCATCCGGGCGTGGTAGCGCAGGCCTGTAATTCTGGCTAATTGGAAGGCTGAGGTGGAAGGATCGCTGGAGCTCAGCAAGTCGAGGCTGCGGTGGCCGGGAGTGACCATTGCACTCCAGTCTGGGCGACAGAGTGAGACTCCAACTCAAAAAAAAAAAAAGTATCCCCTGTAGATAAAGAGGGACTATTATAATGATATACATCAATATGAAGTAAATTAGCCATAAAGCCCACTGGGCCTAGAACATTTTAACATTAGTCTACATGAGATTTTAATTTATGTATTTATTTATTTATTTAGAGTTTATTTATTTATTTTGAGTCTCACTGTCGCCCAGGCTGGAGTGCAGTGGCACACTAATGGCCACCATAGCCTCAACCTTCTGTGCTCAGGTGATCCTTCTGCCTCAGCCTTCTAAGTAGCTGGAACTACAGGCGTGAACTACCACGTCTGGATAATTTTTGATTTATTGTGAGATGAGGTCTCGCCAAGTTGCCCAGGCTGGTCTCGAACCCATGAGCTCAGGCAATACCCTTGCCTCAGCCTCCCAAAGTGCTGGATTTCAGGCTGAGCCACCAAGCCTGGCCAAGATTTCTTAAAGAGAACACAAAAAGCACGAATCATCCAAAAAAAAACTGATTAAATTGGATTTCATTAAATAAAAATTCTGCTAATAAGAAAATGAAAAGGGTCAGGCATGGTGGCTCAAGCCTGCAAACCCAGCACTTTGGGAGGCCAAGGTGAAAGGTTGCCTGAGCCCAAGGGTTTGAGACCAGCATGGGCAACTTGGTGAGACCTCCTCTCTACAATGTACCAAAAAAATTAGCCAGGCATAGTAGTGTGTGCCTGTAGTTCCGGTTACTCAGAAGGCTGAGGCAGAAGGATCGCGTGAGCCCAGTGGGTCGACGCTGGGGTGGCCATGAGCATGCCAGTGCACTTTAGTCTGGCTCTTTGAGCCAGAACTCAAAAAAAGAAAAGAAAATGAAGACAAACACAGTCTAAGACAAAACACTTGTATAACATGTATAATTGCCTATGCAGTGTACATGACATTTGATAAGTGTTCAGTACCCAGAAATAAATTCAGGTGGAAACCAGTCTATACATTCAGTCAACATATCACAATTGCTGTGATTTTCTAGGAGTAAGGAGTAAGTAGTCTGAAGTTAAGAAAAGTAGTAGGAGGACATAGGCAATAATCTAGAATGTCAGTCAGCCTTACTTCATTTCCGGGCTTGTATTACTACTACTATGGCTCATCTTTTTTTTACTGACAGAAGAAATAATAACATTTGTTATCTAAGTTCACAGAAACTTGATGTCTGTTCAATATATTTCCCTTAAGATTGGTAATTCCTTTTTTTTTTTTTAAGTCAGTCTCATTCTGTCGCCCAGGCTGCAGTGCTGTGACACAGTCATGGCTTCTCAAACTGTGATTCTTCTGCCTCAACCATCCAAGTAGCAGGAACTCTAGGCACATGCCACCACACTTGGCTAATTTTTTCAATTTATTGTAGAGACAAGATCTCACCAAGTTGCCAGATTGGTCTCGATTCCCTGGGCTCAGGCAATCCTCTTGTCTCTGCTTCCCAAAGTGCTAGGATTACAGGCATGAGTCACCACACTTGGCCAAGATTGATGATTCTATCTTATGCAGAAAAATTTTAAAAACTGGAAGAAACACATACAAATATGTATTGTGTGCTTACTGTTGTGCAGTGAGATATTACAGTAAAAAGGCCTTGACCTCCGTAGGTTTATACTCCTATTAGGAAATAAGATGACAGTGGATATTCAACATATTTAATACCCTGTCATCTTATTTCTAAGAATGCTATATTAAATTTCTCATCACAACCACAAGGAGAAAAAAAATGGAACTAGTATCATTTTTGGCATAATTTAATATGTCAAAATGTAGGAGGAACTTCTCTCCTACACCCTGAGGATCTCAAAACTAATTAAGTTTGTGTTTTGTACTTCATTCTTAAAGAGGAGGGAGGGAAATACTATGTTATTGACATATTTTGAGCTTCAATTGGTAACAACACAACATCACAAAATGTTTTTCCATGAACTTTGAAGTGTATTACACCTAGAGTATGGCTACTTAAATGTTCTTGAACAGCTAGGAAAAAATTCTTTATAATACAATAATTATTTATAAATTCAGATATAGAATAAGAAGAAAATAATTGACTTCAATTGTTTAGAAAATAATAAATTCTATTTACTGCCTTAACAAACTGCTTCTCATATTTCCTGTATGGTACAAATTCTAATCAAAAGGAGATATTACCTTATAAATCTGTTTCCAGAATACTATGCATATACATAAAGTCTTTGCAACTAGCCTTTAAATTCAGATTTCTTTTTTTCTTTTTTTTTTTTTTGAGTTGGAGTCTCACTCTGTCGCCCAGACTGGAGTGCAGTGGCTGCTCCTGGCCACTGCAGCCTCGACCTGCTGGGCTCCGGCAATCCTTACGCCTCAGCCTTCCAAGTAGCCAGAATTACAGGCGCATGCTACCACGCCCGGTTCATTTTTTGATTTATTGTAGAGACAAGGTCTTGCCTGCCCAGGTGGGTCATGAACTAAATTCAGATTTCAAACTAACCTATATCTCCTTAAATAATCACCTCATCAAACATCCACCCCCAAAAATATTTTCAACAAGTTGTGTTCACATCTATAGAAGAGAGGCTACACAGAAAATTAACAAAGTATTTAGATGATTTTAAACATTTTGGGAAGACAACATACAGATCCTCTCTCACCTCAAAACTCTTTAGAAGTAAGCCACAATTCAGCACTTTTTAACAAATGATATGTCAGGTTTCAGTCCCTTTTCCACTGGAATGCTGTGGGAAAGTGGTTGTTTACCCATATACATTTGAAAAGAGAGGAAAAAAAGCACAAACGGGAATTAGTCACTTTTTTTTTTTTTTTGAGTTGAAGTCTCACTCTGTCACCCAGACTGGAGTGCAGTGGCCGCTCCCAGCCACCACAGCCTCGACCTGCTGGGCTCCGCCGATCCTTCCGCCTCAGCCTACCAAGTAGCTGGAACTACAGGCACGCACTACCATGCCCGGCTAATTTTTTGATTTATTGTAGAGATGCGGTCTCGCCAAGTTACCCAGGCGGGTCTTGAACCCGCGGGCTCAGGCGATCCTCTCACCTCAGCCTCCCAAAGCGCTGGGATTACAGGCTGAGCCACCAAGCCTGGCTATTGGTCACTTTTTAAAATAGTGGGGTGTGAAGCATCACAGTAGCACAAATTGTATGCATATCTTCTCAGAACCCTTCCTTACTCAACATTTACGTATAGTATAACCACTAACTTTTTCTTTTAACTGGTAGTATATACCAATACAGGTTAACAGGTAATACTGCCAATGTATTTTATGCAGGTCCCTAATGAGATGAAAGCAAGGAGACCTAAAATGACAAGTAAAATAAAAACTATTTGATTCGTCTATCACTTTTTACTCATACTTTTTTTTTGCCCCCCCGGGCACAGGTGATCCCTTCATTTCAGCATCCTGAATAGCTGGGATTATAGGTGTGTACCACCATGCCCAGCTAATTTATTTATTTATCTTTTTGTAAAGATGAGGTGGGTTGCTCTGGCTGGTCTCAAACTCCTGGACTCAAGCAATCCACCTGCCTTAGCCTCCCAATGAGCTGGGATTACAGGTGTGAGCGACTCTGCCTGGCCCCCACTCCATGAATTTGAGTGGGGGCAAGGTATCCCATTCTAACACTGGGTGAATTTTGAAGGTCTGTTTTCCAGAAAGGGTAAAACAAATGGTCTCTGGTCTGGGATGAATGGTGAGGATGGTGAGGATACAATAGTACAAACAGAAGAGAATTAATAGATACATTTGGGGGCAGGGGGCGGAGTCTCACTTTGTCACCCAGGCTGGAGTGCAGTGGAATGATCATGGCTAACTGCAGCCTTGACCTTCTGGGCTCAGGTGATCCTTCTACCTCAGCCTTCCAAATAGCTAGGACTATAGATGTGTGCCACCATGTCTGGCTAATTTTATTTACTTATGTAGAGACGAGGTCTCACCCAGTTGCCCATGCTTTTCTTGAATTCCTGGGTTCAAGAAATCCTCTCACCTCGGCCTATCAAAGTGCTGGGATTACAGGTGTGAGCCACCATGCTAGGGAACATATACATAATTAATGGCAAATGCAGCAACCTCTTTATCCAGGGTTTTTCACCTCTTACAGTTCAAACATAATGGGAATATTCCCCTTGAGAATATTCCCCTCTGCCCCTTGAGCCCTGATACTGATATGGGAATATTCTTCAACAATAAAGCCAAGAAATTCACCCTACAGTGAGGCCCAAAGGCAACCAGCCTACATATTTAAAGCTTCTAATTGATTATTTAGTCCCTACTTTTTTTTTTTTGAGTTGGAATCTCACTCTGTCACCCAAGCTGGAGTGCAGTGGCACGCTCACAGCTACCGAGTCTTGATCTGCCAGGCTCAGGCGATCCTTCTGCCTCAGCAATGCAAGTAGCTGGAGCCACAAGCGTGTGCCACCATGTCTGGCTAATTTTTTTATTTATTGTACAGCAAGGTCTCGCCAAGTTGCCTAGACTGGTCTTGAACCTGTAGGCTCAGGCAATCCTCTCACCTCTACCTTCCAAAGTGCTAGGATTACAGGCATGAGCCACCAAGCCCAGCAGTCCCCTACTCTTAATCATGAGCAGACAGCTAATTATTACTAGACATCGGAAAAAAATTCCAACATAAAAGAAACCAAAACAATTAGATAATTTCAGGGAAAAAAGAGACTATATAGGGTAAAGAAAGTCTACAGAAACAATCAAAGGACATTATGAAAAGAAACACTAAAAAAAAAAAGAGAGAAGTTTAAAGACCTCCTGGATATTAAAAACTAATATCCAGCCGGGCTCGGTGGCTCAGCCTGTAATCCCGCGCCTTTGGGAGGCTGAGGTGAGTGGATTGCCTGAGCCCGCGGGTTCGAGACCCGCCTGGGCAGCAAGACCTCATCTCTACAATAACTCAAAAAATCAGCCAGGCGTGGAGTGCATGCCTGTAGTTCTGGCTACTTGGAAGGCTGAAGCAGAAGGATCGCCGGAGCCCAGCAGGTCAAGGCTGCGGTGGCCAGGAGCGGCCACTGCACTCCAGTCTGGGCGACAGAGTGAGATTCCAACTCAAAAAAAAAAACAAAACTAATATCAAGCTGGGTGTGGTAGTGCGTACTTATAGTTCCTGCTACTTGGAAGGCTGAGGCAGAAGGATTGCCCAAGCCCAGCAGGTCGAGGCTGCGGTGGCCGGTAGTGTGTCACGGCACTCCAGCCTGGGTGACAGAGTAAGACTGACTCAAAAAAAAAAAAAAAAAGCAAAACTAATATCAGGAAAAGAAAAATGTGGTAAAAATAGAAGATAAAGTTGGATAAATCTTCCAGCAAAGAGAGCTAAAGGAAAGAGATGAAAATTAGGGAACCATTCTAGGAGTTCCAACATCAAGAAACTACAGGCGACAAAGAAAGAGGAAGCCATGGGATTTAGGAAGCAAAAGGGTTAACACAGGAGAAAAGCACAGTAGACAGGAGAATGGAGTAGAGAGAGCCCAGGATGACAGCTGTATATTACACATAGCGGGTACCTGTACAGACTAGGGCAATGTGACTCAAGGGACATAATGAAGGCTGTTATTACCAAGGTTGTTGCTGCCATTTACCCTCTTTTTAAAATTTAGAACACAGTGCCTATATGGGCCTTGCCCTCAGCTTGTCTTGCAAAAATGTTTACGGATTTCTTCTCTCAACATACTCAGCTGCCTAATGAGCTCAGAACATTCATTTCACCCCACAGAAATGTTCTCTCTTTTTTTTTTTTGTAGAAAAGGTCTTGTTATGTCACACAGACTGGTCTTGAACTCCCAGGCTCAAGTAATCCTCCCACCTTGGCCTCCCCAAGTGTGGGATTATAGGCATGAGTCACCGCACCCGGCCAAAGTGTTCTTTAACTGACTCTTGAAATCTGTAGGTAGGTCATAGTCTATTTAGAAGAAACTAGGCCAGGTTCGGCGGCTCAGCCTGTAATCCCAGCACTTTGGGAGGCCACGGTGAGTGGATTGCCTGAGCCTGCGGGTTCAAGACCAGCCCGGGCAACTTAGCAAGACCGCGTCTCTACAGTAAAAACAAACAAACAAACAAAAAACATTAGTTGGGCGTGGTAGCGCACGCCTGTAGTTCCAGCTATTTGGAAGACTGAGGGGGAATGATCATCAGAGCCCAGCAGGTCAACGCTGGGGTAGCCGTGAGAGTGCCAACACATTCCAGCCTGGGCAACAGAATGAGACTCTAACTCAAAAAAAAAAAAGAAGAAGAAGAAGAAGAAGAAGAAACTACAGAGCTGCTCACTCTCTCTGATCATATTTCTGCCAAATGTCCAAGACCTGGTCCATATTGGAACCCTGCCCAATACAAACTCCAGGATTAAGTCTTGACTTTGCTCATGACTTCCACAGAAGGGACTCTGTGAACCTCAGGAAACTAAAGCAAGTATGGTCCATTGATCCCTGGGGATTTCTGAGATCAGTTCAGGAATCCAAGGAGTAAAACTATATGTAAGAATACTAAAAAATATATTTATTTGCCTTTTCCACTGAGTTGACACTTGCACTGCTGGTGCAAAAGGAATGGTAAACAAAACTGCTGGTACCTTAACACAAATCAAGGCAGTGATACCAAACAGTAACATAAGTCATTGTTTTCCTCACCACTACACAGTTACAGTTAAAAATAAATCCAATTTAAAAAATGTCCTTGATGAATCCATATAAATTATTGGTTTTAATAAATCTCAACCCTTTTTATTACATATGGTTAAACAGAAGTAAGTATAAAGCGCATTTGTATACTTAAGTATGATGGTTATCTCTAGGAAAGGTACTTGAGTGGCTGAGTTGAAAGCTGAACTAGTCACTTTTCTTCATGAAATGCTATTTTTAGTTGAAAGAATAAATGACAAACTGTTACTCAAGCTGAGATATTTGACAGATATTTTCTTAAAAGTAAACCTGTCATTGACAAAGAAAATTAACAGTATTTGTTGCCAATGATGTAATTCAAGCTTTCAAGTGAAAATTAGAATTTTGGAAAATTTATATCCAAAGTGAGCTTGACAGCTTCTCGACATTTAACAAATTTTCCAATGATAACAACAGTGATAATAACCTCATGATAAGCCGGGCTCGGTGGCTCAGCCTCTAATCCCGCGCTTTGGGAGGCTGAGGTGAGTAGATTGCCTGAGCCTGTGGGTTTAAGACCCACCTGGGCAACTTGGTGAGATCTCATCTCTACAATAAATCAAAAAATTAGCCAGGTGTGGTAGCACGCACCTGTAGTTCCAGCTACTTGGAAGGCTGAGGCAGAAGGATCACCGGAGCCCAGCAGGTCAAGGCTGTGGTGGCCGGGAGCGTGCTACTGCACTCCAGTCTGGGCGACAAGAGTGAGACTCCAACTCAAAAATAATAAATAAATAACCTCATGATAGTGATATATCATATAATGAAATGTGAAGACATGTGTCCATGTAGGAAAGGTCCTACAGGCCTTAGGTCTGTCCCACTAGAACATGAAAGATAAACATCCTTCATTACCTTTATTTTCAGAATACTACAAATAATTCTTTTTCAATATACCTATATAATTGTTAGCTAACTTGATTGTAGCAAAATTCTCACTCCATCTTATAAGAAACACACTCATTTTACATCCATAATTCTTTTGCCAAATGGCACTGAATACAACAAATTCTTATCATATATATGTTTTGCAAACAAGCAAAAATTAGTATATTACTAAAATTATCTATCTAATCTATCTATCTATCTATCTATCTCTACCTACCTACCTACCTACCTACCTACCTACCTACCTACCTATCATTTTGTAGAGACAGTGTCTCGCTATGTTGCCCAGGCTGGTCTCGAATTCCAGGGCTCAAGCAATCTCCCCACCTCCACCTTCCAAAGTACAGGGATTACAGGCAGGTGTGAACCATTGCATCTGACTTATTATTATTATTATTATTTTAGAGACAGGGTATCACCCTGTCACCCAATCTGGAGTGCAGTGGCATAATCATACTTTACTGCAGCCCCAAACTCCTGGGCTCAGATAATCCCCCTTACCTCAGCATCCTAACTAGCTGGGATTACAGGTGTGGTCCATCATGCCTGACTAATTTTTTTTATTTTTTCTGGAGATGGGAGTCTCACTATGTTGCCCAGAATGGTTTCAAACTCCTGGTCTCAAGCAATCCTCCCACCTTAGCCTCCCAAAGTTCTGGGATTACAGGCATGAGCTACCATGCCTGGCCCTCAGTATAACATTTAGAAGGAAGAATGGAAACAGAAGAGGAGGCTGGTTGTTAAATATAACTATGAATCATTAATATTTTTCTCTAAAATCCACATTATGAATAAATGGATATCACTTTACAAATTCCAAAATTTAAATAAGTGTAAGAGAAAAATATCCTCCCACTGGCACAGAACCTAAATGTCTACCTACTTTAGTAAACAATCAAAAGCACATTTCATTTTATGATTCAACTGTCTACTGGCCAACTATAACTTCCATAGCAACTCACTCGCTGACATTCTCTAATAAATGTAAATTATATTAAATTTAATTTCAGTTTAATTTAATTACTCCAACAATAAATTTAGTCGATTAGATTATCTTACAATTTACTTATATTCATATATATATATATTTTTTTGCTCCTTAATTTAAGCCTCACTCTATTGCCTAGGCCAAAATACAGTGGCATGTTCACAGCCACCGCAGACTTGACCTGCTGGTCTCAGGTGATCCTTCCGCCTCAGCCTTCCAAGTAGCTGGAGCTACAGGCACTTGCCACCACACCAGCTAATTTTTTAATTTATTGTAGAGATGAAGTCTCACCAAGTTGCCCAGGCTGGTCTCGAACCTCTGAGCTCAAGCAATCCTCTCATCTCTGCCTCCTAAAGTGCTGGAATTACAGGCGTGAGATACCGCACCTGACGATTATCTTAAAATTTAAGTTGTGCACACTTAGGTGAGCCAGGAGATTAGTGAGAAAGAAAACTTAAGTTTCCAGTAAAAACCTTTGGCGCTGTCAAGCAATATTCTAGTTTATAATATGGACTTTTCTTTTTCAGAATTTGTTACCAGGCTGCTAAAATTTCAATTTACCAAATTCATAAATATTTCTCTCAAGAATTACTTGATAATAAAACTACAAAATTTATGAATAAGTACTGACTGCCCTCTTGTGTTCAATCTAAGGAACTCACTGATTAGGTATAATCCTGTAAACTACTTTTCAGGGGAAAAAAAAGTCAAAATCCTTCCTGGTGCAGTGGCTTACCCAGTGAGTAGTCCCAGCACTCTGGGAGGTCAAGGAGGGAGGACTGCTTGAGCCCAGGAGTTCAAGACCATCCTGAGCAACATAGCGAGACCTTGTCTATACAAAAAGTTTAAAAAAAAACTAGCCCAAGCCAGGCTCGGTGGCTCAGCCTGTAATCCCGCACCGTCGGGAGGCTGAGGTGAGTGGATTTGCCTGAGCACGCGGGTTTGAGACCCGCCTGGGCAACTTGGCGAGACCTCATCTCTACAATAAATAAAAATGAGCTGGGCGTGGTAGCGCGCGCCTGTAGTTCCAGCTACTTGGAAGGCTAAGGGGAAGGATCGCCGGAGCCCGGCAGGTCGAGGTTGTGGTGGCAGGGAGCGGCCACTGCACTCCAGTCTGGGTGATAGAGTGAGACTCCAACTCAAAAAAAAAAAAAAGAAAGAAAAAATAGCCCAGCATGGTGGCACATTTTGAGCCAAAAAGTTGATGTCAAGGCAGCAATGAGATATGACTGTACTACTGCACCCCAGTCAGGTCGACAGAGTGAGACTCTGACTCAAAAAAAAAAAAAAAAATCAAGCATGGTGGCTCAAGCCTCTAATCCTAGCACTTTGGGAGGCCGAGGTGAGGGAACTACCTAAGCCCAAGGATTTGAGACCAGCCTGGGCAACTTGGTGAGACCTCATCTCCATAATAAATCAAAAAAATTAGCCAGGCGTGGTGGTGCATGCCTGTAGTTCCAGCTACTTGGAAGACTGAGCCGGAAGGACCACCTGAGCCCAGCAGGTTGACACCTGAGTGGCTGTAAGAGTGCCACTGCACTCCAGCCTGGGCGATGAAGTGAGACTCCAACTCAAGGAAAAAAAAAAAAAAAAACCCAAGGTCCTAATAAATTATCTAGGTTCACTGACCTCACAAAGTTTAAAACAGCAAGACAAAAAATATTAGTCTGAGGCATCTGATTACTAGTACCAATAGCCTAAAGAGCCTAACCTAAGCCATCAATGGCAGTTGAGCAAGAGCAGAATGTAAACTTGTTAGTACTTTTACTATACTTCCTCAAGCTGCACTAGTATAAAAAGGGATTCAGACTTCATTCCACATGATGAAGAGTCAGAAAATACCTCATCAAATTCTTCCTCCAGCATGCTATGGTTAAACAAGTGAAGTCTATGATTCTTTTTTCTTTTTTTGCTGATACATATTTTTAAAGGAAAAGTACTTTCTAACTAGTCTCCCTAGTCTATAATACGGCTTTTTTTGGTTTTTGTTTTTTGGGTTTTTTTTGAGTTGGAGTCTCACTCTGTCACCCAGACTGGAGTGCAGTGGCCGCTCCCGGCCACCGCAGCCTCGACCTGCTGGGCTCCGGCGATCCTTCCGCCTCAGCCTTCCAAGTAGCCGGAATTACAGGCATGCGCTGCCACGCCCGGCTGATTTTTTTTAAATTTATTGTAGAGATGAGGTCTCGCTGCCCAGGCGGGTCTCGAACCCGCAGGCTCAGGCAATCCACTCACCTCAGCCTCCCAAAGGCGCAGGATTACAGGCTGAGCCACCAAGCCCGGCTATAATACGGTTTTTAAAAATCTGATATCCTGGCCGGGCATGGTGACTCAGTCTGTAATCCCAGCATTTTGGGAGGTAGAGGCAAGAGGATTGGCTGAGCCCATGGGTTTGAGACCAGCCTGGGCAACTTGGTAAGACCTCGTCTTTACAATAAATTACAAAAAACTAGCTGGACGTGGTGGTGTGCGTCTATAGTTCCAGCTACTTGGAAGGCTGAGGTGGAAGGATTGCCTAAGTCCATCAGGTGGAGGCTGCAGTGGCTGTGAGCGTGCCACTGCACTCCAGCCTGGGCAACAAGAATGACACTCCAACTCCATAAAAATAAAAAAACCTGATATCCTAACATGTATGTCTCATTTTGAAATTAAGAGTCAATAAGGGCCAGGTGCAGTGGCTCACACCTATAATCCCAGCACTTTTGGAGGCTGAGGTGAGAGGATTGCCTGAGCCCGTGGGTTTGAGACCAGCCTGGGCAACGTGGAGAGACCTCATCTCAGTAATAAATCAAAAATTAGTCTGGCGTGGTAGCATGTGCCTGTGGTTCTAACTACTTGGAAGGCTGAAGTGGAAGGATTACTGGAGTCCAGCAGGTCGAGGCTGAGGTGGCTATGAGCATGCCACTGCACTTAGCCTGGGTGATAGAGTGAGACTCCAACTCAAAAAAATAACAAGTCAATAAGAAAATAGGATCAGGTGTGGTGGAGTGTGCCTGAATCCCAGCTACCTGGAAGGCTGAGGCAGGAAAATTGCTTGGGCCCAGGAGTTCTGGCACACTATTACCACATAGCCACTATTTTCAAGCCTGGGTAACAGTGACACTCTGTCTCTTAATAAAAAACAAAAATAGGGTTCGGTACGCAGTAAATTACTGTGTAGTCTAAAAGGCAGATATTAAACCTTTGTGTATCCAGATTTATATTCCATTAGCCATGTTGCTAGATAAAATATGATATACCAGGCAAAACATAATTAGAAATATTACACATGTCTGTTACTATGTTACCTTTCATTGGCCAAGTATTTTTTTTTTTGAGTTGGAGTCACCCAGCCTCGACCTGCTGGACTCCGCGATCCTTCCGCCTCAGCCTTCAAAGTAGCTGGAACTACAGGCGCGTGCTACCACACCCAGCTAATTTTTTTTTTGATTTATTGTAGAGATGAGGTCTCACCAAGTTGTCCAGGTGGGTCTCGAACCCACAGGCTCAGGCAATCCACTCACCTCAACCTCCCAAAGCGCGGGATTACAGGTTGAGCCACCGAGCCCGGCTCATTGGTCAAGTATTAAGGAAACACTACAAAGAACATTTGTTTCTGAAATAATAGCAGACCTACATTTCCAACCAAAATAGAAGTATACATAAGTTATACATAAGTTACTGGGTGATCAAGATCAACTTAAAATTTCTCATTTTAACTTACCAAATGATTCTTCATTTTATTTAGGGTAACTAACGTTCTAGAGCAGTGGGTCTCAAAGCATGGTCTAAGGACCTCTGGGGATACCTGACACTCTTTCAAAAGGTCTGTATGGTTAGGACTATATTTTTATTTTTTATCTATTTTTATTTTATTTTAATTTTTGAGTCAGAGTCTCACTCTGTCACCCAGGTTGGAGTGCAGCGACATGCTCATGGCTACCGCTGCTTCGACCTGCTGGACTCAGGTGATTCTTCCACCTCAGTCTTCCAAGTAACTGGAATCACAGGCGTGCGTCACCACACCCAGCTCATTTTATGACTTACTATAGACACGAGGTCTTGCCATGTTGCTCAGATTGGTCTTGGACCCCAGAGCTGAAGCAATCCTCTCGCAACTGCCTCCCAAAGTGCTGGGATTACAGGCATGAACCACCACACCTGGCTAGGTTAGGATTATATTTTTAAACAATTTCCCCACTACTACCGAAGTCTCACTCTGTTGTCCAGGCTGGAGTGCACTGCATGCTCACAGCTACCGCAGCCTCAAACTGCTAGGTTTAGGTGATCCTTCCACCTCAGTCTTCCAAGTAGCCGGAACTACAGGAGCATATCACCTTGCCAGGCTAATTTTTTTGATTTATTATAGATATGAGGTCTCGTCAAGTTGTCCAAGCTGGTCTCAAATCCCTGGGATCAGGCAATTCTCTCACTTCTACCTCCCACAGTGCTGGGATTATAGGTGTGAGCCACCATGCCCAGCATTTTTAAACAATTTTTTAAAGTGATACATAATAGATGTGCAGAGCTTTGGAGTATATATGATAATTTAATACATTCATAACTTGTAAAGATCAAGTCAACGTACTTGGGATATTCATTTTCTTAAATATTTGCCTTCTCTTTTATGCTAGAAATATTCAAATTATTCTCTTCTAGCTATTTTGACATATATAATAGAACTTTTTTTTTTTGAGTTGGAGTCTCACTCTGCTGTGCATGCTAGAGTGCAGTGGCATGCTCATGGCCACTGCAGCCTTGACGTGCTGAGCTCAGGTGATCCTTCTGCCTCAGCCTTCCAAGCAGCTGGAACTATAGGCATGTGCCACCATGCCCGGCTAATTTTTTGATCTATTGTAGAGATGAGGTCTCACCAAGTTGCCTTGGCTGGTCTTGAACCCGTGGGCTCAGGCAATCTTCTCACCTCAGCCTCCCAAAGTACTGGGATTATAGGTGTGAGCCACCACATCTGGCCTAGAACTATTTTTTAAATAATATTTCTAAGATGTTATTTTCATTTTCACTGTCATTATCTCCCATCTATATGGTGATCTTTCTTCCACATACCACTGCAAGGTATGTGATTACACAGAGACAGAATGGAGAAGGAGATATGTGAATCTAGTAGTCTTCTATAACCAGACACTAGTGGTTTGCTAAAACGTAAAACACTCTTCTCACTAATTTTTTTTTTTTGGAGGGGAGCTATTTCTTAAAAACGTTTTGAGAAACATAATGGGTTTATCAATGCCATCTTAAAACAAATTAATGCTTTAAAAATTTATCAGGTTTAATTTATAATATAGTAAATTTCATAGATATAAGTCAAACAAACAAAAAGGACATTGGGGCCTTTGATAATCGTTAAAGTGTTTAATTGAATCCTGAGAGCAACTATGTAGACCGCAGCATACTGAACATTAAAAAAAAAACTTACTTTCCAAGTTTTTAATGGAGATGAGGATAAAATACAAATATCATTTACTAAGAAAAATGCAGGTGATACTTACCAAATGGGTCTTCCATGCCACTATTAACCAGTTTAGGAAGGTGCGATATAGTTTCTAAAAAGAGAAAAAGGTAAATGATATACTTAAAACATAAAATCTATCACTTTTTATTTATTTACTTTTTTTGAGTTGGAGTCTCACTCTGTCACCCAGGCTGTAGTGAAGTGGCACGCTTATGGCCACTGCAGCCTCGACCTGCAGAGCTCAGGCGACCCTTCCACCTTAGCCTTCCAAGCAGCTGGGACTACAGGTGCGTGCCACCATGTCCAGTTAATTTTTTGATTTATTGTAGAGATATGGTCTTGGCAAGTTGCTCAGGCTTGTCTTGAACCCCTGAACTCAGGCAATCCTCTCGCCTCTGCCTCCTAAAGTGCTGGGATTACAGGCTTGCCACCGTGCCTTTTTTTAAAATCCCAATTCAGTAACACTGATTATAGTTTAAAACTGGAACATTATAGAAATGTACAACTTATTTTTTTGAGATGGGATCTTATTATGTTGCCCTGGCTAAATTCAAACTCGTGGGCTCAAGTAATCGTCTCGCCTCAGCCTCTCAAGTAGGGGGGACTACAAGCAGCTTCCAGACCTTGAACTTCGCAGCCCCAATAACTGTAAGAAATAAATTTCTTTTCTTCATAAATGACCCAGTCTGTGGTATTGCTACAGCAGCACAAAATAAACTAAGACAAAGAGCGAAAACAGTAACTACAATGACAATAGGATTAAACAGCTATTGCTAAGTTCAGTTAGTGCTCTACTAAAAGACAAAAAGATGAGAATGATGAACAGCCAAGTATGAAAGCCACAGAACCCTCTTGGTAACTTACAAACAGGCTCTTTTCTCCTGCAGCAGGAGGAGAGAAAAGGCTGACGACCAGGTCCAGGAATTAATAATCAAAGTAGCCCAGCTCCAAAGAAGGTTAACTGTCAACCAAGGGAGGTATGTTCTTATACCAATTTCAGGGTTCTAATTTGGAAAGAATGAGACTCTAATAGATGAGATGGAGACATTTAAGTTGATGCCCCTCCAACATCTCAGTACTCAGATACTGCTTACCTCCCTGACACTGCAAAAGGAGTTCACTATCCCTATAAGAGCTAGCATTCTCCTCCCACATAAAGATAATATAGAGCAGTGGTCCCCAACTTTTTTGGCACCAGGGACTGGTTTCATGGAAGACAATTTTTCCACAGACCAGAGATGGGGAGGGATTGGGAGTGGTGGGGATCATCAGGTATTAGATTCCTAACGGTCCATGGCCCAGGGACCCCTGATATATTTGCCTTCTCATCTCACCCACAAAAAACCATCCCCTCAGGATCTGCCACCATACCCCCTAGCCAGCAGGCCTTTAACTTGTAGTAAATAGGTCACAGCATAATCCAGGCCAGATGTGCTGGGCCTGATAAGATCAGAAAGGAACTGTAACCTACACAAGCTACACGACCTAGCCAGCATGTACTGTCAAGAGCCAGAGGAGTACACATGCAACCAAGCTCTGACAGTGCTTAAACATATCAGCACTTGAACAGAAAAAAGGGAGAGGTTACCAACCATTCTCTGGACATACAGGATTTAACACCCTGGCAAAAAGCCCAGCATATAGTATGAACTTACCACTACAATGGTAGAAGCTGGAAGAGTTCCTAGAAGCTAGAAGAGTGATAGCCCATACTAAGTGAAGTTGCAACACAATACTGCAGTGGCAAACAGGGCAGGAAGGGATTAAAAGGTTCAGGGAAGTAGGCATGCTGAAGTAGATGTATTACATCTAGTCAGAAAACCCATCAAAATATCATGTTCCTTGAAAAAGATGGGAAGATGCTATAAAAAAGTGCTAGGGAGGGGGCAATGGCATTACTAAGAAGTTTAATAGTTGTTCCTCTACAGGACAGACTGTTACAAAACTAAGCTCCCTGATAGCAACAGCCATGACAGGACACTGAAACAAAGGAGACCAGGTCGTGGTACTTAACTATTAAAAATGTGGACAAGCCGGGCTTGGTGGCTCAGCCTGTAATCCCATGCCTTTGGGAGGCTGAGGTGAGTATTGCCTGAGCCAGCGGGTTCGAGACCCGTCTGGGCAACGTTCTCAAATTTCAAATACCACTTCAAAATGATCTTGCACTCCTCAAATGATGACTGTGTTTCTGCCATTTTCTTTGACTATCCTGCCTGATGCATAGTGACGCTAGTATTCATTTGATTAAAGCCATCTTTTGGTGGATGGCTTCCTTGTTACTGTTCTGCCCGCTGTTCTCTTGCAGAGTATTCAATAAATCTGTTTTTTGACTCTAAAAAAATAAAAAATAAAATAAAATAAACCCACCTTTTGAGCAAACATCATACTACACATTGCTACCATAATTCAATTAAACTTCGAAAAGTAATCCATAGATAACATCTCTTTAAATGTATATACATTTTTTTGGCACCACGGTATTTACAGGACTATGTCAATTTTGCCACTTTTGGACTTTGGTATAATATAGTCCTAAGAGATATGGATCATTTGGACTGCTTGTAGAATGTCACACTTAGTCACTATATTAATAATACCATGCTAATTAGGCCAGATGAGCAAGAGATGGATAGCACATTGGCGGTCTTGCCAAGATACACATTTCCCAGAAGTTGAGAGAGGAATGCTACAAAGATTCAGGTAACCATTATACCACTGAAATTTTTAGAGGCCCAGTTGTTAGAGACATGATAAGACATGACATTCAAATAAAGGCAAACAAGCAAATTATTCTATCTTCCACCAAGAAGAGGGAAGTATAACACCTAAGAACACAGCTCAGACTTTTATACTGGGTGACACAAGAAGTTGAGTTTTCAGGGTAGGGCAAACCAAGAAAGGTCTCTAGATGTCAGCAGTGAGTCAAACAATCCTATGGTACTAGGGGCATCATGCAAACTGCAGTGAGAGAATCACTACGCAGATTCCAGAGCAGGCCATGCCATTTGCATTGAAAAATGTTATGCCTTTTGTAAACAACTCCTGGCATGCTACACATCACCTAGTGATGTGGAACACCTAACCGAAGACACCAAGTGATCACTTATTCAGAATCATCCATCATGAGCTGGGTTCTGTGAAACATACTAAGTCATAAGCCTCGGTGAACCCAGTAGCAATTCATCATGAGATGAAAATGATACATCTGGAATCAAGTAGAAGAAGGACCAGAAAGCCCAATCATAATTAGATAGCCCAAACCCTCAAACAATCCACCAATGTTGCCCCTTCTACATACATCTTTGGCCACATGAGGGTACAAGCCAAAAACAGACAGTGGTGGCTGCACTACAGCCTAACCTGGGGGTGGTACTAAAAGACGGTGGTAAAGGAAAACCCTCCCAATGGGCAGAGCTCTAAGCAGTACACCTGAACATCTATTTCATGTGGGCCAAGAAGTGGCTTGAGGTTAAAATACATGCAGACTCAGGCAAATGTCCTGTCATGCTGGTCAAGGGCATGAAGGGGGAAAGACTGAAAAATTGGGACAAGGAGGTCTTGGCATAGACATGTAGGAGGACACAGAAGTGGACACAAAGTGTAAAGATCTTTGTATCATATGTTAATGCTCATCAGAGAACATCTACCATAAAAGAAACGCCAAACAACGAAGTAGACAAAAATGACTCAACCATATTATGTCAGCCATTATTTGTCATATTCTCCCCAGTGCCAACAAAAAAGGGCACATGAACAAAAGTAGCCAGGGTGGCAGAGATAGGCACTATGCATGGGCCAAACGGCATGAACTCCCATTTACTAAGGATGCTCTAGCTACTGATGCCACCAAAAGTCTTAAACAGTTAGCAACATAGACAAACGTTAAACTCCCAATATGGCACTATCTTGTAAGGAAACCAAATAGTCACTAGATAGCAAGGTGACTATATTTGGCCTTTTCCACTCTGGAAAGGTGAACAATTCATTCTAGTAGGAACAGACATATAGTCTGGGTATAGGTTTGCCTCTCCTGTCCTCAGGACTAAGGTGAATATCACTACAGGAGATCTTAGGCAATGTTTGATCTCCCAGAAAGCATCATCCCACATAATACTAAGTTATGTTGGGGGATCTGTTTGGTAGTAAATTAAGTAGTACAGGACAGGCCAGGGCCAGGGGATCTACTGGTGGTATATAGAACATCATCTAAAAGCTGTCTATTCAAAAGAACACAGGAATGGCTTGCTGAACGCACAGCTAAAGCACTAGCTCAACATAGAGGGTGCCATTCTCCAGAATGCAGAATATAAATTAAATCAAAGACCTCTATATGCCGCTATGCCTTAACAGAAAGAATACATGGATTTGGGATATGGGAGGTAAAAACAAAATACCCTATTTATCAAAAATCCCAAGGATCCATCTGGGGAATTTGTGTTTCCTATCCCCGGAACTCCAGGTTCTGCAGAGTTAAAGCTCTTGGTCACTAAAAGAGGAACACTTCCACAGAAGAAACAAGGGTCCTAACACACAATAAGTGAGGGCCACCACCTGGACATATCAGAATCCTTGTAGCCAGGAATCGGCAGATAAGAAGAGGAATTACTATCATGGCAAGGTAACTGATCCTGATTGTCAGAAAGAAGTAGGGTTGCTGTTACATACTGGGACAAAGAAGAACATGTTTGGAACCCAGATAATCTACTTGGGTGCCTATTGATATTGCCTTCCCCAATTCTGACAGAGAAGCTGGAAACACTAGCCTGAGAAAAGCATGGTGACCAGTGGTTCAGATCCCGCAGGAATACGGGTTTGGGTCATTCCACCAAGGAAGCCATAGAGTGGCAAATATGCTAGCTGAGGGCAACGGAAATGTGGAATGCAGAGTGAGGAAAGCAGTTAATAATTATTCATTGTAACCTCCAGAAAAGCTGCAGTGGCAGGAGCTACAGTTCACCATATTAACCTCCTTCTAAGTATCCTCCAGGAAGAGAGACTGACCAGAATCCTGGAAGAACTGCTCCTTGAACACATATAAAGAAAGAAACAGATGAGAGGAATGAAAGTCAATATACAATATACCAAAACTTATGGGATGCAGATAAATCAGTGCTTAGAAGAAAATTTATAGCTATAAATACTTGCATCAAAAAAGAAGAAAAATCTCAATTAACAACCTCCAGTACCACAAGATACTGGAGGCTGGTTTTCTTTTTGAAAAACTTGCCCATGGCAGGTCTTTCTGCTAAGAATCTTCCTTTTTCTCTCTCTTCTTCTCACTAATAAACTCTGCTGTAAAGCTTAAAAAAAAAAAGATACTGGAAAAAGACTAGGCATAGTGGCTCAATGTCTGTGATACCAGTACTTTCGGAGACCAAGGCAGGAGGATCTCTTGAGGCCACGAGTTCAAGACCAGCCTAGGCAACATAGCAAGACTGTCTCTAATAAAAAAATAAAAATAAAAAATAAAACTGAGAAAAGAGCAAGCTCAACCCAAAGAAAAGAAATAATAAGAATTAGAGTGAATCCCGCGCCTTGGGAGGCTGAGGTGAGTGGATTGCCTGAGCCTGCGGGTTCGAGACCCGCCTGGACAACTTGGCGAGACCTCATCTCTACAATAAACCAAAAAATTAGCCGGGCGTGGTAGCGCGCGCCTGTAGTTCCAGCTACTTGGAAGGCTGAGGCGGAAGGATTGCCGGAGCCCAGCAGGTCAAGGCTGCAGTGGCCAGGAGCGGACTGCACTCCAGTCTGGGCGACAAAGTGAGACTCCCAATACACATACACACACACACACAAAAAGAATTAGAGTGAAAATTAATGAAATAAAACATTAAAACTAAGTCAGCTGGGCACAGTGGCTCATGTCTGCAATCCCAGCACTTTCGGAGGCAGAGGCAAGAGGACTGCCTGAGCCCAAGAGTTCGAGACCAGCCTAGGCAACTTGGCGAGACCTTGTCTCTACAATAAATATATTTTTAAAAATTAGCTGGACATGGTGGTAATCGCCTGTAATTCCAGCTACTTTGAAGGCTGAGGCGGAAGGATTGCCTGAGCCCAGCAGGTCAACACTGTGGTGGCCATGAGCATGCCACTGCACTCTAGCCTGGGTGACAATGAGACTCCAATTCAAAAAACAACAACAACAAAAGTCAAAATACATAAAAAGGTCTAAATTTAAGAACTAAAACTATAAAACTCTTAGAAGAAAATATAGATGTAAACAAATAACTTTGAATTAGACAATTATTTCTTAGATATGACACCAAAAGCACAAGCAATAAGAAAAACTGTATATCACTGAAATATTAAACTTTTGCACTTCAAAGGACACCATCAAGAAACTGATAAGACAACCCACAGAATAGGAGAAACATTTGAAAATCATGAATCTGATAAGGAACTTACATCTAGAATACATTAAAAAACTACAATAACTCAATAATAAAAAGACAAATAATCTAATTTTTTTTTTAGTCAGAGCCTCACTTTGTCACCCAGGCTCGAGTGCACTGGCACACTCACAGCCATGGCAGCGATTACCTGCTAGGCTCAGGTGATCCTTCTGCCTCAGCCTTCCAAGTAGCTGGAATTACAGGTGAGTACCACCATGCCCTGCTAAATTTTTTTGATAATTATTGTAAAGATGAGGTCTCGCCAAGTTGCCCAGGCTGGTCTCAAACCCCTGAGCTCAGGTACTTCTCTCGCCTTGGCCTCCCAAAGTGCTGGGATTACAGGCTTCAGCCACTGCGCCTAGCCTTAAATAACTCAACTTAAAAATGGGCAAAGGATATATGTAGACTTTCTCCAAAGAAGATATAAAAGGCCGGGTGCAATGGTTCAAGCCTATAATCCCAGCACTTTGGGAGGCCAAGGCCAAGAGGAGTGCCTGAGTCCAGGGGTGTGAGACTACCCTGGGCAACTTAGTGAGATTTCATTTCTACAATAAACCAAAAATTAAGCTGGACATGGAAGCGCATGCCTGTAGTTCCAGATGCTTGGAAGGCTGAGGCAGAAGGATCTCCTGAGCCCAGCAGGTCGAGGCTGCGGTGGCTGTGAGCATGCCACTGCACTCCAGCCTGGGCAACAGAGTGAGAATCCGACTCCAAAAAAAAAAATAGTCAACAGGTACATGAAAAGATCCTTAACATCTTCAATGAGATAACACTTCATACCCATCACAACAGCTATAATAAATGAAAGAGAAATCAGCTGGGCGTGGTAGCGCATGCCTGTAATTCCGGCTACTCGGAAGGCGGAGGCGGAAAGATCGCCGGAGCCCAGCAGGTCGAGGCTGCGGTGGCTGGGAGCAGCCACTGCACTCCAGTCTGGGCGACAGAGTGAGACTCCAGCTCAAAAAATAAAATAAAATAAATGAAAGAGATAATAACAGGTGTCGACAAGGATGTAGAGAAACTGGAACTCTCATACACTACTGGTGAGAATTTCAAATGATACAGCAGATTTGGAAGAGTCTAACAGTTACCCAAAATGTTAAAAGTACAGTTTGACATATGCTCTGGCAATTCCACTCCTAGGTATATATCCAAAAAAAAAAAAAAAAAAAAATATATATATATATACACACACATAAAAATTTGTATACAAATGTTCATAGCAGCATCATTCGTAATAGCTAAAAAGTGAAAACCACCCAAATGTCTATCAACTGATCAATGGATAAACAAAATGAATACAACAAAATGTTGTTCAGCAATAAAAAGAAACGAAGTTTTGATAAATGTTACAACATGGATAAACATTTAAAACTAAATGAAAGAGGCTAATCACACAGGACCACATACTGTATGATTTCATTTGCATGGAATATCCTACAGGCAAATCTATAGAGAGAGAAAGTAAGTTTGTGGTGGTCTATGATTAGAGGGGACTGGGAGATTGAGGAGTGCCAACTAGGGAACAGGGTTTTTTTGGGGTATTAAAATGTTCTAAAATTAACTAGGGTGATGGTTGTACAACTTATAAATATACTAAAAACCACTGAATTGAACCGGGGTCGGTGGCTCAGCCTGTAAGCCCACGCCTTGGGAGACCGAGGTGAGTGAATTGCCTGAGCCCGCGGGTTCGAGACCCGCCTGGGCAACTTGGCGAGACCTCATCTCTACAATAAATCAAAAATTAGCCTGGCGTGGTAGCGCGCGCCTGTAGTTCCAGCTACTTGGAAGGCTGAGGCGGAAGGATCACTGGAGCCCAGCAGGTCGAGGCTGCGGTGGCCAGGAGCAGCCACTGCACTCCAGTCTGGGCGACAGAGTAAGACTCCAACTCAAAAAAAAAAAAAACAACAACAAAACACTGAATTGTACCTTTTAGATGGGTAAATTGTATGGTATGTAAAGTATGTCTCAATAATGCTGTTTTTCTTAAAAAGCAGTAGATCTGAGCAATACAAGAAAGAGTACACTATGGCAGCATGGTGTTACACTGGCTAGACCCCCTTCAAGGAATGATCTGTTGCCCCAAACTGCTGGTACTGCTGTTGCATTCAACTGACAGCCTTCAACTGTCAATTCCTTCAGGGATCACCTCAGGTTTGAAGAGCTGCCTTTTCAAGGGTCCACATGTCATCAAAACCAGGGATAAGCCCAGCCATGACAGCACAACATGGGACAATTCTAAAAAGTCATTTTAGCTCCAGAACTCCCTGTGGGGTCCACTAAGGCTGTTGCTCTATTGCAGTACGACCTCTCCCTCTGCCCAAATACTGCTGTTCCCTTTCTCTCCCTTCCACAAGGTGTTGACTCCAACAGCACTTCCTAATAAGTATTCTTCACACTGAACTATCTGAGTCAGCTTCAAAGAGAACCCAACTTAGCATAGTATTTCTTTAAGACTAGGACTTACAGCCAGGCACAGTGGCTCAAGCCTGTAATACCAGCACTTTGGAAGACCAAGGTGAGAGGACTGTCTGAGCCCAGGAATTCAAGATCAGCCTGGGCAACATGGTGAGACCTCGTCTCTACAATAAATCAAACCATTAGCCACGCATGGTAGCATGCCCCCGTAGTTTTGGTTACTTGGAAGGCTGAAGCAGAAGGACTGAGAGCCCAGCAGGTTGACGCTGGGGTGGCCGTTAGTGTGCCACTGCACTCCAGCCCGGGTGACCCAACTCCAATTCAAAAAAGAATAGGACTTACACTGACAGTTTGACAGTCATCTGATACTTTCCAGTTCTAATACTAAGCTATCAAAATCACAGACTGCAATATTCCAGTACCACATAGTCCTTTCACATGTGTTCTAAGGGGCTCTTACAGATCTCTAATTTCTTTTCTTTTCTTTTTTTTTGAGTTGGAGTCTCACTCTGTCACCCAGACTGGAGTGCGGTGGCCACTCCCGGCCACCGCAGCCTCGACCTGCTAGGCTCTGGTGATCCTTCTGCCTCAGCCTTCCAAGTAGCTGGAACTGCAGACGCGCACTACCACGCCCGGCTAAAGACCTCTAATTTCTTTCTTTTTTTTTTTTGAGTTGGAATCTCACTCTGTCACCCAGACTGGAGTGCAGTGGCCCCTCCCGGCCACTGCAGCCTCGACCTGCTGGGCTCCGGCGATCCTTCTGCCTCAGCCTTCCAAGTAGCTGGAACTACAGGCATGCGCTACCATGCCCAGCTAGTTTTTGATTTATTGTAGAGATGAGGTCTCGCCAAGTTGCCCAGGCGGGTCTCGAACCCGCAGGCTCAGGCAATTCACTCACCTCAGCCTCCCAAAGGCACGGGATTATAGGCTGAGCCACCAAGCCCAGTTTACGACCTCTAATTTCTATAGTAGATTTACTGAATTCCTCCACCAAACACATAGTACTTATTTACTTCCTTTGAATGATGCTATTATAAAGTGGCTCTAAAATCATTTAATGCTACCTATCATGATATTGTACAGTACTATTGAAATTAAGCTGGCAAATGCTAGTCACAGTGGTCCATGCTTATAATCCTAGCACTCTGTGAGGTCTACGTGGGAAGACCTCTTTAGGCCAGAAGTTCTAGACCACCCTGGAAAACATATTGAGATCCTGTTTCTACAAAAAATGAAAAATAAATCAGAAGTGGTGGCATGCACCTATAGTCCCAGCTGCTCAGGAAGTTGAGGTGGAAGGATCGCTTAAGACCAGGAGGTCAGCCAGACTCGGTGGCTCAGCCTGCAATCCCACACCTTGGGAGGCTGAGGTGAGTAGATTGCCTGAGCCCGTGGATTCGTGACCCGCCTGGGCAACTTGGTGAGACCTCATCTCTACAATAAATCAAAAATTAGCCGGGTGTGGTAGCGCGCGCCTGTAGTTCCAGCTACTTGGAAGGCAGAGGTGGAAGGATCGCTGGAGCTCAGCAGGTCAAGGCTGCGGTGGCCGGGAGCGGCCACTGCACTCCAGTCTGGGCGACAGAGTGAGACTCCAACTCAAAAAAAAAAAAAAAAAAAGGACCAGGAGGTCAAGGCTCCAGTGTCTAGGTGACAGAGCAAGATTGTCTCAAAGAAATTAAGTTGGTGTTGATCTCAACTTGGTTGTCTTAAGGTAAGATATTGATTGTAAAAATCAGAGCAACCAATAAGAAAACAGACTAGCTCGGAAGTCAAATCAGTAAAATGTTAACATTCAAAGAATAAGTATAGAAGGCATTTGAGATACACCCAGCAGAAAATAATCTCATTCCACGTGAAACTGTGAGAGACACAACTCTTACAGAAAAAAAAGAGGCATTAGAGAAAATAAGGGATTAATATGGACTACAGTCATTAGAAGCCTAAACAAAGTATGTCCAGTTGTGCAAACAAAGCTCCATTCAAACTCTCATGCTAACAGACCTGAGGTCAGCACTGTTTCATATGTAGGTAGCACGGCATAAATATCTGATAAATAAGTGAAATAGCAATAATAATGAAGAATTAAAAAATCTAAAGAGCGTTAATTAAAATAACAGAATTTATTGGCAGATTGAAAAGGCAGAATCAATAGTACCTCAACTGTTAATCACATTATCACTATTATCACTAGAAAATCAGAGAGATGATCATAGGTTAGCTGATGCAAAGTTTCAATTAACAAAATACCTCTTTCTTTCTTCTCTCTCTTTTTTTTTTTTAATTGAGTTGGGTCTCACTCTGTTGTCCAGGCTGGAGTGCAGTGGCATGATCATGGCTCACCACAGCCTGGACCTCCTGGGTTCAGGCAATCCTTCCGCTTTGGCATACCATCCTCCCACTCCCAGTAGCTGGTACAACAGGTACAGGTCACCATGCCAGGCTGATTTTTTGATTTTGTGTAGAGACAAGGTCTCACTATGCTGCCCTGGCTGGTCTCAAAAGTGCTGGGATTACAAGTGTGAGTCACTGCACCCAGGTAAAACACCTCTGGTCTGAGAGAATCACAAACAGAAGGGTGACTTGCTGGAAGAATCTTGTGTAGTAACTCTGCAGAACAGAAGCCAACTTTATGTCTCCACCTAATTGAATACCTGTGCAAGACAGAAATTAGTCTTACACAAGATAAAAATAGTCTTACAGCTCTGTAACCATCCATATGCAGATGATGCCCAAGCCTATAAGTTCATAAGTTCAGTCTAGATCTCTCTCAGACACTCGTAGCAGCCAAAGTTCTTTGAACTGCTTATAGCGCCCTATGACCAAGTTCACACTTTCCCATTGTGTTCAAGTACTCTCCCTCTCCCAACTCCAGGCAGTTAAGCCTCCTTGCTGTTTGAATCTGCCAGGCATGCTCAGGGTCTCTACACTGGAATGTTCTAAGTATTCAATTCTTAGGTCTTTGGTCAAATGCTACGCTTTCAGTGAAGCCTTCCTCATTACCCTACTTTAAATTGCAATCAGTTCAGCCCAACCCTGCTTTGTCTTTTTTTCCAGCTTTATATTTCTCAGAGCACTTATCTTCTAACATACTATACATATTTACTTTTTTTTTTTCTTTGAGTCAGAGTCTCATTCTGTTGCCCAGGCTGGAGTACACTGGCACAATCACAGCTCACTTCAGCCTCAACCTCCTGGGCTCAGGTGATCCTTCTACCTCAGCCTCCTGAGTAGCTGGGACTACAGGTGCATGTCACCACTTCTGGCTAATTTTTTTATTTTTAGTAGGGACAAGGTCTCGCTATGTTGCCTAGGCTGGTCTCGAACTCCTGGGCTCAAGCAATTCTCTTGCCTCAGTCTCCCAAAAGTGATGGAATTACAGATGTGAGCCACCACATGGCCCTTAAATTTTTTTTTTTAATTTTATCATCTTCTATCACTAAAATATAAGCTCTTTCAGGACAGGTATTTTGCCTGTTTTGATCACTGCTGTGTCTTCAACACCTAAAATAGTCCCTGGAAAACAGGAAATGCCCAATAACTACTTTTGCATGAATGAGCTCCAAATTCATATGTCCAACTCACTAACATGTCCTCTTAGATATCTGCAAACCTCTGTTCAACATGCACAACTCATTATCTGTCTCCTACCCATCCTTACTCCATCCTCTTCCTGCTCCTTCCTAACTCATCACTATCCGCCTATCTGCCCAAATGAGAAAGCTTATCTTTTACTTCATATGAGTTATCTCCAAAACATACTTCAGGTTCATCTTCATTGCCTGAAGATGCAACAGAATCCAAAATATTCTCACGTCCTCTGGACTGCTCCCCTCTATGTATCACAGTCTCAGTAACTGTTAAGTGCTCAGTAAGCTAAGGTCTGTGGACCTCTGAAAGTTTTTATTTTCCACTTCAAGTGAGGTAGTCTCTCTTTACCAGAAACCTCCTCCCCCTCCTGACATGTGGCAGAGCCCCAGGACTTGCCCCTTAATCTCATCTCTCCATTTTCTTCACTCCTCTCCTCCCTAGATGATTGGCATTGTGGTTGAAACAGTCCATACACTGCAGGACATTTAGCAACCCTCACTTACCATTCCAGCCAATTCAATGCCCATTGGCTCCTCAGTTATTAGGACATCCAAAATCAGCCCTCTAAATCTCTAACTTCCTCCAAGAGAAGCAATAACACCCCAAATATGAACCCCGACTAGTAATCTCATCCAATTCTACAATTTTAAATACCTTATAAACACTGATCATATGAATAAATTCATATTTCTAGACTGAACCTCTCCCCTAAACTTCTGACTGATATAACCATAGCCTACTCAATTATCTCTATATGAAAAATATAATAAGATTCACAAAGATATCATGTTTAAAAAAATAAATTATTGTTGGGTGCAGTGGCTCATGCCTGTAATCATAGCATTTTGGGAAGCTGAAGCAGGAAGATTGCTTGAGCTTGGGAGTTCAAGACCAGTCTAGGCAACACAGCAAGGCCTGTCTCCACAAAAAAAATAGGAAAATCAGCCAGGTGTGGTGATGCACACCCAGTTACTAGGGAGGCTGAGGTAGAAGGACTGCCTGAGCCTAGGAGGTCAAAGCTGCAGTGAACCGTGATTGTGCCACTGCACTTCAGCCTCAGCAACAGAGTGAAACCCGACTCAAAAATAAAAATAAAAATAAATTTAAAAACTAAAATAAAATAACTGATTTTCAATTCCCTACTCCCAATTTCTTCCTCTCCCAGTATTCCCTATTTAATGAGTAGGGCAACAGATGAAGAGCACTTACAAAAATAGCAGGCACAAGTGTTAGCTGTTATTTTGTATCATCATTATCATCATTTCAGTAAATGGCAACTTAAGTTTTCCAGTAGCTCAAGACAAAAACCTTGGTGTCATCCTTGACTCTTCTCTTTTTCTCACATCTACATCTAAGTCATTACCAAGTCTTACTGCTTCTGCCTTCAAAATATATCCATCATAATTTAACCATTTCTCTCCATAGTGCAAGCTATTACCACCTTTTACTAGACTAGTACAAGCAACCCCTAATTGGCCTCCTTTCTATTCTGTTATTCTTAGAGCAGCCTGCGTGATCTTATTAAAAAGTAATGCAGATAAATTTCTCTATTACATCTGAAAATAACTCCAAATTTCTTACCATGGCCTATAAGATCCTACATGGCCTGGCCCCTGACTACCCTACTAACTTCCTTGCCTACTACTCTTGCTCACTCTGTCCCAGCCAAAGTGATCTCACTACTGTTTCTGCAACACAGCAAGCTTATTTTTATCCCAGGGCTGGCAGTTGTTCAGTCAGCCTGGAATACTTTTTCCAGAAACTACATGATTTCCTCCTTTACTTCAGATGATAACTCAAAAGTAACTTCCTCAGAGGGGCCTTTCCCTGACTATCCTGTCGAAAATAACACTCTTTTCTATCACATTCAATCCCTTTACCCTGTTTTATTTTTATTTTTAATTTATCACAATCTGAAGGGATATTAACTAATTTATTTATAGATATGCTTACATAATTTCATACTGCAACGTTCGCAATCTAGAAAGTATTATTAGATAGTTTATCTATTTTGTTCACTACCATATCCCTGCGTTTAGAATGTGCACACGGTAGGTGCTAAAAAATACTGAATAAATAAATGAACACTAGCAGCAAATAGTACTACTTTGTCCAGGACCAACAAGAAATTAGTAGCTGGGCTCAGTGGCTCAGCCTGTAATCCCGTGCTTTGGGAGGCTGAGGTGAGCGGATTGCCTGAGCCTGCGGGTTGAAGACCCGCCTGGGCAACTTGGCAAGACCTCATCTCTACAATAAATCAAAAAATTAGCCGGGCGTGGTAGTGCACGCCTGTAGTTCCAGCTACTTGGAAGGCTGAAGCGGAAGGATCGCCAGAGCCCAGCAGGTCGAGGCTGCAGTGGCTGGGAGCGGCCACTGCATTCCAGTCTGGGTGACAGAGTGAGACTCCAACTCAAAAAAAAAAAAAATAATGAAATTAGTAGAAATGGACTTAGGTGAGTATCCATGATGTATTGAGGTAAAGAGAAAAACAAATGACCTAAAAGGAACAAGCAAGTTTCACTGGCAATGTGAATATTGGGTGAAATAAATCATCTTGTATCACTTAATACAGAGAAATACTAAACTCAAAAGGAAATATGTACATCAGGAATTTCATTTCAACACAAAAGTATTCATCATATTAAGCTAATAATAATTTTATATTTTATTTATTTATTTATTTGTTTGTTTGTTTTGAGTTGGAGTCTCAGTCTCACTCTGCCGCCCAGGCTAGAGTGCAGTGGCACGATCACAGCTCACCACAGCCTCAACCTTCTGGGCTCAGGTGATCATTCTGCATCAGCCTCCCAAGTAGCTGGGACTATAGGTCTGCACCACCACACCCAGCCAATTTATATTTTTTGTAGAGATGAATTCTCAATATGGTGCCCAGGTTGGTCTCAAACTCCTGGGCTCCAGCAGTCCTCTCACCTTGACCTCCCAAAGTACTGTGATTACAGGTATGAGTCATTGTGTCCAGTCAAATTTATAATAATTTTAAAGGGGGCCAGGCACAATGGTTCAAGCCCATAGTCCTAGCAATTTGAGAGGCTGAGGTGGGAGGATCACCTGAGGCCAGGAGTTCGAGAACAGCCTGGGAAACATAGCAAGACCCTATCTGTACAAATGATAATAATTTTAGCCATTTTACTGTACTTAAATTAGAAATTTTGTTAGTTTTATAGTTTTAACTGTTAGTTTTATAGCTAAAAGTTTATACCTACTTTTATGTTTATAATATCAACTTAACGATATAATAAAAATATTTTAAGCCAATATTGAGGATTAACAATAAAAATTTTCCTTTAAAAAGTATTACTTGGGTCAGGCTTGGAGGCTCAGCCTGTAATCCCAGCACTTTGGGAGGCTGAGGCAAGTGGATTGCTGCAGCCCATGGGTTCCAGATCAGCCCGGGCAACTTGGCAAGACTTCATCTTTACAATAAATCAAAAATTAGCTGGGCTTGGTAGCCCATGCCTATAGTTCCGGCTACTTGGAAGGCTGAGGCGGAAGGATCCCCGGGATCCAGCAGGTCGATGCTGGGGTGGCCATGAGTGTGCCACTGCATTCCAGCCTGGGTGACAGAGTGGGACTCCGACTCTAAACAAACAAACAAATAAATAAAAATATTACTTGGAACTATCACAGAAACAAAAAACTGAATGCTGCATGTTCTCACTCATATGTGGGACCTAAACATTGGGCATGCAAGCACAAAGGTAGGAACAACAGACGGTGGGCACTGCTAAAGGAGGAAGAGAGGGAGACAAGATAAGGGACAGACAGTCACTCACTGGGTACCGTGTCCACTACCATAGGGAGAGAGGGCTCACTAGAAGCCCAAACTTCACCTTCATGCAATTTACTTATATAGCAAATCCTCACATGTACCCACAACTACAAAATAAATATTACTTGGATTTATGAAACTCTGTCCCTTTCTCAGGTCTTTCCTGGGTGTGAAAGAAAAGTGAAGGAAAAAGAAAAGAAATTCTGTTTTAGGAAAAAAACTTATCACAACATTCCCCTGCTTCAAAAACTTTTACTACCTAAAAGTTCAAAGTCCTTAACTTAATTTTCAGGATCCTGTGTGATTCGGTCTGATTCATCCCCTGCCAGCCAGTCTTCTCCATTGCCTATTATATGTTACTGAAACCAAACTATGTCCCATTTCCTGAATGGATCATATTCCTTCTCAACAGAGCCTTTGCACATGCTGTTCCCCTTACCTTTCAAAACTCTTTTTTTCTATTTATACAGCTAATTCCATCAGGTCTCAAACTTAGCTAACACATCCTCCAGGATATCTTCTGTATTAGTTAGGGTTCTTCACAGAAAAAGAACCAGTAGGATTAGCACAAAGATGTACTTTGTGTATGTATGTGTGTGTGTGTATAAATATTTATTTCAAGAAACTGTCTTATGTGACTGTGGGAGCTGTTACATCAGAAATCTGTAGGAGAAGCCACTAGGCTGCAAACTCTCAGGCAGCAGCTGAGTGTTAAGGCACAGAAAAGTTCTACCTCAGGGAAACCTCAGGTTTGTTCTTAAGGCCTTTAAATGGTTTGAATGAGACCTACCCAGATTATCAAGTATAATCTTTACTTAAAGGCACCAGACTGTAGGTTTTTTTTTTTTTTTTTTTTTTGAGTTGGAGTCTCACTCTGTCGCCCAGACTGGAGTGCAGTGGCCGCTTCCGGCCACCGCAGCCTCGACCTGCTGGGCTCCGGCGATCCTTCCGCCTCATCCTTCCAAGTAGCCGGAATTACAGGCATGCACTACCATGCCCGGCTGATTTTTTGATTTATTGTAGAGATGAGGTCTCGCTGCCCAGGTGGGTCTCGAACTCGCGGGCTCAGGCAATCCACTCACCTCAGCCTCCCAAAGGCGCGGGATTACAGGCTGAGCCACCGAGCCCGGCTGGACTGTAGATTTTAATCACATCTACAAAATACCTTCACAGCAACACCTAGATTAGTATTTGATTGAATAATGAGTACTATAGCCTAACCAAGTTGACACATAAAACTAACCCACCACACCTTTACTGTACAATTAATGCAATCACTGTACTTATACAGCAGATCCCTTGACGCTGCACCAAAGCTAAAATATTGATGTTCCAGAAGCAGTGCTTTTGAGGCAATAGTTTTGTCAAACATAAGCAAAAATAAATTCTATGTTTATTATTAGAAATAAAGGTAGCAAACTTTCTAAATTCATATTCCTTGTAGATCCAGTAAAGTCAAACATAAAGTCAAAAATGCATCTCAAATCTATTCCCTCCTCTCTCTCCCCACAGTCACTCTGCCTTAATTCAGATCCTTATAACTCAGTGTCTGGGATTCCTTGACACTAATTTAATAATGGCTAACCCTTACTTAGTGCTTACCACACAATAGGTACTGTTTTTATTCGAATAACTCACTTGATCTTTTTAATTAAATTTTTTTTAAAAAAACACACTCAACAAGGTTACCTGCATAATGAACATTTGTATACTTAACTGTGAATTGTATCCCACATATTTAAAATTAAAAAGTCAATAATATGCCAAGTATCATGTTAGGTACTACACAAATGAGTGAGATTATGGTCTTTAACCTTAAGAAGCCAATATATTAGTAGAGGCATTTGAGAGGGTCATGTAAACAATATGATATATGTACTAATGGAAACAGGTAGCAAAGAAAAGAGTTCTCTCTTTTTTAACTGCATGAGAAGTAAGGCTGAATTTCAGGTAATGCTAAAGCTCATCCAATTCCTTGATTTTAGTATTTTTTTTAAAGGGTAGATTTTGGCTTTATCATGATTCTAAGCTTGATCTACATACACAATGTCCAAAACATCATCAAGATAATAAAATCGGCCAGGTGCGGTGGCTCAAGCCTGTAATCCAAGCATTTTGGGAGACCAAGGTGAGAGGATTGCCTGAGACCACAGGTTCAAGAACAGCGTGGGCAACTTGGGGAGACCTCATCTCTACAATTAAAAAAAAAGAAATTAGCCGGGTGTGGTAGTGCACGCCTATAGTTCCAGCTACTTGGAAGGCTAAGGCAGAAAGATCTCCTGAGCCCAGCAGGTTGACGCTGGGGTGGCCATGAGTGTGACTCTGCACTCTAGCCCAACTCAAAAAAAAAAAGATAATGAAATCTAAATTTATATTGGCAGAGAAAGGACAATTAAATTGTCATTTCCATGTACTCCTTGTACTTGACTTAATAGTATATCACTAGAGAAGTAAACTAGATAAGAAACTAGTAAGAGCTGGGCGCGGTGGTTCACGCCTCTAATGCCAGCACTTTGGGAGGCTGAGGTGAAAGGACTGCCAGAGCTCAGAAGTTTGAGACCAGCCTGGGCAACATGGCGAGACTTCGTCTCTACAATAAATAAAAAAATTAGCAGGGTATGGTGGTGTGCACTTGTAGTTCCAGCAACTTGGAAGGCTGGGGCGGAAGGATCGCCGGAGTCCAGCGGGTCGAGGCTGTGGTGGCCAGGAGCGTGCCACTGCACTCCAGTCTGGGCGACGGAGTGAGACTTCACTCAAAAAAACCAAAAAAGCCTGTTCAAAAAAAGTTACACTTAAGAAAAGCTTACTTGTAAGCACAAATACTCAACATCTAGCATATTATTTAAGACTAAAGATTAAAAAATGAGACTAACTTCCTCTTTGAAGAAAAACTGTGACCTTCTCCTCCTAGTTAGACATAGTACTTATATTACAACTAAGCATGAACCAGCTCTTTAAAATAGAGGAATGGAGCCAGGCTCGGTGGCTCAGCTTGTAATTCTAGCGCTTTGGGAGGCTGAGGTGAGTGGATTGCCTCAGTCCGCGGGTTCGAGATCTGCCTGGGCAACTTGGGGAGACCTCATCTCTACAATAAATCAAAAAATTAGCCGGGCGTGGTAGCACGCGCCTGTAGTTCCTGCTACTTGGAAGGTTGAGGCGGAAGGATCACCGGAGCCCAGCAGGTCGAGGCTGCAGTGGCTGGGAGCGGCCACTGCACTCCAGTCTGGGCGACAGTGAGACTCCAACTCAAAAAAAAAAAAAAAATATTAGCCGGGCATGGTAGCGCGTGCCTGTAGCTCCAGCTACTTGGAAGGCTGAGGTGGAAGGATCACTGGAGCCCAGCAGGTCGAGGCTACAGTGGCTGGGAGCGGACAGAGTGAGATGCTAACTCAAAAAATAAAAAAATAAAAGAATTATAACAGAAAACTTATTGAAGTACAAGGTGCTAAAAAACATAAGATGTCCAACCTGACTACTAATAAGGCATACAAATGGGACTAACTTCCTTTTACAAGCAAATGTAAAATGAGTTTTGGTTTGGCTTTCCTTGCCTATCAGAGTGGCTAGAGATTTGAAGATTTAAAAATTCAGTATTAGTCGGGCTCGGTTGCTCAGCCTGTAATCCCGTGCCTTTGGGAGGCTGAGGTGAGTGGATTGCCTGAGCCCGCGGGTTCGAGACCCGCCTGGGCAGGCGAGACCTCATCTCTACAATAAATCAAAAATTAGCTGGGCGTGGTAGTGTGCGCCTGTAGTCCTGGCTACTTGGAAGGCTGAGGCGGAAGGATCGCCGGAGCCCAGCAGGTCGAGGCTGCAGTGGCCGGGAGTGGCCACTGCACTCCAGCCTGGGCGACAGTGAGACTCCAACTCAAAAAAAAGAAAAAAAAACCAAACAAACAATGCTCAAATAAATCAAATAAGACACAAATGGAAAAATATTCCATGCTCATGGATTGGAAGAATTAACATTGTTAAGATGACCATCCTAGCCGGGATCGGTGGCTCAGCCTGTAATCCCGTGCCTTTGGGAGGCTGAGGTGAGTGGATTGCCTGAGCCCGCGGGTTTGAGACCCACCTGGGCAGCAAAACCTCATCTCTACAATAAATCAAAAAATCAGTTGGGCGTGGTAGCGCATGCCTGTAATTCCGGCTACTAGGAAGGCTGAGGATGAAGGATCGCCAGAGCCCAGCAGGTCGAGGCTGCAGTGGCCACTGCACTCCAGTCTGGGCGACAGAGTGAGACTCCAACTCAAAAAAAAAAAATGCCCATTCTACTCAAGGCAATCTACAGATTCAATGCACTACCCATTAAATTATCATCATCATTCTTCTCAGACCTGGAAACAATACAGAAATTCATATGGAAACAAAAATGACCACGAATAGCCAAAATAGTCCTCAGCAAAAGAAACAAAGCAGGAGGTATCACATTCCCAGACTTTAAACTTTATTATAAGGCTACAGTAATCAAAACAGCCTGACTGGTACAAAAACAGGCATATAGACCAATGGAACAGGATAGATATTCCAGAATCAAAACCTCAATTTCTCAACCAACTTATCTTCAGCAAAACCACCACCAACAACCACCAGAAAGAAGAGAATCTATTCAGTAAATGGTGCTGGGGAAACTGGCTGACTACATGCAGAAGAATGAAAGAGAGCCCCTACATATCACTATACACAAAAATCAATTCCAAATTGATCAAAGACCTAAACATAAAACCTCAAACTATATGAATCTTAGAAAACACAGGAGACATCCTTATGGAAATTGGAATAGGCAACCAATTCCTGATCAAAACCCCAGATGCCCATGCTGTAAGACAGAAAAGTGGGATCTCATCAAACAGAAAAGCTTCTGCAAAGCAAAAGAAACCATCGAGTGAGGAAACAGCCCACAGAATGGGAAAAAATATTTACCAACTCTATATCTGACAAAGGCCTAACATCCAGGATCCATAAGGAATACAAACATGCCAAAACAAACAAACAAAAAACAGCCCCATTAAAAAATGGGCAAAAGGGCAACCTCTTTCAGGCACTCTCCCGCTGTGGGAGCTTTTCTGACCTCATAAGAAATCCTACTTTCTCTTAAAAAAAAAAAGGGACAAAAGACATGAATAGATACTTCTCAAAAAGAAGACATATGAGCAGCCAACAGACAAGTGAAAAAATGCTCAGTCTCACTAATCATAAGAGAAATGTAAATCAAAACCACATTGAGATACCAGCTAACTCCATAAGAATGGCCATCATTAATAAAACAAAACACAGGCTCTTGCTATTGTGAACAACGCTGCGATAAACATGCGTGTGCAGGTATCTTTTTTATCGAGTGATTTGTGTTCTTCAGGATATATTCCCAGTAGGGGGATTGCGGGGTCATATGGGAGGTTGGTATTTAGAGCTTTTAGGAATCGCCACACTGCTTTCCACAGAGGTTGCACTAGTTTACACTCCCACCAACAGTGTAGAAGTGTTCCCTTTTCACCACACCCTCTCCAGCAGCTGTTATTTTGTGACTTGTTGATAATTGCCATTCTGACTGGGGTTAGGTGGTATCTCAGTGTGGTTTTGATTTGCATCTCCCTGATGATTAGTGAGGTTGAACATTTCTTCAAAAAAATGTGGTACACATACACGATGGAATACTACGCAGCCATAAAAAAGAACAAAATCATGAATTTCGCAGCAACCTGGATGGAACTAGAGTCTATAATACTGAGTGACCTCTCACAGAAACAAAGATCCGAGTATCACATGTTCTCACTCATATAATGGACCTTAAACATCCAATGCAATACTATACGAAAATGACTGACAGTACTGGGAAACTATGGTGGGGGGAGAGAGATGGGATTAACAGTAGCAAATATCTGTCTGGGAACAGGGAAACATCCCATATCAACAGGGTGCCTGAATGAAACACAATTGTATACCTAACCCTTAACTGTACCCCACAACTTCATAATAAAAAATAAATAATTAAAAAAAAAAAAACAAAACACAGATGCTGAAGATGATGCAGAGAAAAGGAAACGCTTATACACTGTTGGTGGGAGTACAAACGAATTCAACCTTTATGGAAAACAGTGTGGTGATTCCTAAAAGAACTAGAAATTGACCTTCCATATAACTAAGCAATCCCCTTTCTGGGAATATACCTGAAGGAACTAGAATCAGTCTATAAAAAAGATACCTGCACACACGTTTACTGCAGCACTATTCACAATAGCAAAAGCATGGAACCAACCGTGCTGCCCATCAAAACTGGACTGGGTAAAAATAGTGTGGTACATACATATGATGGAATATGTTTTATTTTTTATTTTTTTTAAGATGTGGGGTACAATTCAGGGTTAGGTATACAAATGTTCATTATGCAGGTACCCTTGTTGATGGAGTGTACCGCTCCCTCCCCTGGCAGTTTCCCTCAACTGCCAATCCCATGCCCCATCCCCTGGCGGTTTCCCACTACTGCCAATCCCTTTTTTATAGTATTATGGTAATTGTTCAAGGTCCACTTATGAGTGACAACATATGGTACTCTGCTCTTTGTTTCTGTGTTAGATCACTGAGTATGACTGACTCTATATGATGGAATATTATGCAGTCATAAAGGACAAAATTATGGACTTTGCAACAACTTAGATGGATTTGGAGTCTATCATATTCAGTGATCTATCACAAAGAACTGAGCACCATATGTTCTCACTCATAAGTGGACCCTGAACACCTATCATAATACAACAAAAAAAAAGGGATTGGGCGAGACCTCAACTCTACAATAAATCAAAAAATCAGCTGGGCATGGTAGTACATGCCTGCAATTCCGGCTACTTGGAAGGCTGAGGTGGAAGGATCACCGGAGTCCAGCAGGTTGAGGCTGTGGTGGCCGGGAGTGGCCACTGCACTCTAGTCTGGGCGACAGAGTGAGACTCCAACTCGAAAAAAAAAAAAAAAAAGGGATTGGCAGTAGTGGGACACTGCTGAGGGCGGGGGAAACATAACATCAATAGTGTGCCTGATTCTAATCCAGGTGAAGTGAAGTCCAGTAAGAGGCCCAAAACTTCACCTATACCTCAACCACTTATGTACACAATCCTGACTTGTACCCCATAACTTTAAAATAACAAATAAAAATAAATTTTAAAAAATCCAGTACTGGTGGTATTCAATAAGTGCATAAATGATGCTAATGTACAGAAAAGTGCACTCTCACAAATTGAGTCAAAAGGTAATTTGGAGCCAGGCATGGTGGACCTATAATCCCAGCAAGTCAGGAGGCTGAAGCAGAAGGATCACTTGAGGTCAGGAGTTCAAGACAAGCCTGGGCAACACAGGGAGACTCCATCTCTAAAAAAATTTTTTTCAATTTTTTAATATGGTGATTTGGGCCAGGTGCAGTGGCACATGCCTGTTATCCCAGCACTTTGGAAGGCAGAGCCCAGAGGATTGTTTGAACTCAGGGGTTCGAGAATAACCTGGACAACTTGGCGAGACCGCATCTCTATAATAAATTTTAAAAAAATGTTAGCCAGGCATGGTGGCACAAACCTGTGGTTCCAGCACTTGAAAGGCTGAAGCAGAAGAATCCCCTGAGCCTAGCAGGTTGAGGATGTGGTGGTCATGAGTGTGCCACCGCATTCCAACCTAGGAGTCAGAGCAAGACTCTGACTCCAAAAAATAGAATAAAATAGTAATTTGGTATGCCTTTATTGATGGCATTTTGGCAGTACCAATCAATCATAAAATCTATGAACTTTGATCTATTTCTGAACTAAAGAAATACTAGCTCTATTCACAAAGATACTTTTGGTATTATGTATAACAGCAAAAATTGGAGATACCTGAAATGTTCATCAACAGTAAAATGGCGGCCGGGCTCGGTGGCTCAGCCTGTAATCCCAGTGTTTTGGGAGGCTGAGGTGAGTGGATTGCCTGAGCCCGTGGGTTCGAGACCCGCCTGGGCAACTTGGTGAGACCTCTTCTCTACAATAAATCAAAAATTAGCCGGGCGTGGTAGCGAGTGCCTGTAGTTCCAGCTACTTGGAAGGCTGAGGCGGAAGGATCTCCAGAGCCCAGCAGGTCGAGGCTGCGGTGGCCAGGAAAGGCCACTGCACTCCAGTCTGGGTGACAGAGTGAGACTCCAACTCAAAAACAAAACAAAACAAAACAAAACAAAAAACAGTAAAATGGCTGAAGTATAAAACCTTCATATACAGAATACTATTGAAGACATTAAAGATAATGAAGGGCCAGGAGCAGTAGTTCAGGTCTATAACCCAGTACTTTGGGAGACCAAGGTCAGAGGCCAGGAGGCCAGGAGTTAAAGACCAGCCTGGGCAACATAGCAATACCTTGTCACTTTTTAATTTTTTCTTTCTTTTTTTGAGTCAGTGTCTCACTATGTCACCCAAACTAGAGGGTAGTGATGAGATCATGGCTTACCACAGTCTCAACCTTCTGGGCTCAGAGGTCTCTTCTGCCTTAGCCTCCCAAGTAGCTGGGACTACAGGTGCACACCACCATACCCGGCTAACTTTTTTTATTTTTGTAGAGATGGGGATCTTGTTATGTTGCCTAGGCTGGCCTCAAACTCCTGGGCGCAAGCATTCCTCCCACCTTGACCTAGCAAAATGCAAGGATTACAGGTGTGAGCCACTGGGCCTGGTTTAAGACCCTGTCTCTCTTAAAACAAACAAAAAACAATGAAGGCATGTACTTTGTTCTGACATACAAGGATATATTCACCATATTATTGAGTGCAAAAAAAAAAAATAAAATGGCTGGGTTCGGTGGCTCAGCCCGTAATCCCAGCACTTTGGGAGGCTGAGGCAAGTGGATTGCCTGAGCCTGCAGGTTCGATACCAGCCCTGGCAACTCAGCAAGACCTCATCTCTACAATAAATCAAAAAATTAGCCAGGTGTGGTAGCACATGCCTGTAGCTCCAGCTACCTGAACGGCTAAGGCGGAAGGATCACCTGAGCCCAGAAGGTCGATGCTGGGGTGGCCGTGAGTGTGCCACTTCACTCCAGCCTGGGTGATGGAGTGAGATTCCAACTCAAAAAAATAAAAATAAAAATAAATAAAATTACAGAATAGATAGAATAGGATATTCACCAAAATTGTTAATTGGTAGTAACTCTGAGTAAAAGTCTGGAGGGTACTGGAGTGGGAATAAGAGAGATGGTAGGGTGGTGATAAGGACTACTGCTTTTATTTTATGTACTTCCACCCTATTTAAATTTTAAGTTGTATTATTCCTTTATAACTAAAAATTATATTTTTAGCCAGGTGCAGTGGCTCATGCCTGTAATTCCAGTACTTTGGGAGGCGTAAGAGAGAGGACTGCCTGAGTCCGGGGGTTTGAGCTCAGCCTGGGAAACTTGGTGAAACCTCTGCTCTACAATGAATCAAAAAAAATTAGCTGGGCGTGGTGGTATGTGCCTGTGGTTCCAGTTACTTGGAAGGCTGAGGTGAAAGGATCACCTGAGTCCAGTAGGTCAAGGCTGCGTTGGCTGTGAGAATGCCACTGCACTCCAGCCTGGGCGACAGAGATTCCTACTCAAAAAAAAATATATATATATTATTTTTAAGATGTTAAAATCAGAATTAATCATCTTATTTCTTCTGCTGGAATACTAGGGACTAAAGTTGAACTTCAGTCAAGGAAACGTTTTTGTTTTTATTGGGTTTAGTTTGGTTTTTACTAGAGGAAGTTTGATTACACATAGCTACATGGTGATAGCAATTAAATTAAATCCCACGCCTTTGGGAGGCTGAGGTGAGTGGATAGCCTGAGCCTGCAGGTTCAAGACCCGACTGGGCAACTTGGCAAGACCTCATCTCTACAATAAATCAAAATGAGCCAGGTGTGGTAGCGCACGCCTGTAGTTCCAGCTACTTGGAAGGCTGAGGCGGAAGGATTGCCGGAGCCTAGCAGGTCGAGGCTGCAGTGGCTGGGAGTGGCCGGGAGTGGCCACATCACTCCAGTCTGGGCGACAGTGGGACTCCAACTCAAAAAAAAAAATTAAAATGCTCTGTAGAAAGTCTGACTTAGATGGACTTAAAAAAAAAGTTATAGTGGATTATAGTGATAACAAGTATGAATGATTTTTTTTTTTTGAGTCAGAGTCTCACTCTGTCTCCCAGGCGGGAGTGCAGTGGCATGCTCACGGCCACCGCATCCTCCACCTAATGGGCTCAGGTGATCTTTCTGCCTCAGCCTTCCAAGTAGCTGGAACTACAGGCATGTGCCACCATGCTCAGGTAATTTTTTGATTTATTGTAGAGATGAGGTCTCGCCAAGTTGCCCAGGCTGTTCTCGAACCCCTGGACTCAGGCAATCCTCTCACCTCAGCCTCCCAAAGTATGGGATTACAGGCATGAGCCACCACGCCCAGCCATGAATGCTTCTCAGTAAAATAATTAGGTAGTCTATTTGTGTGAATTTAATATGGTAAAATTGATGGTTAGAAGGTTAACCTTTTAAATCTCTTTATGTTAATAGGAAGAAACTGCCTAAAGACTGCTCTTTGCCTAAAGACTGCTCATACCTGTAATTCCAGCACTTTGGGAGGCAGAGGCAAGAGGGTTGCCTGAATTCAGGGGTTAGTTAGAGCCCAGCCTGGGCAACTTGGTGAGACCTTACCTCTACAATAAACCAAAAAATTAGCCAGGCATGGTGGTGTGTACCTGTAGTTCCAGCTACTTGGAAGGCTAAGGCAGAAGACTGGTGGAGTCCAGAAGGTGGAGGCTGGGGTAGCTGTGAGAATGCCACTGTACTCCAACATGGGCAACAGTGTACAACTCCAACTCCAAAAAAAAAAAGACTGCTCTTTAATATTTTCCCTTTCTGTTATGCCCTCCAAAAGCATGAGCACACACTAAAATATTTAAGAAATCCTTTAACCCCCTTGTTACTAATTCCTTAAGTGTTCTGAAAAGAGTTTAAATGATTGCTTTTCTATTTCATTCAAATGGTACCTTTCCTCCAGAGGTAAAGAGGCTAGAGAGTTTCTGATTTTCTACAAAATAAAACAAATGTAAGCACAAAGAGAAGATAGTTTTGAAAATTAAAACAAAAACAAAAAAACTCCATACAGCAGCCTCCCAGTCCCCTTTGGCTGAGTTGGGAGGTCACATGTCTTATGTTCTAGCTTTTCACAAAATCCATATCAAACTCAGAGTTCCTTGAGAGTGAGGGCTGTGACTGATTTGTTTCTGCAGGGCACACAGCAGGTGCTCAATAAATGTTAAATGAACAACAACAACAAAAAAGCCAAACACAAAAGGACAAATACTGTATGATCCACTTTTACGAGGCACCCAGAATAGGCAAAATCACAGAGAAAAGGTAGAAAGAAGTTACCAGGGGCAGAGGGGAGAAGGGGTATGGAGCTATTATTTAATGGATACAGAGCTTCAGTTCTGCAAGACAAAGAGTTCTGGAGATGGGTGAAGGTACATAACAATAAGAATATACTTAATACAACTGTATCCTTAAAAAAAAAACTAAGTCAGACCTGGTGCGGTGGCTAATGACTATAATCTAAGCACTTTGTAAGGCCAAGGCAGGAGGAACATCTGAGCCCAGGAGTTTGAGACTAGCCTGGGCAACATAGCAAGAACCCATCTCTATAAAAAAAATTTTTTTTAATTACAAAAACAGCTAAAAGGATAAATTTTGTTATGTATATTTATACTTAATATGACTGAACTGTATACCTAAAACCAGCTAAGATGATAACTGTTATATCATATGCATTTTACTACAATAAAACAATAAAGAAAAGTGTGCAGTCGGTTGTGGTAGGTCACGGCTGTAATCCCAGCACTTTGGGAGGTGGAAGCAAGAGGACTGCCTAAACTCACAGGTTCAAGACCACCTGGGCAAAATGGCAAGATTTTATCTCTACAATAAATCAAAAAATTAGCTGGGCGTGGTGGCACACGCCTGTAGTTCCAGCTACTTGGAAGGCTGAAACAGAAGGATCGCCTGAGTCCAGCAATAGGTCGAGGCTGTGATGGCCGTGAATGTGTCACTGTACTCCAGCCTGGGTGACAGAATGAGACTCCCACTCAAGAAAAGTGTGCAATGAGTAATTAACTTCAAAACTTCATTTCTTTATGACACAGTATGCAAAGATATACAGTAACTTAACAATGGGGATACCTTATGAGAAATGTTGTTAGGCTATTTCATCATCACGTGAACATAAACCTACATCTAGCTATCACACACCTAAGCTACAAAGCACAGCTTATTGCTCTTAGGCTACAAACCTGTACAGCATGTGACTGTAATGAATACTGAGGACAACTGTAACAAAATGGTATTTGTGCATCTACAGATATCCAAACATAGAAGAGATAAAGAAGGATTTGATATAAAAGACAAAAAAAGGTACACCTATATAGGACTTACTACAAATGGAGCTTGTAAGACTGGAAATTGCTATCGCTGAGTCAGTGAATGGTGAATACGAAGGCCCTACTAGGACATTAGTGTACATTACGATAGACTTCACAAACACTGTACACATAGGCTACACTATGTTTATAAAAAATTATTTTTCAGCCGGGCTTGGTGGCTCAGCCTGTAATCCCAGCACTTTGGGAGGCTGAGGTGAATGGATTGCCTGAGCCCGTGGGTTCAAGACCCGCCTGGGCAACTTGGTGAGACCTCATCTCTACAATAAAATCAACAATTAGCTGGGCGTGGTAGCACACGCCTGTAGTTCCAGCTACTTGGAAGGCTGAGGCGGAAGGCTCGCCGGAGCCCAGCAGGCCGAGGCTGCGGTGGCCGGAAGCGGGCGCTGCATTCCAGTCTGGCGGACAGAGTGAGACTCCAACTCAAAAAAAAAAAAAAAAAAAATTATTTTTCTTTCTTCAATAGTAAATTAACTTTAGTTTACTGTAACTTCTTTCTTTCTTTTTTGAGTTGGAGTCTCACTCTGTCGCCCAGACTGGAGTGCAGCGGCCGCTCCCGGCCACCGCAGCCTCGCCTGCTGGGCTCCGGCGATCCTTCCGCCTCCGCCTTCCGAGTAGCCGGAATTACAGGCATCCGCCACCACGCCCGGCTGATTTTTTGATTTATTGTAGAGATGAGGTCTCGCTGCCCAGGCAGGTCTCGAACCCGCGGGCTCACGCAATTCACTCACCTCAGCCTCCCAAAGGCGCGGGATTACAGGCTGAGCCACCGAACCCGGTTAACTTCTTTATTTCATAAACTTTAAAATTTTTTTAAAATTTTTTGACTCTTGTAATAACCTAAAACACACTGTACAGTTGTACAAAAATATTTTCATCCTTTATATCTTTATTCTATAAGCTTTCCTATTACTAAAATTTATTTTTACTTCTCACTCTGTCACCCAGGCTGGAGGGCAGTGGCATGCCCTCAGCCACAGCAGCCTTGATGTGCTGGGCTCAGGCGATCCTTCCACCTTAGCTTTCCAAGTAGCTAGAACAACAGGCATACGCCACCACACCCAGCTAATTTTTAAATTTATTCTAATGATGAGGTCTGGCCAAGTTGCCCAGCCTGGTCTTGAACCCTTGGGTTCGGACAATCCTCTCACCTTGGCCTCCCAAAGTACTAAGATTATAGGCGTGAGCCACCGCACCGTCCTACTTTTTAAACTTTTTTGTTAAAAACAAAGATTGGGTCACTCCCGCCTCCATGTTATCGGCGCTGCCGGGAAGCGTCCGCCCGAGGTCGCGGCCCGCTCGCTGCCAGCGGCCCGGCGGGGCAGTCGGGAGCGCCCCGAGCCCCCCCGCAGTAGGTACCTCCTCAAGGGTGCGGAATGAAGGCGGGCGGCGGCGGGGTCGCGCCGGCGCCCCCCTCTTAGACGCCACGGCCCGGCGCGCTTCCGGCCGGGCCACGTGACCGCGCGCGCACGTGTTCCGGTCCCGCCGCGCCGCTGCCCGGCGTCCCCTTCCGGGCGCCCCAGCGCCTGTCCCCCTAGAGCCGGCGCGGGCGGACCGGGAAACGGCGGGGACGCGGACGCCGGGCGTCGCCGGGGAGGAGCAAGCCCGGGCGGGCGTGCGGCCCCTCCGCCATGAACCCCCGGGGCCTGTTCCAGGACTTCAACCCCAGTAAGTTCCTCATCTACGCCTGCCTGCTGCTCTTCTCGGTGCTGCTGCCCCTCCGCCTCGACGGCGTCATCCACTGGAGCTACTGGTCCGTCTTCGCCCCCATATGGCTGTGGAAGCTCCTGGTCGGCGCGGGCGCCTTGGTGGGCGCGGGCGCGTGAGCGCGCAACCCGCGCTACCGCGCCGAGGGGGAGGCCTGCGTGGAGTTCAAAGCCAAGCTCTTCGCCGTGGGCATCCACCTGCTGCTGCTCGTGTTCGAAGTGCTGGTCTGCGACAGGGTGGAGAGGGGGACGCACTTCTGGCTGCTGGTCTTCATGCCCCTCTTCTTCGTGTCCCCAGTGTCCGTGGCCGCCTGCGTCTGGGGCTTCCGGCACAACAGGTCCCTGGAGCTGGAGATCCTGTGCTCGGTCAACATCCTGCAGTCCATCTTCATCGCTCTGAGGCTGGACCGGATTATTCACTGGGCGTGGCTGTTGGTGTTCGTGCCCCTGTGGATCCTCATGTCGTTCCTTTGCCTGGTGGTCCTCTGTTACATCGTCTGGTCCCTCCTGTTCCTGCGGTCCCTGGATGTGATAGCCGAGCAGCAGACACACGTGACCATGGCCATCAGCTGGGTAGCCGTCATCGTGCCTCTGCTCACCTTCGAGGTCCTGCTGGTTCACCGACCGGATGGCCACAGTGCCCTCTCTTACCTCTCTATATTTGTCCTCCTTTGGCTCTCCTTGATAACCTCAATGGCCGCATCGTTTAGGCGAAAGGGGGGCAACCACTGGTGGTTTGGTATTCGCAGAGATTTCTGTCAGTTTCTGCTGGAAATTTTCCCGTTTCTAAGAGAATATGGCAACATTTCCTATGATCTCCGTCATGAAGACAGTGAAGATGCTGAAGGAACATGGGTTCCAGAAGCTCCAAAAATTGCTCCGATGTTTGGAAAGAAGGCCAGGGTAGTGATAACCCAGAGCCCTGGAAAGTATGCTCTCCCACCTCCCAAGTTAAATATTGATATGCCGGATTAAACTCCCCTTCCAGGCAGGGCCCACACGTGGAATAGAGACCACACACACACACAGACTCCACCTTGCGTTTGCCTCTCTGTTCATCCTCCCAAACCTGGGTCTGAAATGGGGTCCGGACGCCATCATCTCATTCCTTGTTTGCGATTGATGCCTGCCTGAGGCTCAGAAGTGTGCCCCACAGATGGAAGAGTTTATGAACAGGTGTGAGGAGTGTACCTGGGTGCGAGAACTTGCTTTCCAGGTTGGTGCGTTCAGATCTAGCTGGGGGCAGTAAGTTGAATTGTTGTAGTAGGTCCTCAAAAGGAATAATCACACAGCTTTTTAAAAGTGCTGCTGTACCCATCAAAAGTACTGTCTTAAAAAATATTTTTATACACTGCTTGTCTAAAATTGTATTTCAGTTTGTGCCTGTCGTGACATAATAGCAAGTGTAAAGAGTCCTCTTGCCCACCACTTGTTTATAAAATGCATAGTTGTTATTTTTAGTGTTCCTCTTGGTAAAATAATTTTTCTTTGGGCTTTGCTGATTCTGGTCTTTAATGTTCTAAGAGATGAATTTTTCTAATGGAGTGAATCCATGCATATATAGTAAGTATATGAACTTTTTAGTGGTGTAATGTGTTGAATTCTAGTTCTCTGCAGTACGATGTTTTACGTTAAAGTATTTTTTTAAGTTTATATATGACAGTATGTCTATTGCAGATGTCCTAAAAGATGACATAAAATGTTAATGTAAAAAAAAAGATTGGAGTGGGGGGCACACCTCATCAACAATGGTACCTACATAATGAACATTTGTATACCTAACCCTGAATTGCACCCCATCTTTAAAATAAAAAATATAAAAATAAAAAAAATAAAAACAGAACTAAGACACAAACCCACACATTAGCCTAGGCTTACACAGGGTCAGAAACATCAATATCCCTGTCTCTGTTCCCACATCTTGTCCTACTGGAAGGTCTTCGGGGCAGTAACACACATGGAGGTCCCATCTCCTACGAAAATGCTTTCTTCTGGAAAATCTCCTAAAGGACCTGTCAGAGGGCTGTTTTACAATTAATTTTAAAAAATGAAACAGGAAGTTAGCTGGGTGTATGCCTGAAGTCACAGCTACTCCAGAAGTTAATGCAGAAGGATCGCCTGAGTCCAGGAGGTCAAGGTTATGGTGAGCATGCAGTGATTGTGCCACTGCACTACAGCCTGGGCATCAGAATGAGACTCTGACTCAAAATTAATAATAGCCGGGCTTGGTGGCTCAGCCTTTGGGAGGCTGAGGTGAGTGGATTGCCTGAGCCCGCGGGTTCGAGACCCGCCTGGGCAGCAAGACCTCATCTCTACAATAAATCAAAAAAATCAGCCGGACGTGTTAGCGCTTGCCTGTAATTCTGGCCACTTGGAAGGCTGAGGAGAAAGGATCGCCGGAGCCCAGCAGGTTGAGGCTGCGGTGGCCGGGAGCGGCCACTGCACTCCAGTCTGGGTGACAGAGTGAGACTCCAACTAAAAAAAAAAAAAAAAATTAATAATAAAAATAAAGAAGCCAGGCTCAGTGGCTCAGCCTGTAATCTCGTGCCTTGGGAGGCTGAGGTGAGTGGTTTGCCTGAGCCCACGGGTTCGAGACCCACCTGGGCAACTTGGCGAGAACTCATCTCTACAATAAATCAAAAATCAGCCGGGTGTGGTAGCGTATGCCTGTAATTCCAGCTACTCAGAAGGCTGAGGCGGAAGGATCGCCGGAGCCCAGCAGGCGAGGCTGCGGTGGCCGGGAGCGGCCACTGCACTCCAGTCTGGGCGACCGGGTGAGACTCCAACTCAAAAAAACAAACAAAACAAAACAAAATTTATTATTTACCCATGGAAGAATATTACAATTATAGAATATGAGAAATTGCAAAGGAAAAGTGAATGGCTATAGGATGACTATATTTCAGTTTCTCTACAAAGCAAAAATGAAATAGCCGGGCTCAGTGGCTCAGCCTGTAATCCCGTGATTTGGGAGGCTGAGGTGAGTGGATTGCTTGAGCCCGCGGGTTCAAGACCTGCCTGGGCAACTTGGTGAGACCTCATCTCTACAATAAATCAAAAATTAGCCAGTCGTGGTAGCGCGCACCTGTAGTTCCAGCAACTTGGAAGGCTGAGGCAGAAGGATTGCTGGAGCTCAGCAAGTCGAGGCCGCAGTGGCCAGCCACTGCACTCCAGTCTGGGTGACAGAGGGAAACTCAAAAAAAAAGAAAGAAAGCAAATATCACAGACTACAGACAACTTTTCAATAAACCTGAAAATAAATATCTATAATAAAAGACTCGAAAAGGTATTTAAGACCATCAAGACCTAAATAGATAAAGGAGTAAGGGATACGAATAGAATTTATAGTCGTGTTTTTAAAGTTTGACTTGAGTAGTTAAAATATTAATACAATAATTATGTGTTATTTATAACGATTTAACTGGAAATATGTTTACTTTAAAACATTAAAATCCAATATTAGTAAAGTTGGTTGTAGGTAAACAAGTACTGTTAACTGTTTGTAGCACTGCAAATTAGAATACTGATGTTGGCAGGCCAGGCACAGTGGCTCACACCTATAATTCCAGCACTTTGGGAGGCCGAGGTGAGAGAATTGCCTGAGCCTGCAGGTTCAAGACCAACCTGGGCAACTTGGCGAGACTTCATCTCTACAATAATAAATCAAAAAATTAGCCGGGCATGTTGGCAAGTGCCTGTAGTTCCAGCTACTTGGAAGGCTGAGGAGAAAGGATTCCCTGAGCCCAGCAGGTCGAGACTGCGGTGGCTGGGAGTGTGCCACTGCACTCCAGCCTGGGTGATAGAGTAAGACTCCAATGCAAAAAAAAAAAAAATTGATGCTGGCAAACAACTTGATACAGGTAATACCAATCAAGCACCATATGTATGTTCATACCTGCTGACCCAGTAATTTCATTTAAAAGAAAAGTTACACGTACAAAGACCTATGTGGCAGCTTTATTTGTAATTGGTAAAAATGGAAACTAGCTGGGCATAGTGGCTCAGGCCTGTAATCCCAGCACTTTGTGAGGTCAGGGAGGAAGAATTGCTTGAGCCTAGGAGTTTGAGATCAGCCTGGGCAACACAGGGTCCCTACAAAATAATAATAATAATAATAACAAAAAAATTAGCTGGGTATAGTGGCATCTGCCTGTAGTCCCTGCAAGTCAAGAGGCTGAGGTGGGAGAATTGTGTGAGTCCAGGAGTCCAAGGTTGTGCTGAGCGTGATTATGCCACTGCACTCCAGCCTGGACAACTGAGTGATTAAAAAAAATGGAAACTAATAACATGTTTCAATAACATAGAAATCTTAATTCAGTTTATTTTCATAAACAGGCACATAAACAGTGGAGAGAATAAAGAGGTAAGCATAACATAGAGGGGAAAGGGCCCCTACAGAGATATGAACATTGTGCTCTGGAACAACACAAAACACAGATGAATCCTGAATCTTTTATACCAATTTTTGACACTGTAAAACCAACCAAAGAACAAAGAAAGAAGTTGGTTGGGGGGATAGAGTACACTGGTAACTAGATGGCATGTGCAGGGTAAAGGTCAGGTAGGAGAGTTCTCTGTAAGGGATTAAATACGTTGGATCCCATCAGAATCAACGACCCACAGAGGAAGTAAAGGAATCAAGCAACTCATTATAAAATTATCTACTCTAAACAAAATGCAATCAACATTTATGTCTTAAAAACTCCTGAAAATTAAGAAGCTCACAGTTAAGAGAATAAATGTAGAAAAATCTCTAAAAAATAAATAAATAAATAAATAAAGACGAGGTCTCACTCTGTTATCCACCCGGGCGACAGAGTGAGACTCCAACCAAAAATATAAATATAAAGAAAGAAAGAAAAAAGAAAAATCTCTAACACTGCAGTTTTCCCAAAAAAGCCACAGATTCTAGATTTGATCTTAAATTTATATCTGGAAAAACACCCAGGAATATCATACACTACATTTCTTTTTTGGTTTTTTTTTTTGTTTTTGAGTTGGAGTCTCACTCTGTCACCCAGACCGAGTGCAATGGCCGCTCCCGGCCACCGCAGCCTTGACCTGCTGGGCTCCGGCGATCCTTCCGCCTCAGTCTTCCGAGTAGCTGGAACTACAGGCACACGCTATCACACCCGGCTAATTTTTTATTTATTGTAGAGATGAGGTCTCATCAAGTTGCCCAGGCGGGTCTCGAACCTGTGGGCTCAGGCAATCCACTCACCTCAGCCTCCCAAAGCTCGGGATTACAGGCTGAGCCACCGAGCCCAGCATACACTACATTTCTAAATTCAGTGCACTGCCAGGGTTCATACCCTGAGGTTTTCCTCACCACTAAGTATCACTTTTATTTATTTATTTATTTATTTATTTGAGTTGGAGTCTCACTTTGACGCCCAGGCTGGAGTGCAGGCATACTGACAGCCACCCCAGCACTGACCTGCTAGGCTCCGGCGATCCTTCTGCCTCAGCCTTCCAAGTAGCTGGAACTACAGGCGCACTTACATGCTCAGCTAATTTTTTTTTTTTTAATTGTAGAGATGAGGCCGAGTTGCCCGGGCTGGCTGAGAACTTGTGGGCACAGGCAATCCATTTGCCTCCAACTCCTGAAGTGCTGGGATTACAGGCTGAACCACTATCACTTTAAACTGATGCTCCCTCATACAACACTGACGACACTACAACGACTTCATGTTCCTTTGCTAGACCCAATGTCTTTTTTCATATTTATTTAAATGCTATACAGTTTACAAAGACCTGGCACATATCTTATCTCATCTGACACCTCTGATGAAAGGATTATCATTCCTTTTTTTTTTTTTTTTTTTTTTTGAGTCAGAGTCTCACTTTGTCACCTAGGCTGGAGTGCAGTGGCACACTCATGACCACCGCAGCCTTAATCTGCTGGGCTCAGGTGATCCTTCTGCCTTAGTCTTCCAAGTAGCTGGAACTACAGGTGTGCACCACCATGCCCAGCCAATTTTTTTATTTATTGTAGAGATGAGATCTCGCCAAGTTGTCCAGGCTTGTCTCAAACCCATGGGCTCAGGTAATCCTCTCACGTCGGCCTCCCAAAGTGCTAGGATTATAGGCATGAACCACTGTGCCCAGACTCATTCCTATTTTGTAAATGAGGACACTAAAGTTTAGAGAGGTTAGCTGACTTGTCCATGCATATTTACAGCTAAGTGACAAAGGTGCAAGTATCCCTTTGAGCTTTAATTTTCTCATAATTGATTCCTGCTCTACTTACTTGTGGAATTGTTTCCAAGAGTGAATAGAGTAAGTATTTTGGATACATTATATACTTCAGATTACTGTAGTTAGTTATTTTTACTACTATTAGAAAAGGAGAAGGCCAGGAATGGTGGCTCACACCTGTAATCCCAGCACTTTGGGAGTCCAAGGCAGGAGGATGACTTGAGGCTAGGAGTTGGAAATCAACCTGAACAAGCAACACCCCATCTACAAAAAATATTTAAAAAGGCTGGGTGTGGTGGCTCTTGCCTGTAGTTCCATCTACTTGGAAGGCTGAGTCAGAAGGATCGTCAGAGCCCAGCAGGTCGAGGCTGTGGTGGCCATCAGTGTGCCACTGCACTCCAGCCTGGGTAACAGAATGAGACTCCAACTCAAAAAAATAAAAAATAAAAAGAATATAAGCCAGGCATGGTGATAGGCGCCTGTAATACAAGCTACTTGGGATGCTGAGGGAAGAGGATCCCTTGAGCCCAGGAATTCCAGGCTTCATTGAGCTATGATGAGCATGCCACTGCCACTGTATTCCATAGCCTGGGCAAGAGTGAAAATGAATCTCAAAAAAAAAAAAAAAAAAAAGGCTGGGTGTGGTGGCTTAGCCTGTAATACCAGCACTTTGGGAGGCCAAGGCAAGAGGATTGCCTGAGCCTGGGGATTTGAGACCAGCCTGGGCAACTTGTTAAGACTTGTCTCTACAAAAAATAAGCCAGGCATGATAGTACACACCTGTAGTTCCAGCTACTTGGAAGGCTGAGTGGAAGGATCGCCTAAGCCCAGCAGGTAGAGGCTGCAGTGGCCATGAGTGTGCCGCTGCACTCCAGCCTGGGTGACAGAGTGAGACTCTAACTAAAAAAAAAAAAAAAAGAAAGAAAGAAACATGTGGAATTAGAGCCCAGGTCTTCAGACTCTAGCAGGAGTAAATGTATTATGTTGAGTAAAGATGTCATAATTTTCAGATTTTTAAAACAAACATCAAGTGCTTTAAACATAATAGAGAAGTTAAACTGAAAACCAAGGTTGAATCTGAAAGTTACATAGTTTCAACCATTTCTTCCCTAAAAATCAGTCACTGAAACATTTCCTCTCCTTAAAATCCCCTTCAATATTTTTAGCTGTAAATTGTAATATCCTAGAATTTTTTTTTTAACATTCTCTGTCTCTTTTTGAGATAAGGTCTCACCCTATTGCTCAAGCTGGAGTGCGCTGGCACAATCATAGCTCGCTGCAGCCTCAAACTCCTGGCATCAAGCTATCCTCCTGCCTCAGTCTCCTGAGTACCCAAGACTACAGGGGTGCACCATCATGTTTGGCTAATGTTTTTATTTTTTGTAGAGATCAGGTCTCATTATGTTATCTAGTTTGGTCTCAAACTCCTGGCCTCAAGTGATCCTCCTGCCTCGGCCTTCCGAGATGCTGGGATTATAGGCATAAGCCACCGTGCCTGGCCTCATCCTTTTCTAATAATAATAAAAATAACTTATTATAGGAATCTGATGTATATAATGCATCCAAATAGTTATCCTACTCACTCTCGGAAACAATTCCACAAGTAGGCAGAGCAGGAATCAATTATGAGAAACTAAAGCTCAAAGGGGTTGACTTGCTCAACGTTCAGTTAATAAGAAGGGATTTTATTTTATTTTATTTTGAGTTGGAGTCTCACTCTGTCACCCGCTCCCGGCCACCGCAACCTTGACCTCCTGGGCTCTGGCGATCCTTCTGCCTCAGCCTTCTGAGTAGCTGGAATTACAGGCACACGCTACCATGCCTGGCTGATTTTTTTTTTTTTTATTGTAGAGACGAGGTCTCACCAAGTTGCCCAGGCGGGTCTCGAACCCACAGGCTCAGGCAATCCACTCACCTCAGCCTCCCAAAGTGCTGGGATTACAGGCTGAGCCACCGAGCCCAGCTGGGATTTTATTTACTTAGTGCTTATTTACTGCCTGACTCCTCTTTCTTTCCACCCAAACCTAATAGGTAGGTCGACCCAAAGAGGAAAAAGACTTTTGTTTTCATTGCTCTCTCTTTAGCACCTACAACAGTACCTAGAATATGACAGCCTTTTAATATCTGTTGATTGAATGAATGAGTGGATGGGTCTGGAAATGAAGTAAACCAACAGCAAAAAACACAAGGAAAAAATTTATTTCCCATATGATGGCAAAATAAAAGATTTTTCTTGTGAGTCAGTCTCACTCTTGTTGCCCAGGCTGGAGTACAGTGGCACACTCACGGCCACCGCAGCCTCAACCTACTGGGCTCAAGTGATCCTTCTGCCTCAGCCTTCAAGTAGCTGGAACTACAGGCTTGCACCACCATGCCCGGCTAAGTTTTTGATTTATTGTAGAGATGAGGTCTCCCAGGCTGGTCTCGAATCCATGGGGACTCAGGCAATCCTCTCACTTCAGCCTCCCAAAGTGCTGGGATTATAGACGTAAGCCACCATGCCTGGCCAAAATAAAAGATTTAAAACAGGCTTATACTAGTTAGAAAGGCTAGACTGCATAATTGTATTGACTCAATTCCATTGGCATGTCATGCGTTTTATCTAAGAGGAATTTAAGGGAGGTGAAGTAGGTTTCTGTTTCTTTTGTTGTTGTTGAGTCAGAGTCTCACTCTGCCACCAAGGCTAGAATGCTATGGCACGCTCATGGCCACTGCAGTCTCGACCTGCTGGGCTCAGATGATCCTTCTGCCTCAGCCTTGCAAGTAGCTGGAACTACAGGCATGCACCACCATGCCCAACTAATTTTTTGATTTATTGTAGAGACGAAGTCTCACCAAATTGCCCAGGCTGGTCTCGAACCCATAGGCTTGGGCAATCCTCTCACCTCGGTCTCCCAAAGTGCTGGGATTATAGTTGTGAGCCAGTGCGTCCAGTTGGTTTGTTTCTGATGTCACATTTATGGCATGCCCTGACATAAATCCAAGATTTAACTGCAGGTTTGAAACTTATTAAAAATTTTTATTAAAAGCAGAAACTAAAAGTATCCTCCTTGAATCTTGATGCTTTGACTAAAAAAATGTCAGTGCTATCTTCAGTGCTGGTTCCAGCAGCCAAAGCTATTGTATCTGTGTTCTCCAACATACTTCTTAATAAGCCTCTTAGCAAAGATTAGTCAAAACCAAAACCAAGTAGCTCATCATGCTTCCAGCCTTGCATAAACTTGTCATTCTGTCTAGGCACAAGGTAATCACACCGTATCAGAAGACAAAGTGACGGGACCAATGCTAAATATGACTTATGGGAAAGACTGATTATTTATGACTCCAAAAATTTCAGTTCCTTATAAATCACTTTGCCCTGATTGGAAGACATTTCCATTATTTTTCTCCAGTATTTAGATTTCAGTAAATTAAAGCTGTTGGTGCTGTTATGATTAGTAGTTGTGAGAAGTATAAGGTAATAGAAAGAGCACTAGACTTGGAGCTACTCTGCTACTTCCTATATCGGTTAACAGTATATCCTTAAGCAAGTCACTTAACATTTTAGGGATTAGATTTTATCAGCTGTAAAATGAAAGAAAAACCATCTCACGTACTTGTATAGAGAATTAAGTCATACAATGTATATTAACTTGCTTTAAAAATAATATTGATAGCCAGATGCAGTGCCTCATGCCTGTAATCCCAGCATGTTGTAGGGGGGTCAAAGCAAGAGGACTACCTGAGCCCAGGGGCTCAAGAACAACCTGGGCAACTTGACAAGATGCCAAGTTCTCTACAATAAATCAAAAAATTAGCCAGGTGTGGTGGCATAGATCCAGCTTCATGGAAAGCTGAGGCGGAAGGATTACCTGAGACTCCAACTCAAAAAATAATAATATGATTATTATTATATTGATAAAATTATCATGTTTGGACAAATAAATTGATCAATCACAACTGCTGTTTCTTAGATTATTTTTAAAACTTCAAGTGCTAGGGCTGGGCTCAGTGGCTTGGCCTGTATTCCCAGCACTTTGGGAGGCCGAAGCAAGTGTACTGCCTGAGCCCATGGGTTCAAGACCAACCCAGGCAACTTGGTGAGACCTCGTCTCTACAATAAATCAAAAATTAGGCCAGGCTCAGTGGCTCAGCCTGTAATCCCAGCGCTTTGGGAGGCCGAGGTGAGCGGACTGCCTGAGCCCGCGGGTTCAAGACCTGCCTGGGCAACTTGGCGAGACCTCATCTCTATCTACAATAAATCAAAAAATTAGCCAGGCGTGGTAGCGCGCGCCTGTAGTTCCAGCTACTCGGAAGGCTGAGGCGGAAGGATTGCCGGAGCCCAGCAGGTGAGGCTGCAGTGGCCAGGAGGGGCCACTGCACGCCAGTCTGAGCGACAGAGTGAGACTCCAACTCAAAAAAAAAAAAAAAAAATAGCTGGGCGTGGTAGCGCACGCCTGTAGTTCCGACTACTTGGAAGGCTGAGGCGGAAGGCTGCCTAGAGCCCAGCAGGTCGATGCTGGGGTAGCCATGAACGTGCCACTGAACTCCAGACTGGGCGACAGAGTGAGACTCCAATTAAAAAGAAAAAAATTTCTAGTGCTAAGATAGTGCTGCTGGATGGGGAAAAAATAATAAAAAACTTCTAGAGCAATTCTGTGATGCTTCTTCAAAGCATAGCCAGGAAAACATGAAAGAACTCACTGATAGTTTTAAAACTGCATTAGGGACCTATCATTCCTATACAATATTACTAACACAATCTAGGATTCTCAAGAGTTGTCATTTCAATTATGAGATATTAAACAGCCGGGCTCGGTGGCTCAGCCTGTAATCCCATGCCTTGGGAAGCTGAGGTGAGTGGATTGCCTGAGCCCGCGGGTTCGAGGTGAGACCTCATCTCTACAATAAATCAAAAAATTAGCCGGGAGTGGTAGCGTGCGCCTGTAGTTCCAGCTACTTGGAAGGCTGAGGCGGAAGGATCGCTGGAGCCCAAGCAGGTCGAGGCCGCGGTGGCCGGGAGCGGCCACTGCACTCCAGTCTCGGCGACGGAGTGAGACTCCAACTCAAAAACAAACAAAAGAGATATTAAGCAAAGTAATAAAATGCAAAAAGCTTTATTTGTCTATTTGGTTAGGGCAGGAATTAACCTATATAACTTCAATAATCTTCCCAGATCCATACAAAGGGATCATGGCAGTCCTCGGTCCAGAGACCTGAAATACTAATTAATTCACTTTTCAACAGAGGTATTAGAAATGGCCTTCAGAAAACTCTACCCAAGCCGGGCTCGGTGGCTCAGCCTGTAATCACAGCACTTTGGGAGGCTGAGGTGAGAGGATTGCCTGAGCCCGTGGGTTCGAGACCCGCCTGGGCAACTTGGCGAGACCTCATCTCTACAATAAATCAAAAAATTAGCCAGGTGTGGTAGCGCACGTCTGTTGTTCCAGCTACTTGGAAGGCTGAGGCGGAAGGATCGCCGGAGCCCAGCAGGTCGAGGCTGCGGTGGCCGGGAGCAGCCACTGCACTCCAGTCTGGGTGACAGAGTGAGACTCCAACTCAAAAAAAAAAAAAAAGAAAGAAAACTTTACCTTAGCCAAGCTTGGTGGCTCAGCCTGTAATCCCGCGCCTTTGGGAGGTTGAGGTGAGTGGATTGCCTGAGCCTGTGGGTTCGAGACCCGCCTGGGCAGGCGAGACCTCATCTCTACAATAAATCAAAAACTTAGCCGGGCATGGTAGCGCGTGCCTGTAATTCCGGCTACTTGGAAGGCTGAGGTGGAAGGATCGCCGGAGCCCAGCAGGTTGAAGCTGCGGTGGCCAGGAGCGGCCACTGCACTCCAGTCAGGGCAACAGAGTGAGACTCCAACTCAAAAAAAAAAAAAAGAAAACTTTACCTTAAGAAGCCTGGCGCAGTGGCTCATACCTGTAATCCCAGCACTTTGGGAGGCCAAGGCAGGAGGACTGCTTGAGCCCAGGAGTTCAAGACCAAACTAGGCAACATAACAAGACCTCATCACTACAACAAATCAAAAAATTTTAAAAGTCAGCCAGGTGTGAACACACCTGTAGTCCCAGATACTCAGGAGGCTGAGGTGAAAGGATCACTTGAGCCCAGGAGGTCAAGGCTGCAGTGAGCCTTGATCATGCCTCTATACTCCAGTCTGGGTGACAGAGTGAGACCCTGACTCAAAAAGAATAGAAGGTTGATTCTAGCAATGCAGTCTTCCAAGGCATATACATGGTTACCATTATCTAACCAGATTTAATCAAATCCATGAAATTCTGCCGTTTTCAGTAAGAATGTACCACCTCTCCTCTAAACTGGCTTCGTTTATTTTTAAGACTGGGGTCTCGCTGTGCTGCCCAGGCTACAAAGTCCTGGCCTCAGCCTCCTAAGTATTCCAGGCCTCCTAAGTATTCCAGGCGATTCCAGGCTCAAGTCACCATCCCTTTTACTCAGTGAAAAAGTGCTTTCTGGAAGCCACTATGTTTCTGGTTTCTCTATAAAGCAGATCCTTCTATTAATGGACTTTCTTTTAAACAAAAAAAGAAGAGGAAGATAAAAGGATGTGGCTGGAGGGAGGTGGGCGTCCGAATCTTGAAGCCTTGGCGTCTTTTTTGCAAGCAATGAATGAAGCCCTGGAAACCACTCTCCTCCGAGATTCGGGAGGTGTGTCAACGACCCTTCTGCCACCGGGTCCCCAACCACAGCTGTGACCTGTACAGACACCGCAGCAAATTCGATCTCTTCCCCGTTTCCAGGGGCGGGGCGCTTGGCAGGAGAGCAGGAGGACCGTTTCTTTTCCACAGACTCATCCCCCTACCAAGAAAAACGCCTGGAGATTCGAGCCCTGGGGCCCCGGGGGCTGACGGTGGACAATGACCTCGACGTTTCCCTGGAGATTCTGCCCGGCCGGGGTGCAGAGGTCTGAGGGAGGGCGGTTTTGAAAAATGTACTTTGACCCGATGCGGCTACAGTAACCGGATCCCCAGGGAGCGGTCCCGGGCAGGGACTGGCCCGGCGGGCTCCCCGAGGAGGCGCCTCTGCGCACGTTCACAAAGGGGGCGCAGAGCAGCCCAGACAAAAGGGCCGGCCGAGTCTCGGGGGCGGAGAGGACGAGCCTGCGCGGGCACCAGCAGGCGGAGACGCCGCGGCGGGACCGCTGTGGGAGGGCCGAGGAGGGAGGCGGTGGCGCGGCCCGCCCCGCCCGGCCCGAAGCGCCGGCGACCCGGGCCGTTATCCTCCCGCTGGACGCGACCCCCTGCGGAGCCAAGAACTCGGCCCCAACCTGAGAGGCACCCGGCCCGGCCGCGCGCGCGGCTTCTCACCTCTCCTTGCTGGTGAACTCACCCAGGTCGCCACCGCCGCCTCCGATTCCACGGCAGTTTCCCCCGGAAATCCTACCTGTCCCGCTGGCCGCCGGGCAGCAGCCGGAGCCCTCGGCCCCCAGGGGAGGGGGAAAGGGAGCGGGCGGGACAGTGAGTGGGGAGGAAGTGACGCCGCGGAGGCTCACGGGACTTGTAGTCTCCTGCCGGGGCCGGCAGCGCGGCGAGCGGGACAAAATGGCGGGAACGCACGTCGGCTGCTCTCCGGGTGGTCGGACCCTGACTGCCTGTCTGGGCGTGCGCCGCCCGCTACCCGCGCCCAGCGGGTGGAGGAGCTTGGGCACCTTTCTTGGCAGAGGGAGGTGGAGGCGGTGAGAGTCTTTTGGACTTGGAAGGTCAGGTTCAATACTGGGCTCCAGGCAGGACCCAAGAAGGGCCCTGATGAACCGTGTGTTGTCTGAGAAAACTGTCCCCCTCTCTGGCAAATTTCAATCATAATCTCCCTAAAAGAAAAAATTCTTTATTGGCCAATGTGTGGTGCAAAAAACTTACAAGCAAGTTACCCTCGATTTTGTGCGTAAGTAAAAACCGAGGAATCATTCTAGACACCTCTTCCCCTTTTTATATCCAGTCATTCCACATCCCAGTATTTTAACTCCTTCGCGTGTCCTCCACTACCATCACCTAATGAAAGTCACCATCATTTCTCTTCAAGACTCATTAGTTTCAGGCCTCCAGGCTATCACCCTCCAAACACTTTCCTTGCTACCACCAGGAGATCATTCTAAATACCAGAAATTGTGTCACAACCCAAATTAGATGTAAATATAAAACCTAAAACAATAACACTTCTAGGGGACATCTCAGGAGAAAAATCGATGTAACTTTCAAATGCCCAATCCATAAAATAAAATTTTGCTCAGGACACTTGTGAAAATGGAAAGGAAGTGGGGTGCAGTGGCTCACACCTGTATGCCAGCACTTTGGAAGGCTGAGGCAGGAGGATCACTTGAGGCCAAGAGTTCGAGACCAACCTGGGAAACAAAGCAAGACCTTGTTTCTACAAAAAATAGAAAACATCAGCTGAGTGTGGTGGCAAATGTCTATAGTCCCAGCTACTAGAGAGGCTGAGGCAGGAGGATCACTTTAGCCCAGAAGGTTGAGGCTGCAGTGGGCATGATCACACCACTGCACTTCAGCTAGGCAACGGAGTAAAAGCCTATAAAAAAAAAAAAGAGCCAGGTGAGGTGGCTCACACCTGTAATACCAGCGCTTTCAGCCCATTGGGTGACCGAGGCGAGAGGATTGCCTGAGCCCAGTGTTTGAGACCAGCCTGGGCAACTTGGCGAGACCTCGTCTCTATGATAAATAAAAAAATTAGCCAGTCGTGGTGGCTCTTTAAACTGTACTGTTAAAATATCTGTTGCCCAGGCTGGAGGGCAGTGGCATGCTCATGACCACCGCCGCCTCAACTTGCTGGCTCAGGCGATCCTTCCACCTCAACCTTCCAAGTAGCTGCAACTACAGGCACGTGCCACCATGCCCAGCTAATTTTTTTTTTTCTAATTTATTGTAAAGATGAGGTCTGGCCAAATTGCCCAGACTGGTCTCAAACCCATAGGCTCAGGCAGTTCTCTCATCTCAGCCTCCCAAAGTGCTGGGATTATAGGCATGAGCCACCACACCCAGCCAACATGATGAATCTTAAAATAGTTACGTTGAGTGAAAGAAGTTAGACCAAAAAAAGTACATTTTTGTATAATGCCATTGACGTGATGTCCTGGGTTATGCAAACTTATCTATAGTGACAAAAAGCAGATCAGTGGTTGCCTGGGGACCAAGAAGGTAGAAGCGGGGCAGGGAGGGATTACAAATTAGAGTTGGAAATTTGGGGAAGTGATGAGTAGGTTAATTATCTTGACTGTGATTACGAATGTATAAATATATCAAAACCCATCAAACTGTACCCTTTAAATATTTGCATTTTATTGCTCATCAATTATACATCACTAAACCTGAAAAATAGTACAGTAGAAAATAAGTTGGCCAAGTGCAGTGACTCATGTCTAGAATCCCAGCACTTTGGGAGACTGAGGTGAGAGAACTGCTTGAGCCCACAGGTTCAAGACCAGCCTGAGCAACTTGGGGAGACCTCATCTCTACAATAAATCAAAAAGTTAAGTCCGGGCTCAGTGGCTCAGCCTGTAATTCCAGCACTTTGGGAGCACAAGGCGAGAGGATTGCCTGAGCCCGCGGGTTCGAGACCCACCCAAACAACTTGGTAAAACCTCATCTCTACAATAAGTCAAAAATTAACTGGCCGTGGTGGCACGCCTGTAGTTCCAGCTACTAGGAAGCCTGAGACAGAAGGATCGCCTGAACCCAGCAGGTCGAGACTGGTGGCAGTGAGTGTGCCACTGCCTTCCAGCCGGGGCGACAGAGTGAGACTCCTACTAAAAAGAAAATACAAATATAAGATAAAATAGAAAGAAAACCTTTCAATGACTTCCCAGTACTCTCAAGAAAAACAAAAAAATCATTGCCGTGGAAGCTCTAATTGTGGAGCTGCAATGTCATCCATGGTTTCAGGATCAAGGAATGATAACTTGAAATCCCAGGTAACTAGTAACTGTGGGAACAGTAGTAGTAATAGTAGTAATAGTAAAACTGCTACTTTTTCTTGATCACCCACCATGTATCAGGTATTTTACATATGTCTTAATTAAGATTCCTCCTGAGGCAGGCGCAGTGGCTCACACCTGTAACCCCAGAACTTTGGGAGGTGGAGGTGAGAGGATTGCTTGAACTCCGGTGTTCAAGACCAGCCTGGGCAACTGGATAAGACCTCCTCTCTATGATGCGAATTTTCCAGGTCAGCCTGGGCTTCAAGAGTATCAGCTCAATGAGTCGGCCAGTCAAACCCCAGAGTGAGTCGTCAAGGGGTTGGTAAGCCAAGCCCTGAGAGTGTTGCAATTTGGTGGGCTGGCAAGCCTAGTTCCCTGGGTGTCTCAGTTTTGGAATCTCATCTCCCCACAGCTCTACTACTTCAGCCATCTCCGTTGGCTGGCAAGCCAGCCTCTGGCGTACATGGCTTTTCAGCTCTAATGATCGTCTGCAGCTCTGTCAGGGTCAAGGTTCTTGTCTCATGCCCAGGAAGAATGAAGGACACAGACAACCGTAAAGCGAGATAGCAGGATTTATGGAAGACAGCTCCCAAAGCATGAAGGGACCTGAAGAGGATGCTGACCTCCAGAGTTAAAACCTGGTGCTCTGAACCGGGCTCAGTGGCTCAGCCTGTAATCCCGTGCCTTGGGAGGCTGAGGTGAGTGGATTGCCTGAGCCCGTGGGTTCGAGACCCGCCTGGGCAACTTGGCGAGACCTCATCTCTACAATAAATAAAAAATTAGCCAGCGTGTTAGCGCACGCCTGTAGTTCCAGCTACTTGGAAGGCTGAGGCGGAATGATCATCAGAGCCCAGCAGGTCAAGGCTGCGGTGGCTGGGCGGCCCCTGCACTCCAGTTCGGGCGACAGATTGAGACTCCAACTCATAAAAAACACAAAAAAACAAAAAAACCCCACAAAAACCCTGGTGCTTGTATAGCCCTAAGTCCAAGTCGATTGGCTAGCACTAACTGTGAGCTGATTGGTCCGCACTTAGTTGTTCTGATTGGTCACTACCATGGACCAATTAGTAGGAGGTAGGGGCCTAATGGTAAGCTGATTGGTTGCTTTTCGATCCCAGCAGTGAGTATTTAAGCTCTAGCTTGCGGTTCTCAGAAAGTTTATTTACCAACGCTGAGCCTGAGGCACCTGCCTGAGAGTTGCTTCATTGTTACCAGAGGACCCACCTGTCTGCCTGCCTGTTCTTTCTCTAGCTATCTCCTGTCTCATCTACAATAAATCAGAAATTCGTTGGGCACGGTAGCCTGCATCTGTACTCTAGCTACTTGGAAGGCTGAGGCAGAAGGATCGTCTGAGCCCAGCAGGTCAAGGCCGCGGTGGCTTGACCGTACCACTACACTCCAGCCTGGGTGACAGAGTGAGATTCTGATTAAAAAAAAAAAAAATCCTTCTGGAAAGGAGAATTCCAGGCAAGTATTACTTGCAAGTATTATACTAGGAAGGTGATTCTAGAGATTTAGAGTGAAAGCCCATACAGGACCGCAGTGGCTCTCTTTGTGAGGCCCAGCATTTTGTGAGGCCGAAGCGGGAGGATTGCTTGAGTCCAAGAGTTTGAGCCTGGGCAACATAGCGAGATGTCATCTTTACAAAAAATTTAAAAGATTAGCCAGGTGTGGTGGTGCATGTCTGTAGTCCCAGCTACAAGGGAGGCTGAGGCAGAAGGATGCTGAATCCAGGCGGTAAAGGCTGTGGTGAGCCGTGATCTTGCCACTGCACTGCCTCCAGCTTGGGCAACAGAGTGAGACTCCCAACAAACAAACAAACAAACAAACAAACAAATAAAACATAGGCCTTGGCAATAGAAATTGTTCTGCAGCTTTCTACCTGTGTGTCCTTGGCTAAGCTATTTAAACTCATAAAACTCAGTTTCCTCATTATACAATGGGAAATATAATAGTACCTCATATGTAGGTTGGTGTGAGAATTAAATAAAGTAGCATACATAAAGTACCCAGCACTGTTCCTGTTATTTAGCAAATGCTCAAAAAACAATAACTTATGATAGGTAATGATATTTTTTCTTCCGATTTATTTATTTATTTTTATTTTAAAGATGTGGAGTACAATTCAGGTTAGGTATACAGATGTTCATTATACAGGTACCCTTGTTGATAAGGTATGCCCCTCCCTTCCCTGGCAGTTTCCCTCAACTGCCAGTCCCACCCCCCTACTTTTTTTAAGCTTCTGAGTTTTCAACAATGAACATGGCCTCGGGATGCAGGTGTAACACTGTTCTTTATAGCACTGCTTGAAATAGAAAAAAATTAGAGACAATCTAAATATCCATCTACTGGAGAATGGGTAATGCATTTGTGATTACTCATAGCCAAAATACTAAAAACAACTAAAATGAATGAACTAAAGCTATAGGTATCAACATGAATAAAAAAATTGAGAAAAAAGATGCAGAAAGTTATATGCCATTTGATAGCATATACATACATATATTTTTTTTTTTTAGTAAAAGCCTCACTGTCACCCAGGCTGGAATGCAGTGGCACCCTCACAGCCACAGCAGCCTCAACCTGCTGGACTCAGGCGATCCTTCCACCTCAGCCTTCCAAGTAGCTGGAACCACAGGAGCCCACCATCACACCTGGTGAATTTTTTGATTTATTGTAGAGACGTAGTCTCACCAAGTTACCCAGGCCGGTCTCTAACCCCCGGGCTCAGGAAATCCTCTCACCTTCACCTTCCAAAATGCTGGGATTTCAGACATGAGCTATTGTGCCCAACATACAATATACAGAAAAATTTTAAACGTGTCAAACAATTATATATAGTTCTCTACATACATACATATACATATATATACAGTATACATAGTAAAAATGTAAAATTACATGTGTATATAAAACATTCAAGCAAGCAGTTACTTCTGAGGACAGAGGGAAGGGAATCGGGGGGAAGGAATACATTCGGGCTTAAAAACTGGCCGAGTGCAGCCGGGCTCGGTGGCTCAGCCTGTAATCCCGCGCCTTTAGGAGGCTGAGGTGAGTGGATTGCCTGAGCCCGCGGGTTCAAGACCCGCCTGGGCAACGAGACCTCATCTCCACAATAAATCAAAAAATCAGCCGGGTGTGGTAGCGCATGCTTGTAATTCCGGCTACTTGGAAGGCTTAGGTGGAAGGATCGCCGGAGCCCAGCAGGTCGAGGCTGCGGTGGCCGGGAGCGGCCACTGCACTCCAGTCTGGGCAACAGAGTGAGACTCCAACTCCAAACAAACAAACAAACAAACAAACAAAAAAACTGGCCGGGTGCAATGGCTCACGCCTGTTATCCCAGTACTTTGTGAGGCAAAAAGATTGCCTGAGCCCAGGGATTCAAGACCAGCCTGGGCAACTTGGTAAGACTTCTCTACAATAAATCAAAAAAATTAGCCAGGCATGATGGTATGCACCTGTAATTCCTGCTACTTGACCTAGCAAGTCGAGACTGTGGTAGCCATGAGTGTGCCACTACACACCAGCCTGGGTGACAGAGTGAGACTCTGACTTAAAAAACAAACAAACAAAAAAAAAACTCTGATATTTTATTTCTTGTATTTTTTTTTGTTCTTTTCTTTTTTTTAGAGTCAAGGTCTTGTTGCCTAGGCCGATCTCAAACAATCCTCCCATCTCAACCTTCCAATATTACATGTGTGAGCCACCAGATATTTTATTTCTTGAAAAAAAATAATTTCTTTTTAGAGTCCTGTTATGTTGCCCAGGCTAGAATGCAGTGGCTATTCACAGTCATAGTACACTACAGTCTTGAACTCCTGGGGTCAAGTGATACTCCTGCCCCAGTCTTCCAAGTAACTGAGATTCTTGAAAAATATTTTAAGAAAATAAGATAAAATGTTAAGATTTGGAAAAGTGGGTGAAAGTTACTGGGGTGTTATACAAATCTCTTTATTTTCCTATATGCTTGAAATAGTTCTCAGCCCGGCCCGGTGGCTCAGCCTGTAATCCCGCACCTTTGGGAGGCTGAGGTGAGTGGATTGCCTGAGCCCGCGGGTTCGAGACCCGCCTGGACAGTGAGACCACATCTCTAAAATCAAAAAATCAGCCGGGCGTGGTCGCGCGTGCCTGTAGTTCCAGCTACTTAGAAGGCTGAGGCGGAAGGATCGCTAGAGCCCAGCAGGTCGAGGCTACGGTGGCCGGGAGCGGCCACTGCACTCCAGTCTGAGCGACTAAGAGACTCCAACTCAAAAAAAAAAAAAAAAAAAAGAAATAGTTCTCTATAAAGAAGCTTGGAGCAGACCATATTTGGGTTTTTTGTGCTTTTTGTTTTTTGTTTTTGAGTTGGAATTTCACTGTCACCGAGACTGGAGTGCAATAGCATGCTCACGGCCACCACAGCCTCGACCTGCTTGGCTCAGGCGATCCTTCTACCTCAGCCTTCCAAGTAGCTGGAACCACAGGTGTGCACCACTACGCTCAGCTAATTTTTTTATTTATTATAGAGACAAGGTCTCTCCATGTTGCCCAGGCTAGTCTCAAACCCCTGGGCTCAGACAATCCTCTTGCCTTGGTCTCCCAAGGTGCTGGGATTACAGGCATGAGCCACCACACCGGTGGAGCAGATCATATTTTTTGTGTGTGTTTTTTTGAGTCAAAGCCTCACTCTGTTACCCAGGTTGGAGTGCAGTGGCATGCTTACAGCCACTGCAGCCCCAACCTGCTGAGCTCAGGCGATCCTTTCACCTCAACCTTTCAAATAGCTGGAGCCATAGGCATGCGCCACCACACCCAGCTAATTTTTTTTTAATTGTAGAAAGAAGGTCTCACCAAGTTGCCCAGGCTGGTCTCAAACCCATGGACTCAGGCAATCCTCTCACCTCCACCTCCCAAAGTGCTGGGATTACAGGCATGAACCACTACACCCAGCAGAGCAGACCATATTTGTATATAAAATATGTTATCTGGTTTTGGTAAGAAAAAACAAGAATTTATTTGTATCAAAACTGCTGTGACAGCAATCTGAAATCAATGGCTTTAGTCATGTGGAGTGTTGGGATTTAATCAGTTTTTATTGTTTTTGTTTGTTTGTTTTTTGAGGTGAAGGTTCACTATGTTGCCCAGGCTGGAGTGCAGTGGCACACTTTCAGCCACCGCAGCCTGGACCTGTTGGGCTCAGGCAATCCTTCTGCCTTAGCCTTCCAAATATCTGGAACTACAGGTGTGAGCCACCATGCTTGGCTAATTTTTCTGATTTATTGTAGAGATGAGGTTTCTTCAAGTTGCCCAGACTGGTTTTGAACCTGTGGGTTCAGGCAATCCTCTCACCTCAGCCTCCTAAAGTGCTGGGATTATAGGCATGAGCCACCATGCCTGGCCTATTATTGTTCTTGCTTACATAAATCCCACTCTTCAGTATTCAGTTCTGTGAGTCTTGACAAATGCATACACTTTTGGAACCACCATTATAACCTAGGTAAGAACACTTTCATCACCCAAAATAGTCCCTCAAGTTACCTTTTATAGTCAGCTCCTTCTCCCAGCCCATGGCATCTACTGTCTGTTTTCTGTTGCTATGATTTGGATTTTCCCAAAAAGTCACATAAATGGAATCAAAGAGTAAGTAGCTTTTGAATCTGGCTATTTTCACTCAGAATAATACACTGAGATTCACCCATGTTGTTTATTCATATGCAAGGGGGACCCAAAAAAAAAACCCTGGAATTTATTTATTTAGTCGCCTTTAAAGTACTCTCCCTTTGATGCAATAGGCCTTTTGAGGTGCTTTTCTACTGCTCAAAACAGTTTTTGAATTCGTCGATTTTGATGCCTCCTAGAGCTTCTGCTGTTTTTTGTTTCACCTTTTCCACATTGGCAAAATGTTTCCCTTTGAGGACTTTTTTCATCCAATTAAACAAACAAACAAAAAAAGTCACTCCAGGGGGAGATCAGGTGAATAGGGAGGGTGGGGTAGGGGGGTCATGCTGTTTTTGGTCAGGTGAATCACCCATCATGAAATGAGCAAACCCTTTGAAAAATATCTCCAAAAAAAATGTACTAAAGCCAAATGCAGCCTCTCACACCAATACTAGCTAGCACACTGATGTCTGTGGGTTCCTAGAACACTTACCTAGTGGGAGAAGGAAGCCTGTACTACAAGGGGCCCACCCACCAAAAGGTAATTCTGGGTTTTGGGGGTTTCCCCTCATATCAATAGTTTGTACCTTTTTCCTTTTTTTTTTGAATTTTTAAAAATTTAATACAGTTCAAATCAGCATGTCTGGTTCATTTCAACTTCTTCACCGACAAACCAGGGGGCAGGGACTGCTTCAGTTTCTCTGCCTTCACTTTACATGTGATGACCAAGGTGTAAAGATACCTGCTGCCTCGAACTTGAAACTTCATATTATCCTTTTTTTCTTGATTTTGACACATCAGCATCCTTTCACCGAGCTGTGAACAGAAAGTCCTTGATTTCTTCAATTTTCCAAGGCAAGTTTATGAGGCACGCAGGGGGAGGTCGAAGACCAGCACTGCCGGAGAGACACTCCCCTGTTTCCTTTAAAAATTTATTTTTAAAATAATAGTAACTATTATTATTATTATTATTTTAGCAGGAGTCTGACTCTGTCACCCAGGCTGGAGTGCAGTGGAATCCTCACAGTTACCGCAGCCTCGACCTGCTTGGCTCAGGTGATCCTTCCACTGGAACTATCGGCATGTGCTGCTAATTTTTCATGTGTTTTTTGTAGAGAGGAGGTCTCGTCATGTTGCCCAAGCTGGTCTCAAACCCCTGTACTCAGGAAATCCTCTCACTTCTGCCTCCCAAAGTGCTGGGAGTACAGGTGTGAGCCACCACCCACAGCCTAATTTGTTATTTTTTTAATTTAAAGACCAGTGTGATAGTATACTTTTTCCTGCTGAAGAGTATTCTATTCTATAGATTGACCATAGTTTGTTTTCCATTCACCAGTTTCAGAACATTGGATTGTTTCTAGTTTTTGTCATCAACTGCGGATAAAGTTATTGTGTATAAACATAAACATAAGGCTGGTCCTGATGGTTCATGTCCATAACCAGCACTTTGGGAAGCTGAGCTGGGAGAATTGGTTGAGCCCAGGAGTTCAAAACCAGCCTTGGCAAATAGCAAAACCTCATCTCTACAAAAAAATAAAATAAAAAATTAGCTGGGTGTGGGAGTGTGCACCTATAGTTCCAGATACTTGGAAGTTCCAGGTTGTGGTGAGCCATGATGGTGCCACTACACTGTAACTTGAATAACAGAATGACATCTTAATTTTAAAAAAACCATAAACATAAATTTTTATTTCTCTTGAATAACTATGTAGAGTGAGAATGCTGAATTGTATGTTACCTATATCTAACAAAAAAAAAACAAACAAGCTGGGCTCGGTGACTCAGCCTGTAATTCCACGCCTTTGGGAGGCTGAGGTGAGTGGATTGCCTGAGCCCGCGGGTTCGAGACCCCCTGGGCTGCGAGACCTCATCTCTACAATAAATAAAAAAATCAGCCAGGCGTGGCAGCGCATGCCTGTAATTCCGGCTACTCGGAAGGCTGAGGTGGAAGGATTGCCGGGGCCCAGCAGGCGAGGCTGCAGTGGCCGGGAGTGGCCACTGCACCACTCCAGTCTGGGCGACAGAGTGAGACTCCAACTCAAAAAAAAAAAAAAAAAAAAGCAAAACCAGCCAGGTGCAGTGGCTCACACCTGTAATCCTAACACTTTGGGCGGTGGATGAGAGAGGATTACCTGAACCCAGGGGTTTGAGACCAACCTGAGCAAAATGGCAAGACCTTGTCTCTGCAATAAATCAAACAATTACTGGGCATGGTGGCGCATGCCTGTGGTTCCAGCTGCTTGGAAGCCTGAGGCAGAAGAATCATCTAAGCCCAGCAGGTCAAGGCTGTGGTGGCCGTGAGCATGCCACTGCACTCTAGTCTGGGTGATAGAGCGAGATTCTGACTCAAAAAAAAAAAAAAAAACTTTTCCAAAATGGCTGCATCATTTTGCGTTTCTACTAGCAATGTATGAGTACTCCAGTTGTGCTGCGTAGTTGTCAGCACTTGGTATTGTCAGTTTTTTTATGCATTTATTTGCCGTCTGTATGTATTCTTCAGTGAAGTATCTGTGTTAGTTTTGTGTTTATTCTTCTACTGGGTTGTTTTCTTATTGTTGAGTTGTGAGCGTTCCTCTTTTAAATTTTTATTTGTTTGTTTTTTATATATTTTTTTGAGTGAGAGTCTCACTTTGTCGCCCAGGCTGGCGTGCAGTGGCATGATCATGGCTCACCACAGCCTTAACCTCCTGGGCTCAGGCGATCCTTTTGCCTCAGTCTTGCAAGTAGCTGGGACCACAGGCATGTGCCATCACACTTGGCTAACTTTTTGCTTTTTGGAGAGACAGGGTCTCACTATGTTGCTTAGGATGGTCTCAAACTCTTGGGCTCAAGCAATCTTTCTGCCTCAGCCTCCCAAAGTGTTGGGGTTACATCACTTCCAGCAAGAGTTCTTTATACAATATATTCTGAGTACAAGACATTTATCAGAGATGCAATTTGCAAATATATTTTTCCCAATCTGTGGCCTGTCTTTTCATTCTCTTAGCAGAATTTCTCACAGAACAGAATTTAAATTTTGTTAAGTTTAATTTTTCCATCTTTTTCCTCTTATGAATCATATTATATCTTAGAAATCTTTATCTAACTCGATGTCACAAAAATTTTCCCTTAAATTTTCTTCTATGAGTGTTTTTTTTTTTTTTTTTTGAGTTGAAGTCTGACTCTGTCACCCAGACTGGAGTGCAATGGCATGCTCACGGCCACTGCAGCCTCAAGTTGCTGGGCTCAGGTGATCCTTCCACCTCAGCCTTCCAAGTAACTGGAACTATAGGCACATGCCACCAGGCCTGGATAATTTTTTTGATTTACTGTAGAGATGAGGTTTTGCCAAGTTGCCCAGGCTAGTCTCAAACCCATGGGCTCAGGCAATGCTCTCACCTCGGCCTCCCAAAGTGCTGGGATTATAGTCATGAGCCACCGTGCCCAGCAGGAGTGTTTGTTTTTTATTATCATTTTATTTGTTTTGAGTTAGAGTCTCACTCTGCCACCCAGGCTGGATTGCAATGGCACGCTCGTGGTCACTGCAGCCTATGCTTGCTGGGCTCAGGTTATCCTTCCTACTCAGCCTTCCAAGTAGCTGGAACTACAGGCATGGGCCACCATGCCTGGCTATTTTTTTTTTTTTTTTTTTGAGTTGGAGTCTCACTCTGTCACCCAGACTGGAGTGCAGTGGCCGCTCCCGGCCACCGCACCCTCGACCTGTGGGCTCCGGCGATCCTTCCGCCTCACCCTTTCCCAAAGTACCCGGGAATTACAGGCATGCGCTACCACACCGGTGATTTTTTGATTTATTGTAGAGATGAGGTCTCGCTGCCCAGGTGGGTCTCAAATCCACGGGCTCAGGCCATCCACTCACCTCAACCTCCCAAAGGCGCGGGACTACAGGCTGAGCCACTGAGCCCAGCTATCATTTGTTTTTAAAGGATGTATACATATACTTGTATTTTTCTATCAATAGTCTATACGTGGAATGGAGGGATACACAAGTATTCCTCTGGGGTGGGAAAATAGTGGGACTTGAGATAAATATGTTGGGGTATTGACTTTTCATTGTGTGTCCTTTTGTGCTGTTGATTCTTTCCTTCCTCCCTTCCTTCTCTCTCTCCTTCACTCCCTCTTCCCTTCCTCCTTCTTTCCTTCCTTCCTTCCTTCCTTCCTTCCTTCCTCCCTCCCTCCCTCCCTCCTTCCCTCCCTCCTTTTCTTTTTTAGAGACATGGTCTTACTGTGTCACCCAACATAGAGTGCATAGCTCCCCACAGCCTCAAACTCCTGGACTCAAGGGACCCTCCTGCCTCAGCCTCCTGAGTAGCTAGGACTACAGGCATGGTCACCACACCCAGTTAATCATTATTATTATTATTATTATGATGATGATGATGATGTAAAAATGGGGCCTTGCTATGTTTTCCAGGCTGGTTTCGAACCCCGGCACTCAAGCAATACTCTCACCTCAGTTTCCCAAAGTATGGGGATTTCAGGTATGAGCCACTGCACTTGGCCAGTTTTTTTTTCTTAAATGTATGTATTACACAACGAAATACAGAATTGTTTTTAAAGGAAAAGGAACTCAAAAAGTGTTGGGGACCATTAAAACATAGTTCCACCAAACACAGTTTAAAATCACCACGATGTTTGTTGGATTAGATTATTTCACCATAGTTTCAAATCCTGACAACTCTCTTTACAGCTGTGTGGGGTCCCACAAGCCAGGCAGTTCTCACTGGGTTGAGAAACTAGTAGTCAAATTAACTGCTAAAGAATTAATTGGGCCAATCAGAAGACAATATGCAAATAAGTGCGTGAGACTGTATAAAGTTTCCTCATTATGGCTTGGAACGTGGCAGAATTTTAAAAAGAGACAATGTTGCTGCCACCTGCAGGCTGTATCTCTCAATAGCAGGTTCATGAAAATACCCAGGGAGACGTTCTGAACTCCTCTATTGGACTCTGGGTTGGAGAAAGAATGACTTACAAACTTCTCCCTTTTCCCTCTCAGTCCATACTCTGCCACAAACCCAAATTGGTAATAAAGATTCCTGAAAGTGGGGACTTTGACAACTGATTGTCTGGGTTTGAATCCTATCTTTACCTTGGGTAAATCAGATACCTGTTCTATACCTGTTTCCTCTTCTATAAAATGGGGGTGATAACAATAGCACCAGCTGGGCTCGGTGGCTCAGCCTGTAATCCCAGCACTTTGGGAGGCTGAGGTGAGAGGATTGCCTGAGCCCGCGGGTTCAAGACCCGCCTGGGCAACTTGGCGAACCCCATCTCTACAATAAATCAAAAAATTAGCCAGGGATGGCAGCGCCCCTGTAAATTTCCCGCTACTTGGAAGGCTGAGGGGGAAAGGGTCGCCGGAGCCCAGCAGGTCGAGGCTGCGGTGGCCGGGAGCGGCCACTGCACTCCAGTCTGGGTGACAGAGTGAAACTCCAACTCAAAACAAAACAAAACAATAGCACCATTATGTAACCCTTGTGAGAATTGAATCGGATCATGTTAAGAGCTTACCACAATGCCTGGCACAGAGAGCTCACTACAAATAGTAATAGCTGTCAATGTTAGGCAGAGCTTCAGAACCGCTCCCATCCTAAACTGACAGATATACCTGGATACACAGAAGTCTAGTGGAACGACCTTTAACACCTGGTTCTACCACTTACTTACTTGGGCAAGTGTCTTAACCTCTCTGAACCTTACTTGACCTCACAGATGGTTTGGAGATTACATGAGATCACCTAGGTAAAGCACCATGACAGTACCTGGTATGGAGAGGGCAGTTAGTGAATGGAGTGATGACGGAGTAATGATTAACACAGAAATAGTTACCAAGTATGGCTAAAGGTTCAACAGCACAGGCTGCAATTAGAAAGGCCACTGGCAGTCACTAACCTACAGATATGCTTGGCCTACAGTGTCTTACATTTTAAAAAATTACTTGTCAGCATTAAAAACATAAATTTCACATTTAAGCTGGGCTCAGTGGCTCAGCCTGTAATCCCATGCTTTGGGAGGCTGAAGTGAGTGGATTGCCTGAGCCCGCGGGTTCAAGACCCACCTGGGCAAATTGGTGAGACCTCATCACTACAATAAATTTAAAAAAATTAGCTGGGCGTGGTAGCGCACACCTGTAGTTCCAGCTACTTGGAAGGTTGAGGCGGAAGGATCGCAGAGCCCAGCAGGTCGAGGCTGCGGTGGCGGGAGCGGCACTGCACCCCAGTCTGGGTGACAGAGTGAGACTCCAACTGGGAAAAAAAAAAAAAAAAAAGTGAAGAAGGGGGCCCGGGCTCGGTGGCTCACCCTGTAATTCCAGCGCTTTGGGAGGCGGGGTGAGCAGACTGCCTGAGCCCGCGGTTCAAGACCCGCCTGGGAACTTGGCGAGACCTCATCTCTACAATAAATAAAAAAATTAGCCAGGCGTGGTAGCAGGGGCCCTGTAGTTCCAGCTACTTGGAAGGCTGAGGCGGAAGGATCGCCGGAGCCCAGCGGTCGAGCTGTGGGGGCCGGGAGCGGCCACTGCACTCCAGTCTGGGCAACAGAGTGAGACTCCAACTCAAAACAAAAATTTAAAAAAAAATGTGAAGAACTGATAATATATCACATCTGATCTATAAGGAAGGTGGCATTTTTTTTTTTTTTTTTTGAGTTGGAGTCTCACTCTGTCGCCCAGACTGGAGTGCAATGGCCGCTCCCAGCCACCACAGCCTCGCCTGCTGGGCTCGGGCCATCCTTCCGCCTCAGCCTTCTGAGTAGCCGGAATTACAGGCGCCCCTACCCCCCCGGCAAATTTTTTTGTTTTTATGTAGAGATGAGGCTCCCTGAGGGGGTCTAAACCGGGGGCTCAGGCAATCCCCTCCCTCAGCCCCAAAGGCGCGGGATTACAGGCTGAGCCACCGAGCCCGGCTAGGAAGGTGGCATTTAACAGGGAAGCCTAACTTCTTCAAGGGAGCCAAATGATGCTCCCTGAAGAAGTGAAGTTAAAGCTGAGACATGAAGGTTGAATGGGGCTTAGCCTGATGAAGAGAAAGGGGACAATGCTCCGAGCAGAGGGACTGGTCCAAAGTCCTTCAATCAAGAGACTGGTTGCCTCCAGGAAACTTCAGGGTAGCTGGGTGGCTGAGCACGGTGAGCAAGATGGCAGAAAGAAGATGAGACTTCCGTTGGCGCCTTAAGGATTCTGTTCTTTATCATGAAGACTAGTGTATTTCTTTTTTTTGTTTGAGTTGGAGTCTCTCTCTATCGCTCAGGTTGGAGTGCAGTGGCACGCTCACAGCCACTGCAGTCTCGACCTGTTGGGCTCAGGTGATCCTTCTGCCTCAGCCTTCCAAGTAGCTGGAACCATAGGCACGAGTCACCATGTGCAGCTAATTTTTCTTGATTTATTGAGAGATGAGGTCTTGCCATGTTGCCCAGGCCGGTCTCGGATCCGTGGGCTCAGGCAATCCTCTCACCTCGGCCTCTCAAAGTGCTGGGATTATAGGCATGAGCCACACACCCGGCTGACAAGTGTATTTCAAAACCAGAAGCTGTGAGGGAGCCAATTGATGGAACGAACTGAGGAGCTAGACTGGATCAGAATGGAGAAGGCTCAGGGGTCAATAATTACCAACTGAGAAATCAGAAACATATTGGCTGGGTGCAGTGGCTCACGCCTATAATCCCAGCACTTTGGGAGGCCAAGGTGAGAGGATTGCCTGAGCCCACGAGTTCAAGACTAGCCTGGACAACTTGATGAGACCTCATCTCTACAATAAATCAAAAAATTAGCCAGGTGTGGTGGCACGTGCCTGTAATTCCAGCTACTTGGAAGGCTGAGGCGGAAGGATCACTTGAGCCCAGCAGGACGAGGCTGTGGTGACCATGAGTGTGCCACTGTACTCCAGCCTGGGTAACAGAGTGAGACTCCGATTCAAAAATAAAGGGGAAAAAAAAAAACACAAAAAACCAGAGAACTACTTGAACGGTACAGGATCTATATCTGGAAACATTGGGCATGCACTGAACAGCCTTCCAGGTGAGAACTGGCAAAGGGCAGACTTAAATTGGACACCAGGATGAGTATCTTATGTTAATTTTAATAGTGGAAGAATGAGAAGAATAAGTGTTTTGCCAAGGGCATCTAATACACTAAGGCAGAGCTAGATGCACAATACCAGTCTCTAATTTGTTTCTCCTCCCACTACATTAATTTTCTCCAAGTGCGTAAACTCAGTACCAACACTTTGTTGTTAATAATATGTCTCATGTACTGAGAGCTTGCTAAATGTTAAATATTAAGCTCTGTATGTGTGTGTTGTTATTATCTCATTTTTTTCTTTCTTTTTTTTTTTTTTAGCAATTTTTTTTTTTTTTTGAGTTGAAGTCTCACTCTGTCGCCCAGACTGGAGTGCAGTAGCACACTCACAGTCAACCCAGCATCAATCTGCTGGGCTCCGGTGATCCTTCTGCCTCAGCCTTCCAAGTATCCAGAATTACCAGGGGTACACTACCACGCCTGGCTAATTTTTGTTTTATTTTATAGACGAAGTCTTGCCAAGTTGCCCAGGCTGGTCTCGAACCCGACTGTCTCAGTCAGTCCACTCGCCTCAGTCTCCCAAAGTGCTGGGATTACAGGCTGAGCCACCGAGCCCAGCCACAATTTTTTTCTTTTTTGATTTGGGATCTAACTCTGTCACACGGGCTGCAGTGCCATCATAGCTCACCACAGCCTTGACCTCCTGGGCTCAGGCAATCCTCCCACCTCAGCCTACCAAGTAGCCGGGACTACAGGTGCACACCACTAGGCCTGGCTAATTTTTTGTTTCTTTGTAGAGATGAGGTCTCACTATGTTGCCCAGGCTGGTCTCAAATTCCTGGGCTCAAGTTATCCTTCCACCTCGGCCTCCCAAAGTGCTGGGATTACAGGCATGAGCCACTTTGCGTGGTCCATTTTTTTCTTTCTGTTAATAAGTACAGTCTACTCAAAATATTCTGTACCAAGGGACAATTAGACACTGGAGACACAGGAATAAATGACACAGACATTATCCCTATCTTTTGGGAACTGGCAATCCAGAAAGGAAGTGAGTAGTTTAAGGAGTAATTACAAAGAATAATTGACAGGTGCCACAGGGAGAGTGTAACCTTTGACCCAATCTACCATGGGCAGCAGGGAAGGCATTGTGGAAGAAGTAACAGTCAAACTGAGAAATCACGAGGGATTAACATTTGAAACAAGGGGTCAAAATAAGAGTGCCTCAGCAAAGAGGACAACAGATGGAAGGCACTATTCTCACAACAACCTGATTAGATAGGTGCTATTATTATCCCCTTCTCACAGATGAGAAAACAGAGGCTCAGAGAGATTAAGTAACTGACATACTAAACAGTATAGAGGCAGGTTGTAAGCCTGTACCTACCTAGACCAGAGCTCATTCTCTTGACTGCTAAACTAGATATTTCTATTAGTTTGTCCCTTCTTCCTAAAGGTCATGTGAGTGGAATGGAATATTAACTGAGAAGTCCGCAATGCAGGAAGTTGAAATTGTGGCTTACAAACTGCACAAGCATGTTGGTGTCATGGTTGGCTGTCAGTTTTGCAATGACAGCTATTTAGTGACACAACTCTTGTGCTAATGTCTGAATGGTCAGTTCAGCTTAATGTGATGCAACAACTTTGTACTGAGTGCCTACTATGTGCCAGGCATGGTGCCAGGCACTGTCAGAGTTACGGAGATAAGACAAGTTCCTAAGCAGTGGGCTAGTGATAAACTGTGTTTATCACTAACAAATTTTTTAAAATAAATAACAAAGTCATAACCCTGGCAGTAAGAAGCTGTAACTGACTTCTTATAATCGCTACATGTTTAAGCATCAACCATGGGCCAAGCACTGAATAAGGTATCTTAATGAAAATTTAGGAGTGAACTATGCATGCTCGGTGGGAGTGGGCGGGGAGGGCAGGAAGCCGCTGCTTGGGACACTGGAGAAAAAAGAAAAAAAAAGAAAATTTAAATGATCATGATCACAACTAAAACCAAAAGTGCTTACTATGAGCTCTGTTAAGTAGTCACCATGTATTATCTCCTTTAATTCTCATGTTCATTCTATAATGCTAATATCATAGTCTTTTTGTTTTTGTTTCATTTTAGCTGGCGTCTCACTCCATCGCCCAGGCTGAAGTGCAGTGGCATGCTCACAGCCACCACAGCCTCGATCTGCTGGGCTCCGGCAATCCTTCTGCCTCAGTTTTCCAAGTAGCTGGAACTACAGGCATGTGCCACCATGCCCAGCTAATTTTTTGATTTAATGTAGAGATGAGGTCTTGCCATGTTGCCAGGCTGGTTTCAAACCTGTGGGCTCAGGCAATCCTCTCGCCTCTGCCTCACAAAGTAGTGGGATTATAGGTGTGAGCCACCTCAGCCGGCCACTTCAGAGATTTTTGCTTGAGATCCCAGAACCAGTAAATGGAAGAACTAGTCATGTCTGCCTGACTCCAAATCTTGGGCTCTTGAGGTTGCAGTAAACTGTGATCTCACCATGGTACTCCAGCCTGGGGACAGAGTGAGACCCTGAATAAGACTGTGTGTTAGCCGGGCTCGGTGGCTCAGCCTGTAATCCCAGCGCTTTGGGAGGCTGAGGTGAATGGATTGCCTGAGCCCACGGGTTCAAGACCGGCCTGGGCAACTTGGCAAGACCTCATCTCTACAATAAATCAAAAAATAGCCGGGCGTGGTAGCGCGCGCCTGTAGTTCCAGCTACTTGGAAGACTGAGGTGGAAGGATCGCCGGAGCCCAGCAGATCAAGGCTGCGGTGGCCAGGAGTGGCCATTGCACTCCAGTCTGGGCAACAGAGTGAGATGCTAACTCAAAAAAAAAAAAAAAACCAAAACTGTCTGTTATTCATTTCTATGTTCCTAGTCCCTAACACTGAACTTGGCACAGAGTAGAGATAATTCAGGAAATTTTTTGAATAAATGAATGAAAGAGCAAACAATACCTTCCGAGATAAGTGGTAGAGCCACAATTGGATTTAGGTCTTATGTCTTTTTTTTTTTTTTTTGAGTCAGAGTCTAACTCTGTCACCCAGGCTGGAGTGCAGTGGCATGCTCATGGCCACTGCAGCCTCACCTGCTGGACTCAGATGATCCTTCCGCCTCAGCCTTCCAAATAGCTGGGACTACAGGCATGCGCCACCATGCCTCACTAATTTTAAGTCTTCCGTCTAGACGTGTAGTGTGCTTCTCATAATTGCATATTGGCTGCCTAAATCAGGATCCTGATTTTTTCTTTTTTTGAGTTGGAGTCTCACTCTGTCACCCAGACTGGAGTGCAGTAGCCACTCCCGGCCACCGCAGCCTCGACCTGCTGGGCTCCGGCGATCCTTCCGCCTCAGCCTTCCAAGTAGCTGGAACGACAGGGGCGTGTTACCACACCTGGCTCATTTTGATTTATTGTAGAGATGAGGTCTCGCCAAGTTGCCAGAAGTGGGTCTCGAACCCACAGGCTCAGGCAATCCACTCACCTCAGCCTCTCCCAAAGGCGTGGGATTACAGGCTGAGCCATCGAGCCAGGCTAGGATCCTGATTAATTACTCACATGTCTCTTTCATCTGGAAATTTCTATTAGATACTTGTCATACAAGTGTAATAGAGTGATTCTACTTCTAGGTCTTTATATTGTAGAAGTACTAGCGCAAATATATAAGGATGTTTCACTAGAGTGTCCACTATTGGTATCTCAGAAAAAATACAAAAAAAATCAATATCCATCAATGGAAGAATGATTAAATGGTACATCTATTCTATAGAATATCATGTAACTTTAAAGAGAGTAACCTAGATCTACTTATGCTGATGTAGAAGATTGGCTATAAGATTGGATTCTAGGCTGGGTAGGTGGCTCACACCCTATAATCCCAGCACTTTGGGAGGCTGAGATGAGAGGATTGCCTGAGCCCGCAGGTTCAAAACCAGCCTGGGCAATTTGGTGAGACCTCCTCTCTACAATAACTCAAAAAATTAGCTGGGCATGGTAGCATGTGCCTGCAGTTCCAGCTACTTGGAAGGTTGAGGCAGAAGGATCGCTGGAGCCTAGCAGGTCGACGCTGGGATAGCCTGAGGGTGCCACTGCCCTCCCGCCTGGGCGACAAAGTGAGACTTCAACTAAAAAAAAAAAAAATTAAAAAAATAAAACTACATATCCTCAAAGAGAAGATACCTGAATTTATATAGAACAATAGCAGCCCGGTCTCAGTGGCTCAGTCTGTAATCCCAGCACTTTGGGAGGCCGAGGCGAAAGTCATAGCCCAATAGAAATATTAGAAGATATAGTTGAGGAAATATCCTAAAAAATAGATCAAAAAGACAATAGAAAATAGGGAAAAAAATTAAGAAAATTGGTGGACTAGTCAAGGAAGCACAACAGCTGAATAAAACTTTCAAAAAGAGGTCGGGTAAAGTGGCTGGCTCACACCTCTAATCCTAGCACTTTGGAAGGCTGAGGCAAGAGGATTCCTTGAACCCAGGAGCTCAAGATCAGCCTGGGCAACAAAGCAAGACCCTGTCTCTACAAAAAATAGAAAAATTAGCCAGGTATGGTGGTATGCACCTGTAGTCCCAGCTACTTACTCAGGAGGCTGAGGCACAGGATCACTTGAGCCCCGGTTTGATGCTGCAGTGAGCTGAGATTGTCCCACTGCATTCCAACTGGGGCTCAACTGAATGAACCCTGTCTCAAAAAAAAAGTTGGCCAGGCTCAGTGGCTCGGTTTATAATCCTAGCACTTTGGGAGGCCTAAGTGAGAGAATTGCTTGAGCACAGGAGTTCAAGACCAGCCTGGGCAACTTGGCAAGACCTTTTCTCTATAATACATCAAAAAATTAGCTGGGTATGGTGTTGTGTGCCTGTAGTTCCAGCTACTTGGAAGGCTCAGGTGGAAGGATCACCTGAGCCCAGCAGGTCCAGGCTGCAGTGGCCTTAAGCATGCCACTGCACTGCAGCCTGTGCAACAGGGTGAGACTCCAACTCAAAAAAAAAAAAAAAGATAACATGTTAAGCCAGACACAGTGGCTCAGGCCTATAATCCCAGCACCTTGGGAGGCTGAGGTGAGAGGATGGCCTGAGCCCAGGGGCTCAAGACCAGCCTGGCAACTTGGCAAGACTTTGTCTCTACAATACATCAAAAAATTAGCCGGGCGTGGTGGCACACAAGTAGTTCCAGTTACTTGGAAGGCTGAGGAGGAAGAATCAACTGAGCCCAGCAGGTTGAAACTGTGGTGGCTGTGAGGGTGTCACTGCACTCCAGCCTGGGCGACAGAGTGAGACTCTGGCTCAAAAAAAAAAAAAAAAGAAATACATTAAAAGAGTTGAGGAAGTCAGGCACAGTGACTCATGCCTGTACTCCCACCACTTTGGAAGGGCAAGGTGAAAGGATCACCTGAATCCAGAAGTTTCAGACCAACCTGGACAACATAGTGAGACTTCACCTCTAAGAAAAAAATTTTTTAAAAAATTAGCCAGGTGTGGTGGTGCATACCTGTAGTTCCAGCTACTTGAGAGGCTAAGATGGGAAGATCACCTGAGTCCAGGATGTCGAGGCTGCCATGAGACGGGATCATGCCATTGCACTCCAGCCTGGGTGACAGAGTGAGACCCTGTCTCAAAAACAAAAATAAATAAAGAGTTGAGGAAATTGTGAAGTAATTCAAAAATATTTTCTATGGATTTCCAGATTGAAAGGGCCCACTGGGTATCTAATACAATAAATGAGAATAGACCTACATCATGACTTGCCATTGTGAGACAAAGACAAGATTCTATAAGCCTCCAGAGGGGAAATAAACCAGTCCCATATAGCAGATCAAGGATCAGAATGGTTTTAATCTCCTCAAAAGCAACACTAGAAGGAGAGGAGAAGGGAGGAGTGCCTTCAAAATTCTGAAAGGTAATGATTTCCAACCCAGGACTCCATACCTTGTTACACCATCAGGCAGTTTCTTTCACCCATGCCGGCTCTGGTATGTCTCCCTTTCTTTTCTCCCTTCTTTAATAAACTCAATTTAAAAACCTAAAAAAAATAAATAAGTAGGCTCAAGCCTGTAATCCTAGCACTTTGGGAGGCTGAGGCAAGTGGATTGCTTGAGGCCTGCAGGTTTGAGACCAACCCGGGCAACTTGACAAGACCTCGTCTCTACAATAAATAACAAATTACATGGGTGTGGTAGCGCGCGCCTGTAGCTCTGCCTACTTGGAAGGCTGAGGTGGAAGGATCGCCAGAGCCCAGCAGGTCGAGGCTGGGGTGACCGTGAGCGTGCCATTGCACTCCAGCCTGGGCGACACAGTGAGACTCCACCTATTTTTTTTTAGGAGGACTCTACCTACTTAAAAAAAAAAAAAATAGGCGGAGTCCCACTCTGTCGCCCAGGCTGGAGTGCAGTGGCAAATTCATGGCCACCGCAGCCTCAACCTCCTGGGCTCAGGCAATCTTTCTGCTTCAGCCTTGCAAGTAGCTGGAACTACAGGCATGACCATCACACCTGGCTAATTTTTAAATTTAATGTAGAGACGAGGTCTCGCCAAGTTGCCTGGGCTGGTTTTGAACCCATGGATTCAGGCAATCCTCTCACCCCAGCTTCCCAATTATAGGCATGAGCCACCGTGCCGAGCCTAAAATATTTACTTCTAATGCATTCTTTCATAAGAAGCTATTGGCAGATCTGATCTACCAAAACTGGAGGGTAAACAAAGATAAAGAAAGTTATGGAATTCAGGAAACAGCAAGGCCAAAATGGGAGAGAAGCAAAAAGAATCCCCGAAAGGAGGGAGAAGGAATATTCTAGGAAGACAATTGTGCACAGAGGCCACCTATCCAGAATGGGGCAGATTGACTCAACAAAGAGATATATTTAAGGCTACTGTCATCAATAACTGCTATTGCACGCACGGTGGCTCACCCAGCTCTTTGGGAGGCTGATGCAGGAGGGTCACTTGAGGCCAGAAGATTGAGATCAGCCAGGGCAACACAGTAAGACTACAACTCCACCAAAAAAAAAAAAAAAAAAAAAAATTTGCCAGGCATGGTAGCTCACGCCTGTAATCCCAGCAGTTTAGGAGGCTGAGGTGGGAAGACCACTTGTCTCAGGAATTCCAGACCAGCACAGACAACATCCCGAGACCCTGTCTCCACAAAATATTTAAAAATTATCTGGGTGTTGACCTGCTGTGGTGGCTCACACCTGTAATCTCAGCACTTTGGGAGACCTAGGAGAGAGGCTGCCTGAGTCCAGGGGTTCGAGACCAGCCTGGGCAACTTGGCAAGACCTCATCTTTACAATAAATCAAAAAATTAGCTGGGTGTGATGGTGTGCACCTGTAGTCTCAGCTACTTGGGAGGCTGAGGAGGAAGGATTGCCTGAGTCCAGGAGGTCAAAGCTGCGATGAGCTGTGATCGTGCCACTGCACTCTAGCCTGAGTGACAGAGAAAGACTCCAACTCAATAAAGAAACAAATAAATACAAATAAGCCAGGTGTCATGTTGTGTGCCTGCAGCACTAGTTACTCAGGGAGGCTGAAATGGGAGGGTCGCTTGAGCCTGGGAGTTTCAGGTTGCAGTGAGCTATGACCTATTAAGTGACAGAGTTTTTAAGGGTGTGTCATAAGATTCTAGATACATACAAGGAGTGTCCATCACATTCATCTGTTCCCATTTTGGCCACCAATGTCACTGCTAAGGACCCCTTTGGGGATCCTGGCCCAGGTTGGAACTCACCAACACTGATATCCTTGCCAACTTGTAGCTGCCTTAAAGTGACAGAGCAATTCTTGAAAATTCATAGTGTAACAAAGTGCAGCTGTATAATTCAAAGAAGGGTAGAAAAGACCCATGTCCTCTACCTTGTCACATGGTGTCATCCAGGCCCCTGCTTGAGTCTTCGAATAACACATTTAAAAAGTTTTAACCTCAGCCTGGCGTGGTAGCGCCTGCCTGTAATTCCGGCTACTCGGAAGGCTGAGGTGGAAGGATCGCCGGAGCCCAGCAGGTCGAGGCTGCGGTGGCCGGGAGCGGCTACTGCACTCCAGTCTGGGCGACAGAGTGAGACTCAAAAAAAAATAATAATAATAATATCTATCTGGAAAGGTTGTGGTAACAGCTTAAAATCCAGTACTTGTTGCAAGCTTTTTTTAGCATGGTGCCCAAATAGTAAGCACTTAATAAATGGTAACAATTATTATCATTTGTAGGCCACCTACCTCATCAGGCATATCTGATAAGGACTGAATTTCAAGAGTGGCCCCAATTTAAGGTCAATCTAGAGCCTACAACACTATTATGACGGTTTTTTTTTTTTTTTTTTGAGTTGGAGTCTCACTCTGTCACCCAACTGGAGTGCAGTGGCCGCTCCCGGCCACCGCAGCCTCGATCTGCTGGGCTCCGGTGATCCTTCCGCCTCAGCCTTCCAATAGCTGGAACTACAGGCGCACGCTACCACACCCGGCTAGTTTTTGATTTATTGTAGAGATGAGGTCTCGCCAAGTTGCCCAGGCGGGTCTCGAACCCGCAGGCTCAGGCAATCCACTCACCTCAACCTCCCAAAGGTGCGGGATTACAGGCTGAGCCACCAAGCCTGGCTCTTTTTTTTTTTTTTTTGAGTTAGAGTCTCATTTTGTTGCCCAGGCTGGAGTGCAGTGGCATACTACGACCACCCCAGCGTTGATCTGCGGGGCTCCAGCGATCCTTCCTCCTCAGTCTTCAAGGTAGCTGGAACTACAGATGTGCGCTATCACACCTGGCTTATTTTTTTATTTTCTGTAGAGTCGAGGTCTCACCAAGTTGCCCAGGCTGGTCTCGAACCCCTGAGCTCAGACTATCCTCTCACCTCAGCCTCCCAAAGTGCTGGGATTACAGGCTTGAGCCACCGTGCCCGGCCTGATTTTTTAAAAATTAATTATTATTATTAATTATTAATTAATTATTATTATTTTTTGAGTCGGCGTCACCCAGGCTGGAGTGCAGGGTATGGTCATGGCCACCCCAGCACTGACTTGCTGATGATCCTTCCAGCTCAGCCTTCCAAGTAGCCAAAATTACAGGCACGTGCTACCATGCCAGGCTAATTTTTTATTTATTGTACAGACAAGGTCTCGCCAAATTGCCCAGGCTGGTCTCGAACCCGCGGGCTCAGGCAATCTACTTGGTTCAGCCTCCCCAAGTGCTGGGATTACAGGCTGAGCCACTGAGCCCAGTCAGAATCAATTTTCTTATATGGCTCTTATATAGATTTTAACCTTTTTTTTTGAGTTGGAGTCTCACTCTGTCGCCCAAACTGGAGTTCAGTGGCCGCTCCCACCAACCGCAGCCTCGACCTGCTGGGCTCCGGCGATCCTTCCACCTCAGCCTTCCAAGTAGCTGGAATTACAGGCACGTGCTACCATGCCCGGCTAATTTTTTGATTTATTGTAGAGACGAGGTCTTGCCAAGTTGCCCAGGCGGGTCTCAAACCCGTGGGCTCAGACAATCCATTCACTTCGGCCTTCCAAAGTGCTGGGATTACAGGCTGAGCCACTGAGCCCAGTCCAACAACTACTCTTAAGGAACATTTAGGTTGTTTCAAGATTTTTTTATTGTAAAGACGAGGTCTCACCAATTTGCCCAGGCTGGTCTCAAACTCTGGGCTCAGGCAATCCTCTCACCTCAGCCTCCCAAAGTGCTGGGATTATAGGCATGAGCCACTGTGCCCAGGCTCAAGATTTTTATGATTATAAAATGCAAGTAGTTTTTTCCATATTGTAGGTTATTTCCTCAGCCTAGACTGTCTGGTCGAAGGGTATGACATTTACTTCCAAATTGCTTTCCTATGGGTTTTCACTAATTTATAACGCTGCCAGAAATATGAGAACATCCATTTTACTACACTTTATTTATTCTACTTTATTTTATTTTTATTTTTTGAGTTGGAGTCTCATTCTGTCACTCAGGCTGTAGTGCAGTGGCATGCTCACGGCTACCACAGCCTCGACTTGCTGGATTCAGGTGATCCTTCTGCCTCAGCCTTCCAAGTAGCTGGAACTACAGGCACATGCTACCACATTTGGCTAATTTTTTGATTTATTGTAGAGATGAGGTCTCACCAAGTTGCCCAGGCTGGTCTCAAACCCATGGGCTCAAGTAATCATCTCACCTCTGCGTCCCAAAATGCTGGGATTATAGGCAGGAGCCACCATGCCCAGCCCTGTTAGTGTGTATGTGTGTTTGTCAGAGTCTCACTCTGTTGCCCAGGCTGGAGTGCAGTGGGATGCTCATGCCTGCCTTGGGCTCAGGGGAGCCTTCTGCCTCAGTCTTTCAAGTAGAGACAAGGTGTTGTCATGTTGCTCAGGCTGGTCTTGAACCCATAGGCCCAGGCAATCCTCTTGCCTCTGCTTCCCAAAATGCTGGGATTACAGGCATGAGTCACCACGCCAGGTCCATTTTTCTATACTTTTTTTTTTTTTTTTACCTGCACAGTCTGTTTATTGCAGCATTATTCACAATAGCAAAAACATAGAACCCACTGTGCTATGCATCAAAAGAGGATTCGATTTTTAAAAATGTGGTACATATACACGATGGAATATTATGCAGCCATAAATAAGGACAAAATTATGAACTTCACAGCAACTTGGACGGACTTAGTTCTATATAATACTGAGTGATCTATCACAGAAACAAAGAACTGAGTATCACATGTTCTCACTCACAAGTGGACCTTGAACAATTATTTTAATACTATAAAAAAAGGATTGGCAGTAGTGGGAATCTGCCAGGGGAGGGGGGCACACCTCATCAACAAGGGCACCTGCATAATGAACATTTATATATCTAACCCTGAATTGGACCCCACTTTTTTTTTTTTTTTTTTGAGTTGGAGTCTCACCCTGTCGCCCAGACTGGAGTGCAGTGGCCGCTCCCGGCCACTGCAGCCTCGACCTGCTGGGTTCCAGCGATCCTTCTGCCTCAGCCTTCCAAGTAGCTGGAACTACAGGTGCGCGCTATCACACCTGGCTAGTTTTTTTAAATTTATTGTAGAGATGAGGTCTCACCAAGTTTCCCAGGTGGGTCTCAAACCCACGGGCTCAGGCAATCCACTCACCTCAGCCTCCCAAAGGCGCGGGATTACAGGCTGAGCCATTGAGCTTGGCTATGTACCCCACATTGTTTTTTTTTTTTGAGTTGGCGTCTCACTCTGTCGTCCAGACTGGAGTGCAATGGCCGCTCCCGGCCACCGCAGCCTCACCTGCTGGGCTCCCGCGATCTTCCGCTCCTCAGCTTCCAAGTAGCTGGAATTACAGGCATTTGTACCACGCCCGGCTGATTTTTTTATTTATTGTAGAGATGAGGTCTCGCTGCCCAGGCGGGTCTTGAACCCGCGGGCTCAGGCAATCCACTCACCTCAGCCTCCCAAAGACGCGGGATTACAGGCTGAGCCACCGAGCCCGCTGTACCCCACATTTTTAAAGTAAAAATTTTTTTAAAAGAAAATTAATCCCAAAATACTGTTTCCCAACAGAACATTTAGAATATTTAAGAAGAATTTAAAATTTGTGGATCATTAGCTCAGTACTAGTGAGTCAAAAATTGATGGCAGCAATTGGATTCTAGGTGTAGGAAACATTATTTCATACCCCTAAATTTCTGAACCTACCATTAATATGGAGTGAAGGCCATAGATCATTTCATAGGCATGCACTACCACGCCCAGATAATTTTTTTATTTTTATTGTAGAGACGCGGTCTCACCAAGTTGCCTGGGCTGGTCTTGAACCTGCAGGCTCAGGCCTCTTGCCTCAGCCTCCCAAAGTGCCCAGCCTCCCAAAGTGCTGGGATTACAGGTTGAGCCACCGAGCCCGGCCAATTTCCTTAATGATTTCCAACAAATCATTAAGTTTTCTTTAACAGCAGGGATCTGAAGCTGATTTGTGCAAAGTAGAAATTCACAGAAAATATTCTACCAAGGAAGAACATAAAATCCTTAGAATGAAATAGAAACTGTGTGTTGAAATTGTCCTCACCCAGGGAAACCAGGTTTCTGTGATTCTCTAACATCACATTCCTGTACAAAAACTGCTGAGCAGGGTCCAGGCATTTCCATTCCTCCAGAGACAATTCCATGGCCACATCCCTGAGTATCAACAGTCCCTCCAATAGGAATCTTGGGTATCCATGCCTTCCTATGTTCCACAGTCACAAGAGAACATGTTTAATACCGCAGGCCACAAATTCATGTTGAGAACTGTTCATGGCAGCTAAGAAGCCTGAGAACTAGCCATGTATTTCTCCTCCTCCTCCTCCTTCTCTGGGTTTTCCTCTCAGGCAAGATTATCTTTACAACTCACATCATTTTCTGGCTTCTGGATGTTCCAGCATCCTCTTTTAAGTTATTTCAGGACCTGCATGTCACAGGGGGACAGAATCTGAAGCAAACACGAAACGACTCAGCACTGTCCCATTTTACTGCACTTTTTAAAGGACTGGGTATCACAGTTTTAATGAATTAGAAGCTAGAAAAATATTTCATATAAACTGATTTTGAAATCAATTGGTTTGATGTCTCTCCCACCAAAATCCAAAAAGTTATTTGAACAATAGTAAATTTTTTTGATATAAGTATGTAGTTTCCCAAGACAAACTTTGAAGGGAACTACTTATTTATATGTTTATCTTCTGATATATTTGTTTGTTTTTCTAAATTAGTCTCATCAGTTCACATTTACACACCAAGGAAAAACACAGAAATAATGACAGTCAACTTGGCAGAAGGCCAGTGTGGTGACTCACATCCTGTCCACCTCTAGAGCTCAGTGTAGATTCTATATTGTTGCTTCCAGCTGTAAGCCTAAGGGCATCCTGGGATCCTCTCCCCTCTGAAAAGAAGGTGGATACCTTTCAAAGCTGATGAAGAAGGCTGACTACTCCCCACATTGGTAAACTGGCAGCATGGGCTAAAAAGCAGGACACAGGCAAGGTGGAAAATCCCGGACATCCTTATTCTTCTACTAAAGCAGCCATCTTTTCCTGTTTTTTTTTGTTTTTGTTTTTGTTTTGTTTTGTTTGAGACGAGGTCTTGCTATGCTGCCTAGGCTGGTCTCAAACTCCTGGACTCAAGCAATCCACCTGCCTTGGCCTCCCAAAGTGCTGCGATTACAAGTGTGAGCCACTGTGTCTGCCTTTTTCTTTTTTAAAAAATACTGCTATGATATTTTAAGTTACACAAGAAATATGCATTCATCATAAGAAAAGAGAGGCAAGCTGGGCATGGTAGCTCACACCTGTAATCCTATCACTTTGGGAGACAGAGGCGAGAGGATTGCCTAAGTTCAGGGGTTCGAGATCAGCCTGGGCAACTTGGTGAGACCTCATCTCATACAATAAATCAAAAAATTTGCTGGGTGTAGTGACATGCACCTGTAGTTCCAGCTACTTGAAATGCTGTGGCAGAAGGATCGCCTGAGACAAGCAGGTCGAGGCTGCATGACCGTGAGCGTGCCACTGCATCCAGCCTTCAGTGACAGTGAGACTCCGACTCAAAAAAAAAAAAAAAAGAATAAAAATGTCAGCATGTTACCAACACCAAGCAATAACTATTAACACTTTGAAGTATTTACTTTCAGATCATTTTGTCTATGTACATGTTTTATAAAGAAAAAGCATACTGCACACATTGTTTTTAAACTTATAATATTAATTACAGCTTATATTTACATAATACTATGGACTATGCTAAATTTTTTTTTTTTAGTTGGAGTCTCACTCTTGTCACCCAGGCTGGAGGGCAGTGGCACGCTCATGGCCACCGCCACCTCAACCTGCTGGGCTCAGGTGAGCCTTCCGCCTCAGCCTTCCAAGTAGCTCACTTGTAATCCAGGGGCTCACTTGTTATCCCCAGCACTTTGGGAGGTGAAGGTGGGAGGATTACTTGAGTCCAAGAGTTCTTGAGACCAGCCTGGGCAACAAGTGAGACCTTGTCTTTACAAAAAAAGAAAAAAACTAGCCAGACATGATGGCACATACCTGTAGTGTCGGCTACTCCAGAGGGTGAGATGGAAGGATCATCTGAGCCCAGGAGACTGAGGCTGCAGTGAGCAGTGATGGTGCCACTGCATTCACATTCCAGCCTAGATGACAGAGTGAGATGCAAACTAAAAAAAAAGTCTCATGATAACCCTATAAGAAAGACAATATTGGCTGGGCACGGTGGCTGAAGTCTGTAATCCCAGTACTCTGGGGAGCCGAGGCGAGAGGAATGCTTGAGCCTAGGGGTTCAAGATCAGTCTGGGCAACTTGGTGAGACCTCGTCTCTACAATAAAATCAAAAAAATTAGCCAGACATGGTAGTGTGTGCCTGTAGTTCCGGCTACTTGGAAGGTTTAGGCAGAAGGATGGCTTGAGCCAGCAGGTCGACGCTGGGGTGACCACGAGCGTGCCACTGCACTCCAGCCTGGGCAGTAGAGTGAGACTCCAACTCAAAAACAAACAAAAAAAGAAAGACAATATTAGTATTCCCATTTAATGATAAGGAGACTGAAGCAGAGGAGATAAGTAATTGCCTAAGGTCACATAGTTAACAAGTTAACTATCTGGAATATTTTTCCATGTCATTAAGTTCATTTCCATGAATTCATTTTGAATGGCATCAATATATTTTATTGTATGGATGAAGTATCATTTAATTATTTCATCCCCTTTTATTAGACATCGAGATTATTTCCATTTTTTGCTATCATATACATCAGGATGACTAACCTTAAACAAAAGCTTTGTGAACAGTCTTAGTTATTTTCTTAAACAAAGTGTCCTGAAGAACAGTTGCACTGATTTTTATTTCCTCCAAAAATGTGCTCCTTACTCCATGTTCTCCATTGACCCTGAATGTTATAAAATTTAACATTTTTACCTAGAGCAAGTTTTGTTGTTGTTGTTGTTGTTGTTTGTTTTTTTGAGTTGGAGTCTCACTCGGTCGCCCAGACTGGAGTGCAGTGGCCGCTCTGGCCACCGCAGCCTCGACCTGCTGGGCTCCGGCGATCCTCCGCTCAGCCTTCCAAGTAGCTAGAAATACAGGCACTCGCTACCACACCCAGATAATTTTTTTTATTTATTGTAGAGATGAGGTCTCGCTGCCCAGGCGGGTCTCGAACCCATGGGCTCAGGCAATCCACTCACCTCAGCCTCCCAAAGGCGTGAGATTACAGGCTGAGCCACCCAGCCCGGCGAGAGCAAGTTTTAAACATTCATTTATTCAGTTATGAGAAATACTTTAGAGCACTAATGTATGAGTGATTTCTCTAGAGTAAAAAGGCAAGGGTCTGAAATCTCCCCTCTCCATAATCTCCTCCTATTTCTTAACATACGTTGGGCCTCACGACTTGCACGCCAACTCACTGACCAGGAATGAGGAATGTTAGCCTCAGACAAAACAGCTTACATAGGCAAGATTCTTTTGGTCTACAAGTCAGCATTCACTAATTCACTCATTCATTCAACAAATATTTGAAAGATTATTATATGAGTAGTACCAAGCTAGATAGGGGTTATGGGGTTCATATTCACAGCAGTGCTAAATAAAAGAGTTAGCACAGTGACTGGCACATAATTGATCAATAAATCAGTATTTATGCCAAGCAGTGTGCTAAATGAGCTCATTTAATCTCTACAGTAATCTTTAGGAACAGGGTTCTATGATCATACTCATTTTGCAAACGAGATAACTAAGGCCCAGGGAGTAGCATTTACATTTGTACTCAAGATACCAAAGTCTGTGCTCTCTTTTTTTTTTTTTCCAGGCGGATTCTCACCCCATCACCCAGGCTGGAGTGCAGTGGCATAGTCACCGCCACCCCAGCATCGACCTGCTGTACTCCGGCGATCCTTCCGCCTCAGCCTTCCAAGTAGCCAGAACCTACAGGCATGCTACCATGCCCGGTTAATTTTTTTTAATTGTAGAGTCAAGGTCTTGCCAAGTTGCCTGGGCTGGTTTCAAACCCGTGGGCTCAGGCAATCCACTTTCCTCAGCCTCCCAAAGTACGAGGATTATAGGTTGAGCCACTGAGTCTGGCCTGGTCTGTGCTCTTAACCATTAAGCTATACTACAAAACACAGTTCCTTAACCCTTAGGAAACATACAGTCTTGTTAATAATACTAAAATTGAAAATAACTAACAGGTATTAAGCACTGTGTGCCAAGCACTCTGCTAGGCCTTCATGTATATTGATCATTTATGTGACAACTCTATGAAATAAGTGTTGTTATTATGCTTGTTTACAGATGAAAAAAATAGACTTTCTGGGAGTTTACATAACTTGTCCAAGATTCAAACAGTTAATAAATGGTAGAGTTAGAAGCCAAAATATATACACATAGAACGACTACACAGGGAAAATTATGAAATGCAAAATGAGTGATGCTACTTAGCTGCTGTCAAAAGTCAGAGGTCAGAGGAAAGACCTTCTTGTGGTTCAGGAGTGATCACAGAACGACAGAAAGGAAACATTCTGGTGACCTGTCAAGTTCTGTGTCAAAAGTCTTCCCACAGTTTAGCTTGTTGTTGTATCCTCCTGTAATGAAGGTATTACTATTATTCTCAATTTGACACATGAGGAAATGGATTCTCTGAGGTAATACAACATGACCCAGGTCATGCAGTTAGTAAGTGGCCTGGCTAAAATGGGAACCTACATTTATCTCTCCAGCCTGAGCTCTCAACCGCTGTGTTACATGCTGTCCACTGTTTGATCTGGATTTTTGGTTGTGTAGGAGTCATATAGGCAGAGATGTGTAGAAAAGGCAAAGGTAAAAGAGTATTATGAAAGACAATTACACAAGCAAAAGCATGGAGTTGCATCCAAGGAAAAGGCAGCAGACCTGTTTGTTCACTGCTAAAGATTAATACACTTCAGGCTGGGCATGGTGGCTCACACCTGTAATCCCAACATTTTGGGAGGCCAAGATGGGAGGATTGCTTGAGCCTAGGAGCTTGAGACCAGCCTAGACAACATAGCAAGACTTTGTCTCTACAAAAAATAAAAAATTTAGCCGGTCATGGTGACACGTGCCTGTAGTCTCAACAACTTGGGAGGCTGAGGAGGAAGGATCGCTTGAGCCCAGGAGGTCAAGACTATGGTGAGCTGTGATGTTGCCACTATACTCCAGCCTGGGCGACAGAGTGATACAGGAATAGAATGATGCTCAACAGCAGAAACTGTCAGTATAATTAACCACATTAATGAAAAAAGGGATTTTAAAAATTACATAATTTTTTCCATACTTCATAGACATACTTGATGCATTAGCATTAAGATCAGGACTAAGCTCATTATTGTTATTATTATTATTTTTGAATTGGAGTCTCGCTCTGTTGCCCAAGCTGGAGTGCATCAACCTGCTGGGCTCCAGCGATCCTTCCACCTCTTAGCCTTCCAAGTAGCCAGAACTACAGGCGCGTGCTACCACACCCGGCTAATTTTTGATTCATTGTAGAGACGAGGCCTCGCCAAGTTGCCTGGGCTGGTGTCGAACCTGCAGGTTCAGGCAAACCACTCTCCTCGGCCTCCCAAAGTGTTGGGATTACAGGCTTAGCCACCGAGCCTGGCCAGGACTAAGGTCATTATTAACACTAATGCTACCTAGAGTATTGGAGAGTCTGGTCAATCATTTTAGGTGAAAGAGGGTATGTGAAAATAGGAAGAGAAGAGATACAATTGCTTGCCAAATGATATGACAGTCTATATGGAAAAAAAAAACAGAATCAGCAGGCAAACTACTAGAATTATAGGAGAGTAATTAAGCAAATCTGAAAGAGCAAGAAAAAAAACTCACAAAAATCACGTGTTCAATACCAGGAATAATCATCTGAAAAATATAATAAAAATATACTATCAACAGCAGAAATTAAACCATCCTCATGGTATATTGCAGAGATTGGCAAACTTTTTTTGTACAGGACAAGACTATATATTTTCCACTTTGAGGGCCACATGGTCTTGATTGCAGCTACTCAAATCTGTTGGTGTAGTACAAAAGCTGCCATAGACAGTATTTAAATAAATGAATGCAGATGTGTTCCAATAAAAGTTTATTTACTTGCTGGGTGGGGTGGCTCATGCCTGTAATCCCAGCACTTTGGGATGCCAAAATGAGAGGATTGTCTGAGCTCGGGGGTTTGAGAGCAGCCTGGGCAACTTGGCAAGACCTCGTCTCTATAATAAATCAAAAAATCAGCTGGCATGGTTGCATGTGCCTGTAGCTCCAGCTGCTTGGAAGGCTGAGGCAGAAGGATTGCCTGAACCCAGCAGGTTGAGGCTGCAGTGGCCATGATCATGCCACTGCATTCCACCCTAAGTGACAAGTGAGACTCTGACTCAAAGAAAAAAAAACTATTTACAGCAGCAAGCTGGTATGCATGGGTGTAGTTTGCTGACTACAGCAACTACAGTTTATAGTAACTGGCCTAAAGGCAATGCCTAAGAAGTTTATTAAGAAAAAATTTAAACTCTATTCAGGGACATAAAAATACCTGAAAAAATGTCACACTTGGGGTAATCTTAAGAGTTTAAAGATTTTATTCACTGTCTAGCAAATATTCAGTGCTTACCATAGGACAGGCACTGTTTGGGGTGCTAGTGATACAGCAGGAAACAAAACAAAGCGCCTGCCCTTACTTATCTTACATTCTAGTAGAGAAGCAGTAAATAAAGTCAGGTAGTAATAAGTGCTATGAAAAAATTAAATAAGATCAAGGGATAAAGAATAGAAAATGATAGGGAATGAGTGTGCTACTAAATTTTGGGTGCCAGGGAAAGCTTCTCTGACATTTTAGCAGAGACTTGAAAGAGATGAAGGAAGTCAACCAGGCTGGGCTTAGTGGCTCAACCTGTAATCTCAGGCCTTTGGGAAGCTGAGGCGAGTGGATTGCCTGAGCCCACGGGTTTGAGACCAGTCCGGGTAATTTGGCAAGACCTCACCTCTACAATAAATCAAAAATTAGCCGGGCATGGTAGTGCACACCTGTAGTTCCAGCTACTTGGAAGGCTGAGGTGGAAGGATCGGCTGAGTCCAGCAGGTTGATGCTGAGGTGGCCATGAGCATGCCACTGCACTCTAGCCTGGGTGATGGAATGAGACTCTTCCATTAAAAAAAAAAAAAAAAAGCCAGCACTGAATTCTGGGGAGTGCTTCATGAAAAGAAGTTAGTTCTCTCCCATTTTTTTTTTTTTTTTTTTGAGTTGGAGTCTCACTCTGTCGCCCAGACTGGAGTACAGTGGCCACTCCCGGCCACCGCAGCCTCGACCTGCTGGGCTCCGGCGATCCTTACACCTCAGCCTTCCAAATAGCTGGAATTACAGGCATGCGCTACCATGCCCGGCTGATTTTTTGATTTATTGTAGAGATGAGGTCTTGCTGCCCAGGCGGGTCTCGAACCCGCGGGCTCAGGCAATCCACTCACCTCAGCCTCCCAAAGGCACGGGATTACAGGCTGAGCCACCGAGCCCGGCTCTCTCCCATATTAATCTACACATAATTCAATGAAATTCCAATAAAATTCCAGTAGAAATGCTGAGAAACTAAAATTTGCTCTAAACAAATATGAGGCCAGGTATGGTGGCTCACACCTGTAATTCCAGCACTTTTGGAAGCTGAGGCAAGAGGACTGCCTGAGCCCAAGGGTTCAAGAACAGCCCGGACAATATAGCAAGATCTCATCTCTACAATAAATCAAAAAATTAGCCAGGCATGGTGGCACATGCCTGTAGTTCCAGCTACTTGGAAGGATAAGGTGGAAGAATTGCCTTAGCCCAGCAGGTTGAGGCTGTGGTAGCTGTGAGTATGACACTGCACTCCAGCCTGGGTGACAGAGTGAAACTCCAACTCAAAAACAAACAAACAAATAAAACAAATATGAAAAAATAAAGGACTATGAAAGTTAAGTACTTTTTTTTGAGATGGAGTCTCATTCTGTTGCCCAGGCTGAAGTGTGGTGGCATGCTCACAAGCCACTGCAGGCTTGACTTGCTAGGCTCAGGTGATTCTTCTACCTCAGCCTTCCAAGTAGCTGGAACTACAGGCACATGCCAACAAGATCAGCTACTTTTTTATTTACTGTAGAGATGAGGTCTCACCAAGTTGCCCAGGCTGGTCTCGAACCTGCAGACTCAGGCAATCCTCTCACCTCAGCTTCCCAAAGTGCTGAGATTATAGTCGTGAGCCACCATATCGGCTACTCTTTTTTTTTTTTTAAAGAGACAGAATCTTACTCTGTTGCCAGGCTGGAATGCAGTGACTAGATCATAACTCATTGCAGCCTTAAACTTCTGGGTTCAGGCAATTCTCCTATCTTAGCCTCCCAAGTAGCTGGGATTATGGCTTGAGCCACCACGCCCAGCTGCTGTGTATATTCTAAGGATAAAAAAGTAGGAGTACTTGCCCTACTGGTAGAACTGGCTCTACCACAAAGCCTCAGTAATAAAAACATTGTGTTGCTGGCACTGAAACAAAGAAACAGACCAATGAAACAGAATGGAGAGCTTAAAAATAAAGTATATACATGGAAACATAATACGTGACAAGGTGACACCACAAAGCACTGAGAAGATTGTTTTTTAGATGGTGATGGAAAAACTGTTTCACTGTAGGAAGAAGAAAGTTGGATTTTTTTACTTGAAAACATATAGAAGACAGACTCCAAATGGATTAGAGACCTAAATGTGAAAGTTAAAACTTTAAAGCCAATATAAGAAAATGTAAGCCGGGCTCGGTGGCTCAGCCTGTAAACCCGCGCCTTTGGGAGGCTGACGTGAGTGGATTGCCCGACTCCGCGGGTTCGAGACCCGCCTGGGCAGCAAGACCTCATCTCTACAATAAATCAAAAATCAGCCGGGTGTGGTAGCGCGCGCCTGTAATTCTGGCTACTTGGAAGGCTGAGGTGGAAGGATCGCCGGAGCCCAGTGGGTCGAGGCTGCGGTGGCCGGGAGCGGCCACTGCACTCCAGTCTGGGCAACAGAGTGAGACTCCAACTCAAAAAAAAAAAAAAAAAAGAAAGAAAATGTAGAAAAATGTATTTTACTTAGCGGGAAATGAAGGTTTTCTAACAAGACTCCAAGTCACGAGGTCAAAATTTAGGACAGTTGCTTAATTAATGACATTGCAAAGTTAAGAGGAAGGTAACAGACTGAGAGAAGATATTTGCAATGTTTAAAATAAAGAATTATCTGGGCATGGTGACTCATGCCTGTAATCCCAACACTTTGGGAGGCAGAGGCAGGAGGATTACTTGAGACTAAACTGGGCAACATAATGAGACCTCATCTCTCCAAAAAAAAAAAATTAGCCAGGTATGGTGGCGTACACCTGTAGACCTACCTACTCAGAAATCTGAGGTGGAAAAGTCACTTGAACCCAGGAATTCAAGGTTGCAGTGAGCTATGATTGCACCACTGCACTCCAGCCTGGGTGACAGAGTGATACCCTGTCTCAAAAATAAACAAGATAGCAAAGGGTTAATTTCTAGAATATATAAGGATTCCTGCAAAACAATAAGACAGGAAATTAAATAGAAAAAAAGGGCAAAAAATAGAAATACCTTAGTTTCACATACTAAAAAAGTCCATATAATACTGTCACATACAAAATACTGTCACATACAGAAAAAGCAAATGAAAAAAGGCTTAAATTTAATTATAATCAGAGAAATGCAAATCAAAACAGTCAAGAGCTGCCACCTCACATCCATCAAAATGACAAAATTTAGAAAGATGGCTAACTACAAGGACTGGTAAGGATGTGGATGTGAGTTCTTGTCTACTGGCTGGGCGTGGTGGCACACTCCTATGGTTCCAGCTACTTGGAAGGCTGAATCAGAAGGATCACCTGAGTCCAGCAGGTCGAGGCTGCAGTGATCACGACCATGCCACTCCACTGCAGCCTGAGCAACAGAGTGAGACTCTGACTCAGAAAAAAAAAAGAGTTAAAGGGAATCTAGGTGTTAGGGTGGAGGGGGTGCTGACAGGCTGGTGCCATGGGAATGAAGCAAAGAACTGCTCAGAAGTTAGATTGGAAAATACAGTCAATTTAGAAAATAGATTGGAGAGTGAAAGAGGGTAGGTTCACCTCCCTGAGACTGGGAGCGGGCCAAAGCTTAAAGGAAGCATGGCAGCCGGGCTCGGCGGCTCAGCCTGTAATCCCGCGCCTTTGGGAGGCTGAGGTGAGTGGATGGCCTGAGCCTGCGGGTTCGAGACCCGCCTGGGCAGCGAGACCTCATCTCTACAATAAATCAAAAAATCAGTCGGGCGTGGTAGCGCGCACCTGTAGTTTCAGCTACTCGGAAGGCTGAGGCGGAAGGATCGCCCGAGCCCAGCAGGCCGAGGCTGCGATGGCCGGGAGCGGCCACTGCACTCCAGTCTGGGTGACAGAGTGAGACTCCAACTCAAAAAAAAAAAAAAAGAAAGCATGGCAGCCGCTGCTTAAGGTTGAATGCTTTTTAAATGTTTCCTTTGATGCAGGCAAGTCATTAAGGTGATTGGGTGTTTCATGTCATCACGAAGAGACAGGTAAGCACAGGAACTGTTGCCCCCAAGATGGGGTCTGTCTCTGACCTCCATTACAACTGGATGGATGGGCGGGCCAGCCACATAGATGAGAGGGGCAGATCCCATAGCTGGAAGACAAATGCTTCAGGAGCTGTTAATCAAAATGTCTTGTGACTTGCCCAGGGTTCAAGGAAAGGCTTATTGTCCTGTAGAGCTTGAGGAGACCAGAGAAATTCCATTTTGCGCTCTGTGTCCTTTCACTAGGCTTCTATCATCAAGAGACTGAAAGAGTTAAATATGATAGTTGAATATGATACACAGTGGTTGTGTGCCTGGATTCTGGAGATGGACTGCCTGATTTGAAATTCAGCTTCTAGCCAGGCGTGCAGTGGCTCACGCTTATAATTCTGGCACTTTGGGAGCTGAGGTGAGAGGACTGCCTGAGCCTACAGGTTTGAGACCAGCCTGGGCAACTTGGCGAGACCTCATCTCTCAATAAATCAAAAACTTAGCCGGGCGTGGTAGTGCAAACCCGTAGTTCCAGTTACTTGGAAGACTGAGGCGGAAGGATCACCTGAGCCCAGCAGGTCGAGGCTGCGGTGGTCTTGAGTGTGCCACTGCACTCCAGCCTGGGTGGCAGAGTGAGACTCTGACTCAAAAGAAAAGTAAGAAAAGGAACAAAATGTGTAGCACAATATCACTTATTGCATTATAAATTTGTGCCAGGCACTTAGAACAAATGGGCTGGCCTGCTGGCCCTTAAAGAGGAACACCATCTCAGGGTCAAGGAAGGTCTCAAACCACAAAGGTGGGGAGGACTTCCAAACTGTAATCTAAAATACTTCCTAGCTGGACTCGGTGGCTCAGCCTTTAATCCCGTGCCTTTGGGAGGCTGAGGTGAGTGGATTGCCTGAGCCCTCAGGTTCGAGACCCTCCTGGGCAGCGAGACCTCATCTCTACAATAAATCAAAAAATCAGCCTGGCGTGGTAGCGCATGCCTGTAATTCCAGCTACTTGGAAAGCTGAGGCAGAAGGACCGCCGGAGCCCAGCAGGTCGAGGCTGCGGTGGCCGGGAGCGGCCACTGCGCTCCAGTCTGGGCGACACAGTGAGACTCCAACTCAAAATAAATAAATAAATAAATAAATACTTCCTGAAGAGAGAAAAAGCACCACTGAGTCCCATCTTTCACTCTGGGTCACAGAATTAGCAAACTATGGAGAGTTTGTTTGGAGGCTGTATCAGGGGAGCATAGCTGCTCGTATACCCTTGACTAAAGATCCAAGAATGGATGTTCTCTTCGACCCAGCATGCAGCTTCAGGAGGGATGCGCATATATCAGTGAGGGAGGAGGGGGAACACCCATCTAACCAGCCAGATAAGCCAAATCAACCCTGGGGACCATAGGGTGACAGGTGTTACAGCCAGATCACCCTCACATCCAGAATTAGCAAAATGTTGAAAAAACTTAAATGAAAAACCAAAAGTTTAATGTAGTTTAATGAATTGAACATATTCACATGCCTCTACTTATTTTACAAGACAGGCATTACAAACATACATTGAACATATTAGAGCGTGGGCCTATAACACAGAGGGAATGAGAGTAGAATTTAGAAATAAAAGGGAAAACGACAAGACGGCCTTGCCTGAATCATTACTGTATACTGTGAAAGGAGATGTGAGATTTACTCACTTCTGTTTAATTCAGCAAGACTGAAAAAAATAATGTACTCCCTTCTGCAATCTGCAATGCGGGGTGGTAGGGGTGAAGGGAACTGGTTTAGAAATCAGTAGGGGAAAGTCCAGAATAGCGTCTCAGAGCTGGTAGAACATCAATCTAACCAAGTTGGGAGACATCTCATCTTGGGGTTTATCATTAGGTGAGATAATACCATCCTCACTGCTTAAGGCAGTTTTGGATAGGTTTTCTGTTACTCACAGCCCCAAAAAAGGATGCTTTGATCATATCATCTTTCAAGTGTCAAACTGAGATCAAAGAGAATTAAGAGCTATCCAATGCAGCTCAACTGAGATGATAATTAAGTGGAGGTTCCAGAAGGGAATGAAAATTCGAAGTAACCTACACTTTTTAGCAAACTACACTCTCTCCAGAATATTGAAAAACCCTACCTACTACAAGTATTAAAAGTCAACATTTATCCACTAAGAATTGTTACTTTTGCTAGGGGCAGTGGCTCATGCCTGTAATCCCAGCATTTTGGGAGGCCAAGGTGAGAGGATTGCTTGAGCCCACGGGTTTGAGATCAGCCTGGGCAACTTGGCGAGACCTCATCTCAACAATAAATCAAAAAATTAGCTGGGTGCGGTGGTGTGTGCCTGTAGTTCCAGCTACTTGGAAGGCTGAGGTGGAAGGATACCCTGAACCCAGCAAGTCGAGGCTGCTGTGGCCGTGAGCGTGCCACTACAATCCAGCCTGGAGGACAGAGTGAGACTCCGACTCAAAAAAAACAAAAAAATTAGCCAAGGTGTGCTGGTGCGACCTGTGAGGTGGAAGGATTGTCTGAGCCCAGCAGGTGGAGGCTGTGGTGGCTGTGAGCATGCCACTGCACTCCAGTCTGGGTGACAGAGTGAGACTATGTCTCAAAAAAGTAAAAAAATAAATAAAATAAAAAAATTAAAACCAATTATCATTTACCATCAAATGAGAAAAAGGAAATTTCATGGTAACACCCAGTGTTGGCAACTTCATTTACAGCCAATAAGAGTGAAACTGAAGGCCAGGCAAGGTGACTCAGTTTGTAATCCCAGCACTTTGGGAAGCTGAGACAAGTGGATTACCTGAGCCTGTAGGTTCGAGACCAGCCTGGTCAACTTGGCAAGGCCTTGTCTCTATAATAAAAATCACAAAAACTGACCAGGCATAGTAGAGTACGTCTGTAGTTCCAGCTACTTGAAGGGCTGAGGCAGAGGGATCGCCTGAACCCAGCGGGTCGAGGCTGCAGTGACCATGGGCATGCCACTGCACTCCAGCCTGGGTGAAAAGAGTGAGATTCCAACTCAAAAAAAAAGAGTGAAACTGGGATATTTCTGGATGATATTTGCAATGCATGGCAGAAGTCTTAAAATAGTTTATGCCCTCTTACTCAGTAACTCCCTAGAATTTATCGTAAAGAATAATCATAAGCCGGGTTTGGTGGCTCAGCCTGTAATCCCACACCTTTGGGAGGCTGAGGTGAGTGGATTGCCTGAGCCCGCGGGTTCGAGACCCACCTGGGCAGTAAGACCTCATCTCTACAATAAATCAAAAAAGTCAGCTGGGCGTGGTAGCACATGCCTGTAATGCCGGCTACTTGGAAGGCTGAGGCGGAAGGATCGCCGGAACCCGGCAGGTTGAGGCTGCGGTGGCCTGGAGCATGCCACTGCACTCCAGTCTGGGCGACAGAGTGAGACTCCAACTCAAAAAACAAAACAAAACAAAACAAAACACACACACACACACACACACACACACACACACAAAGCTAGGAATTATCATTTTTATGCTCCAACTGGTAATGAATCCACCCCAAATTAGAAGGGTAAGGGAATAAAGCATTAGAATTATACAGTAATTTCTCTTCACAGTTTTTATTACCATAAAACACAGGCTCACTGCCTCTACGTCGCAAACCTTATACACAAATTCCAAAAAATTACAAGATTTTTTTTCCTTTTTCTTTTCTTTTTTTTTGAGTTGGAGTCTCACTCTGTCGCCCAGACTGGAGTGTAGTGGCCGCTTCCGGCCACCGCAGCCTCGACCTGCTGGACTCCAGCAATCCTTCCTCCTCGGCCTTCTGAGTAGCCGGAATTACAGGCATGCACTACCATGCCCGGCTGATTTTTTGATTTATTGTAGAGATGAGGTCTCGCTGCCCAGGTGGGTCTCAAACCCGCGGGCTCAGGCAATCCACTCACCTCAGCCTCCCAAAGGCGCGGGATTACAGGTTGAGCCACCAAGCCCGGCTTAGATTTTTTTTTCCTAAAAGCTGATTTATTCCAGTTTTCCTTCATTAGGCAGAAGGATTACATAGATTCTCCACGTTATCCTGAGCCTTCTACAGAAAGGCTGTCATGAAAGTGAAATTCCCACATGAAGAAAACAGTGCAAAGAACCACACTAAATTCTCCCCGTCCTCTATCCTGAAGGAAGAATGCCTGGCTGGCAATGGTGACATGGGTAATTTAAGACATCTTTTCCTAAGAAGCGAAGACAGGTCCCAAAGGTGGATAGACCCTCTTAGTCACATGAGCCTTTTGGGGTCTATTTTCTCTAGGTGTACCAGAGGTTTCAGCTGCTCAGCAAAGTTCCTCATGTCATCTGAGACCATGTCCTGCCCAGCTGGTGCAACGACACTTAGTTCCACAAGATAGGAGAGGGACAGGGCCTCAGTGCTGTCTGTGTTTCCTGGCACCAGGATGCGGAAAATCTTGTACACCATAATTTTCATGATGCCCTTACGGAACAAGTGTCCCTTGGCAACAAACTCATGGTCCATGCGAAAGCCCATTTCCATCAAGAAGTCAGTGAGGTTTTCAGATGTGGCAATGTCCACGCAGTTGCGCACTAAGGCATGACGGTTCTTGTCTCCCATTTCTGGCTGTCCCAGGTAGCGCAGATGCCAGGGTGCCCCTGCCTTGTCCATAGAGCGGCGGGCCCTTAGAACAAATGGGCTGGCCTGCTGGCCCTTAAGAAGGAATACCATCTCATGGTCAAGGAAAGTCTCAGGTTCCATGTTGTCACACAAACCACGAAGGCGGTGGATGAGGCTTTCCAGACTGTGATCCAAAACACTTCCTGAAGAAGAAAAAAGCACTATTGAGTTCTATCTTTAATTCTGGGTCATGAAATTAGCAAAAGATTGGAAGAACATTTAGCCTCCCGAACAGTTGGGAATAATTAGCCAAGTAGCCAGGCTAATTTTTAAAAAATTTTTGTAGAGCCAAGGTCTTGTTATGTTGTTCAAGCTGGTCTTGGACTCCTGGGCTCAAACGATCCTCCCACCTCAACCTTCTAAAGTGCTGGGATTGCAGGCATGAGTCACTGCATCCAGTTTATACATGAGATTTTTTGTGTGTGTGTGCTGGAGTCTCACTCTGTCTCCCAGGCTGGAGTGCAGTGGCATACGCATGGCTACTGCAGACTCAACCTGGGCTCAAGCAATCCTTCCTCCTCAGCCTTCCAAGTAGCTGGAGCTACAGGCACACGCCACCATGCCCAGCTAATTTTTTGATTTATTGTAGAGATGAGGTCTCACCTAGTTGCCCAGGCTGGTCTCGAACCCCTGGGCTCAGGCAATCCTATCATTTTGGCCTCCCAAAGTGCGGGGATTATAGGCTTGAGCCACTGTGCCTGGCCTATGCATGAGATTTTAAAGGAGTTATACTGCCAAGGTATTATATAACATTATGAGAATGTTTTATTCCCTTTCAATTTTTTTGCATTTTTTTATTTGGCACTACAACATCTTTAAACCTTCTCTAATAGTACTACTCTCCAGCAGGTTTTGGGCTTATGCCTTTAGCAAGCAACAGTATCTACCTAGAGTGTAATAATACTGTTTCATTATCTTTAATGTTAATGTTAACAATTGTCTTCCTAGCCAGTGGCTCAGCCTGTAACCCCGCACCTTTGGGAGGCTGAGGTGAGTGGATTGCCTGAGCCCGGGTGTTCGAGACCCGCCCGGGCAGCGAGACCTCACCTCTACAATAAGTCAAAAAATCAGCCGGGCATGGTAGCGCATGCCTGTAGTTCCAGCTACTCGGAAGGCTGAGGTGGAAGGATCGCCGGAGCCCAGCAGGTTGAGGCTGCAGTGGCCGAGAGCGGCCACTGCACTCCAGTCTGGGCGACAGAGTGAGACTCCAACTCCAAAAAAAAAACCCAAAAAACAATTGTCTTCCTTTTTTTTTTTTTTGAGTCAGAATCTCACTCTGCTACCCAGGCTGGAGTACAGTGGCATGATCACAGCTTGACTCCCTGGGCTCAGGTGATTCTTTTGCCTCCCAGCCTCAGAGTAGCTGGAACTATAGGCATGCACCACACAGTCTAGCAAATTTTTACATTTTTTCTTTTTTTCTTTCTTTCTTTCTTTCTTTTTTTTGTATTTAGAGAAAAGGTGTCACTGTATCTCCTAGGCTGGTCTTGAATTCCTGGAATCAAGCAATTTTCCTGCCTCGGTCTCCCAAAGTGCTGGAATAACAGATGTGAGCCACTGCACCTGGACTGTCCTTGTTCTTTAGAGATGCACACTGAAGTGTTAGGAGTGAAATGTTATGAAATCTGAAATTTTCTTTCTTTCTTTTTTTTTTTTTGAGTTGGAGTCTCACTCTGTTGCCCAGACTGGAGTGCAGTGGCACATTCCCGGCCACCACAGTCTCGACCCGCTGGGCTCCGGTGATCCTTCCGCCTCAGCCTTCCAAGTAGCCGGAACTACAGGTGCGTGCTACCACACTCAGCTAGTTTTTTATTTATTGTAGAGATGAGGTCTCACCAGGTTGCCTGGGCAGGTCTCAAACCCGCGGGCTCAGGCAATCCACTCACCTCAGCCTGGTGGTGTTTTTTTTTAAATAGATTTTGAACACGATGACTGGTTATGGCTATTGTGTGAGAAGAGAAAGATCAAAAGTGGAAGCAATCTACTAAGTAGAAGGTTACTAAAGTAAGTCAGAAAAAGATTATAAACCAGGATATGATACTATAGAGGGAGAAAATACATATTTAAAATATATTTTTGAGATCGAAGAGGGAGGATTGCTCGAGCCCAGGAGTTTGAAACCAGCCTGGGCAACATGGTAAGACCTCATCTCTACAAAAACATCATCATCATCATCATCATCATCATAATAATAATTAGATGGGTATGGTAGTGTGTGCTTGTAGTCCCAGCTACTTGGGAGTCTGAGGTGGAAGGACAGCTTGTGCCCAGGAGTTCAAGGCTATGCTGAGGGGTGATCATGCCACTGCACTGGAATCTGGGTAACAGAGCAAAACCCTGACTCAAAAAAAAATAATAAAATCAACAGAATTTAGAGCTAGACTGGCTGTGGGAGTAAAGTAAACATTAGAGACTGCCTCCTAAATGTGTGGCTCAAGTAACTGATGACAGTGTCACTCACAGAGGCGGAACAAACTGAAGAAAAATATCTCAGGGAGTAAAAATTAATAACTCCATTCTGGGCTGGGCCTGGTGGCTCCAGCCTCTAATCTCAGCACTTTGGAAAGCCAAGGAGGGAGACCTGCCTGAGCTACTTGGTGAGACCTCGTCTCTATAATAAATAAAAAAATTAGCCGGGTGTGGTGGCTCACGCCTATAGTTTCAACTACTGGGAAGGCTGAGGCGAAAGGATCACCTGAGCCCAGCATGTCGAGGTTGCGGTGATCGAGAGCGTGCCACTACACTCTAGCCTGGGTGACAAGAGTGAGACTCCAACTCAAAAAACAAAACAAAACAAAACAAAAAACATTTTGTTCATATTAAAATTACTGAATGAATTATCTGAATAAAGTCTAGGATCTTCCATTAAACATTGAATGACCTTTTGAAAATCTGTACCTTCTCTGGGTCTCAAGTTTTCATATTGAAGCAAGTTACTTTGCTGCTGTTTCCTGATTAATAAGATGGAGTTAGTAAAAGTATCATTTTAGCCGAGAGCGGTGGCTCATGCGTGTAATCCCAGGCTTGGTGAGACTTCGTCTTACGATAAATCGAAAAATTAGCCGGGCATGATGGCACATGCCTATAGTTCCAGGTACTTGGAAGGCTAAGGTGGAAGGATCGCCTAAGCCCAGTAGGTCAAGGCTGCGGTGGCTGTGGGCGTGCCACTGCACTCCAGTCTGGGAAACAAAGTGAGACTTCAACTCACAAAAAAAAGATCTTCTAGATTGTTAAGATAATTAAATAAGTGGATAAAACAGTTAAAGCAACTGATATAGAGTACTTGCTCAAAAACATTATCCTCATTTTTATTATCTGAGTCATCTCTCTGAAATCAGTAATTTAACTAAAAAAAAAATAGTTGTCAGACTCAGCAATTAAAAAAAAATCTATCCACAAAAACATGTAAGAGAATATTCTTAGCAGCTGTTTTCATAGTAGTCAAAAACTATTGGCTGGGCATGGTGGCTCACACCTGTAATCCCTGCACTTTGGGAGGCAGAGACAAGAGGATTGCCTGAGTTCAGGGGTTTGAGATCATCCTGGGCAACATGGTGAGCATGCCACTGCACTCCAGCCTGGGCAACAAAGTGAGACTGACTCAAAAAAAAACCCACCAAAAACTATCAACAGACCAGGTGCCCAGCAATAGTAAAATAGACACATTGTGATTTATTTATACAATGGGATACTACTAAACAGTAAAAGGCAACAAGCTACTGATATGCACAGCAATATAAATGCATATTGAAATAACTATGCTGAGTGAAAGAAGCCTTAAGCATAAGATGCTATTTGTATTGAGATTTAGAACAGGTAAAGGTAATCTATGGTGGAAAAAAAAAAAACAGTTGGAAAGACAAGATTTGACAAATCTCTGACAAGATTTGACAGAGAAGGAACTTTCCAAGTGATGGTAATGTTCATATCTTCAGAAAGGTTTGAGACATTCACCCTTCACAAAAATTAATTCAAAATGGATCACAGATCTAAATGTAAAACACAAAACTATAAAAGTTTAGAAGATAACTAAGAAGATTTCTAGTTTGGCAATAACTTTTTAGATATTAATTCAAAGGCATGATCCATGAAGGAAAGAATTGATAATTTATAATTGATAATTATAAACTGCTTTATAATTAAAAACTTCTGCTCATTCCTGTAATCCCAACACTTCAGGAGGCAGAGGCAAGAGGATTGCCTGAGCCCACAGGTTCGAGACCAGCCTGGGCAACATGGTGAGACCTCATCTCTACAACAAATCAAAAAATTAGCTGACTGGGCTCAGTGGTTCAGCCTGTAATCCCAGTACTTTGGGAGGCCAAGGCAGGTGGATTGCCTGAGCCCGGTGGTTCGAGACCAGTCCAGACAACTTGGCAATACCCTGTCTAAACAATAAATTTTTAAAAAAGAAAGAAAGCGTGCGTGGTAGCACATGCCTGTAGTTCTGGCTACTTAGAAGGCTGAGGTAGAAGTGGAAGGATCGCCGGAGCCCAGCAGGTCGACACTGGGGTGGCTGTGAGTATGCAATGGCACTCCAGCCTGGGCGATAGAGTGAAACTTCAACTAAAAAAAAATTAGCTGAGCATGGTAGTTTACGCCTGTAGTTTCAGCTACTTGGAAGGCTGAGGTGGAAGGATTGCCTGAGCCCAGTAGGTCCAGGCTGCAGAGGCTGTGAGCAGTGTGCAACAGAGACTCTGACTCAAAAAAGAAAACTTCTGGGAGTTGAGTCCAATCTCTCTCCACTACAAGACCCTGTGGCAGTGGGCCTTGCAGGAAACTGAAAAACAAAACCCAAAAACCCACAAACCTCTGCTCTGAAAAAATAGACAAATGGGACTACAACAAACTTAAAAACTTCTGCATATCAAAGGAAACAATAGAGCAAAAAAGCAGCCTAATGAAAGGAGAAAATACTTTCAAATCATAGATATGATAAAGAGTTAATATCCAGAATACATAAGCAATCCCACAACTCAACGGCCAAAAAAAAAAGCCCAAATAAAAAATGAACAAAGATTTAAATAGACAATACTCCAAAGAAGGTATACAAATGGCCAACATCCATAGGAAAAGATGCTCAACATCACTCAAAACACCTCATTAGGATGGCCACCATCAAAAGAACAGAAAACAATGAGTGTTGGCAAGGATGTAGAAAAACTGGAACCCCTGTGCACTGTTGGTGAAAATGTAAAATGTGCAGCTGTTAAGTAAAACAGTAAGAAGGTGCCCTAAAAAAATAAAAATATAATTTAGTAATCCCACTTCTAGGTATATACTCAAAACAATTCCAAGCAGGATCTCCAAGAGATATTTACACATCCATGTTCACTGTAGCACTAGTCACAACAGACAGAGTTGGAAGCAATCCAAATGTTCATCAACAAATGAATAGTAAAGAAAATGTGGTATACACATACAATGCAATACTATGCAGCCTATAAAAAGGAGATTCTGAGGCCGAGCATAGTGGTTTACACCTGTCCCAGCACTTTGAGAGGCTGAGGTGGGAGGACTATTTAAGGTTGGGAGTTTGAGACCAGCCTGGATAACATAGCAAGGCCCCATCTCCACATAGAAACTTTTTTTTTTTAGTTAGCTGAGTATGGTGGCGCATGCCTGTAGTCCTAGCTAGTCAGGAGGCTGAGATAGGAGAATCTCTTGATCCCAGGAGTTTGAGGTTGCAGTGATCCATGATTATACCACTGCACTCCAGCGTGGACAACAGAGCAAGAATCTGTCTGACTCTAAAAAAAAAAAAATTAAAAACTAGGCTGGGTACAGTGGCTCATGCCTGTAATCCTAGCACTTTGGAAGGCCAGGCCAAGAGGATTGCCTGAGCCCAAGGGTTCAAGACCAGCCTGGGCCAACTTGGTGAAACCTCATCTCTACAATAAATCAAGAAAAATTAGCCAGGTATGGTGGCACATGCCTGTAGTTCCAGCTACTTGGAAGGCTGAGGCAGAAGGATCACCTGAGCCCAGCAAGTTGAGGCTGAGGTAACCATGAGCATGCCACAGCATTCTGACCTGGGCGACAGAGTGAGACTCTGACTCAAATAAATAAATAGTTTAAAAGTACAAAGAAGGAGATTCTATCATATGATATAACATGAAAGAACTTTAAGGACATTAAGCTAAGTTAGGCAAACCAGTCAGAAAAGAGCAAATAGTATATGATTCCACTCATATGAGATGTACAAAGTAGTCAAAATCAAAAACAAAAAGTAGAAAGATAGTTGCTAAAAACTGAGGGTGGAAGGGAGGAAGAAATTGTGTTTAAGGGGAATAGATTTCAGTTTTGCAAAATAATAAAGTTCTAGAGAGTTGTTACACAACATGAATATACTTAACACTACTGAACTGTACACTTAAAAATGATTAAGAAAGCTGGGCGTGGTAGCTCAAGCCTGTAATCCCAGCATTTTGGGAAGCCGAGGATTGCCTGAGCTCAGGGGTCCATTACCAGACTGGGCAACTGGGCAAGACCTCTTCTCTACAATAAATCAAAAAAATTAGCTGGGCGAGGTAGCACGCACCTGTAGTTCCAGCTACTTGTAAGGTCGAAATGGAAGGATTGCCTGAGCCCAGCAGGTCGAGACTGGTGGCCATGAGCGTGCCACTGCACTCTAGCCCGGGCAACAGAGACTCCAACTCAAAAAAAAAGGAAAAAAGATTAAGAGTAGTAGGCCGGGTGCAGTGGCTCAAACCTATTATCCCAGCAATTTGAGAGGCCAAGGCAAGAGGATCGCCTGAGCTCAGGGGTTCAAATCCAGCCTGGGCAACTTGTTGAGACCTCATCTCTACAATAAATCAAGAAAAATTAGCTGGGCTTGAGGAGCATGTCTGTGGTTCCAGCTACTTGGAAGGCTGAGGTGATAGGATCACCTGAGCCCAGCAGGGCATGGCTGCGGCAGCTGTGAGCGTGCCACTACACTCCAGCCTGGGAGACAGAGAGAGATTCTGATTTTTAAAAAAAAATGATTAAGAGGGCATATTTAATGTGTTTAATGTACATAAAACCATAATTTATCTGGGGGCGGTGGCTCCCGTCTATAATCCCAGCTACTTGAGAGGCTAAGGCAGGAGGATTGCTTGAGCCCAGGAATTCAAGGCTACAGTGTGCTATGATCACACCACTGGACTCTAGCCTGGTTGACAGAGTGAGACTCTGTGTTTTAAAACCTCAAACAAGGCTGGGAACAGTGGCTCATGCCTATAATCCCAGCACTTTGGGAGGACAAGGTGAGAGCCAATGGGTTTGAGACCAACCTGGACAACATGGTGAGACCTCATCTCTACAATAAATTGAAAAATTAGCTGGGCATGGTAGCGTGTGCCTATAGTTCCGGCTACTTGAAAGGCTGAGGTAGAAGGATAGCTGGAGACCAGCAGATCGACACTGGGGTGGCCGTGAGTGTGCTACTGCACTCCAGCCTAGGCAACGGAGTGAGACTCCAACTCAAAATAAATAAATAAATAAATAAATAAAAGAACCAAAAGAAAACAAAAACCACACCGTAATTTAAAATAAATTAAAAATTTGTTTAAATAGTCAAGTGGGTGCAGGTTGCCTTTGTGTAAAAGTCTCTCATGACCTCAGGGACGCTGAACAGAAAAGAGGAAAACAGGTAATCCAAACTCTCTGGTTCACTTACCCTGCAACAGGTACTCCATCATGTTAATGGTGCCCCCTGTGACAGGCATCATGGTGACTGGAGGTGCCTCCATGGTGTGTCCTTGATTAAGTTGAAGACAACAGACTGGACTCAGAGCCCCCAATCAAGCAAGGTACAGGATATACCTGGAAAAGTTAAACTTGTTTATAGATCAGGGTGGTGGAGAGACATCAGATCTGCATAGCATTAGCCAGGAAATTAAGATTCATTCATTCATTCAAAACAGTTTGAGTATATGCTTATAAGGCCAGTTCCAGGAATAGATGATACAGAAATGTAAAAAAAGGAAATCTGGTCATGGAGTTTCACCATAACCTTCTAATCTCAAATTCCAAAACCTCCAAAAGCAACCTGTGCAATCTTGGGTTGTCATCCTCGGATTCAACCTCTTCCTTATAAAATGTGGCCAACAAGCCGGGCTCGGTGGCTCAGCCTGTAATCCCGTGCCTTTGGGAGGCTGAGGTGAGTGGATTGCCTGAGACCGCGGATTCCCGACCCGCCTGGGCAGCGAGACCTCATCTCTACAGTAAATCAAAAAAATCAGCCGGGTGTGGTAGCGCATGCCTGTAATTCCGGCTACTTGGAAGGCTGAGGCGGAAGGATCACCGGAGCCCAGCAGGTCGAGGCTGCAGTGGCCGGGAGCGGCCACTGCACTCCAGTCTGGGCGACAGAGTGAGACTCCAACTCAAAAAAAAAAAACAACTAAAAAACTAAAATGTGGCCAACAATTTTAACCCCCGAGGCTATATGACTCAAATGATATAACAGGCAGTAACATTCAGAAGAACTGAAAAGTGACTGAAAGGACCTTGGATACCCTTCATTTTATAGATGAAGAAATCAGGCTGGGCATGGTGGCTCAAGCCTGTAATCCCAGCACTGTGGGAGGCTGAGGCGAGAGGATTGCCTGAGTCCAGGAGTTTGAGACAGGCTGGGCAACTTGGTGAGACCTCGTCTCTACAATATATCAAAAAGATTAGCCGGGCGTGGTGGTGTGCGCCTGTAGTTCTAGCTACTTGGAAGGCTGAGGCGGAAGGATCGCCTGAGCCCAGCAGGTCGAGGCTGCGGTGGCCGTGAGTGTGCCACTGCACTCCAGCCTGGGAGACAGTGAGACTCCAACTCAATAAAAAAAGTACACATGAAAAAAAATCGAGGCTCTGAGATGGGCCCAAGGACACACAGCAACTGAGTGGCGGAACCTGTACCAGACTAGAATCTAGGCATTCTGTCCGTCTCTCTGAAAATGCCTTTTAAAGCGAGCCAGGTGGAAGCGTGAAGCCCTTTTAAGGTGATGGCTAAGATCCTCCTAAACTGACATCCAAGACACGTGTCCACTTGCGCTAGAAACATACCTCCGTGCGCAGTCTAGCTTCTTCTCGAAAAACCGGGGATCATATCCACCTGTGCACCTCGGAAATTCTGAGCAACCATTAGACTCCAGCCCTCATTGACCACGCCCGGCAAGCCCCCGACGGCAGCAACCACTCGACTTCTCCTCGTCCCACTTCCGGCAGGAAGTCCACATCGCACAACTCCGACCCCACCGCCCCGCAACGTAAGGGTGCCGAGAGGGCTAAACATTGTCTCTTTGCCGCCGGGCAATCAGAAGCGCATGCGCAAGATGAAGTGTCGCTGTAGGAAAGATGGCACCTTACGTTAGGGAGCTACCGGGAGCCTTAACGTCTTAGGCAGTCCTCTAGGAAAATATTTTTTTCAAGTTTGAGAATCTGGAGATATTTTTGTGTAGGAGATATCTTGGAACAGGACTGAAGAAAGAAATTATGCCTAAACTAGGAACTCAAACAGTGCTGTCTGGAGCAAAGTGAGCCTGGGGAAGGGCGCTGCCGGGAAAAGAGAAGGGATGAATGTTTAAAAACCAAACCAGCCCCCCCCCCAAAAAAACCCTTTTTTTGTTATAAGATGAAAAGGGAAGACGCCATGTACTGCTTAGCGTAATGTTCTGAACAATTAGCGGTCTCAGCAATACACTTAGCCGGACTTGGTGGCTCAGCTTGTAATCCCGCGCTTTGGGAGGCCGAGGTGAGTGGATTACCTGAGCCCGCGGGTTCGAGACCCGCCCGGGCAACTTGGCGAGACCTCATCTCTACAATAAATCAAAATGAGCCGGGCGTGGTAGCGCGCGCCTGTAGTTCCAGCTACTTGGAAGGCTGAGGCGGAAGGATCGCCGGAGCCCAGCGGGTTGAGGCGGCGGTGGTCGGGAACGGCCACTGCACTCCAGTCTGGGCGACAGAGTGAGACTCCAACTCAAAAAGAAAAAGAAAAAGAAACCACAATACACTTAAATATTTGTTCACTTTGCTGTGTATATTATACCTCAACTTAAAAACAGAGAGATTTTAAATCCAACGAATATTTATTGAATTCTGCTAATGTGTCAAGCAGACACATATAAGATGGAGACAGAGCAGGGAATAGAGTGGGGCAAATAGGACACTCACTTGGAGTCCAAAACTTAAGGGACACCATAAAACTCAGTAATTAAATAATATTTTGCATGCTTAATTCAAAAATACATAATGAACAAAATATAAAAATCATAACAGCAAGCCCACGAGCCAAAGACCATTATTACTGTAATTTTTCAGGTAGGAAACTTAGGCAACAAGTATAGTCTGGTGTACAAATGTAATCAACTGACTTCAGGGTGTGTTCCCTTCATTAGGACATCATACTTTCACTTCTCTTTCTGGTTCCCTGCTCCCTACACTACCTTACATTCTTCTTTTAACTTGATTTATTTTACACACATTCTAGTTCTGCATTAATTTGCATTTTTGAAAGTCTAAGCTGGGTGCAGTGCCTCACGCCTCTAATCCCAGCATGTAGGGAGGCAGAAGCGAGAGGATTGCTTGAGCCCACGGGTTTGAGACCAGCCTGGGCAGCGAGGGGAGACCTCGTCTCTTCAATAAATAAATAAATAATTAGCCAGGCATGGTGGTGTGTGCCTGTGGTTCCAGCTACTTGGAAGGCTGAGGTGGAAGAATCCTTTGAACCCAGCCTGGGCAGCAGAGTGAGACTACAACTCAAATAAATAAATAAAAATATAAAAGAGTGGTTTAATGACTAATCAGAGGTAAAGACATAGGGAGATGAAGGAGTCACAGATGTCTAGCTTTCTACCTTGAGTGGCCATGGGAGTACTTTTTTTCTGAGTTGCAAAACACACAGCAATGTTGGTGAAACTGAAAGATGAGTTCATATGTAGACACAGTGAGCATCAGGTGTCTACGGGACACGCAAATGTTCAGGGGAGAGAGATGGGCTGGAGATAGAGATTTCAGTCATGCTAGCTAAAATGTAGAGTAGCTAAAATACATCAAAATGAATGAGGTCATCCTGAAAGAATGTGCGTAATAGGAAAAGAAGATGAATAAAACCTAGGCCCTGCATAGCACTCTGACAGTCATCAGAGTTGCATATACCCCAGGGTTTAGGATATGTCTCCTGATGGAACTGCTGATTCACAAGATTGGGCAGAGTGAGTAGCTCTCAGTGCTATGATTGGAGGAGGTTGTAAAATTGCTTGGCCTCTCATTTCCTGTAGGGACACTAATTTCAGCATAGAAAGTCCAGTGACATACAAGTCATTTAGGGCATTGTGGTATTTACCCCAATACTAGCTGGAGTTTTGAGGTAAATTAAAAAAAAAAAAAAAAAAAAAAAAGACGAACAGGAAATGGATAAACAGTATGGTAATACCCAAAGGAGACCTAGGGGTTTTAGGGATAAGGGTTTGAGGCCTAGAACGTAGAATGGGGCTGACCCCTGTACTCTGCCACTACCCAGCTGTGCAGCTTTGGGCAATTCACTTCCCCTCTCTGAGCCTCAGCTTCCTTTTTTTGGTAAAATAAAGATAATAATAGTACTTTCTAACAGGGAGTTTGCAAAAATAAAATGAGATAGTTTAAAAGCACAGCATAGCCGGGCTCGGTGGCTCAGCCTGTAATCCCGCGCCTTTGGGAGGCTGAGGTGAGTGGATTGCCTGAGCCCGCGGGTTCGAGACCCGCCTGGGCAGCGAGACCTCATCTCTACAATAAATCAAAAAATCAGCCGGGCGTGGTAGCGCATGCCTGTAATTCCGGCTACTTGGAAGGCTGAGGCGGAAGGATCGCCGGAGCCCAGCAGGTCGAGGTTGCAGTGGCCGGAAGCGGCCACTGCACTCCAGTCTGGGCGACAGAGTGAGACTCCAACTAAAAAAAAAAAAAAAAAAAAAAAAAAAAAAAAAGCACAGCATAGTGCCTGGCTTATTGTAAACACTCAATAAATAGTACCTATTATTATTATATTTTATATCTCTCATTTGAGCAGTTCCATTTTTTTTCTTCTTTTCTTTTTTAGGAAACCCCATCCCTGGCTGAGTGCAGTAGCTCAGGCCTATAATCCCAGTACTTTGGGAGGCAGAGGCAGGAGGATTGCTTGAGCCCAGGAGTTCGAGAACAGCTTAGGTGACACAGCGAGACCTTGTTTCTATTAAAAGAAAAAAAAAAGGAAGAACCAGTGTCTCACTCTGTTACCCAAGCTGGAGTGCAGTGACAGGATCATAGCTCACTGCCGCCTCAAACTCCTGGACTCAGGATCTTCCCACCTCATCTTCCTGAGTAGCTAGGACTATAGGCTGCACCACCATACCTGGCTACTTTTTTTTTTAGTCGGAGTCTCACTGTTTTGCCCAGGCTGGAGTGCAGTGGCATGCTCATGGCCACCGCAGCCTCAACCTGCTGGGCTCAGGCAATCCTCCTGCCTCAGCCTTCCAAGTAGCTGGAATTACAGGCACATGCTACCATACCCGATTTATTTTTTGATTTATTGTAGAGACGAGATCTCACCAAGTTGCCCAGGATGGTCTCAAACACATGAGCCCAGGCAATCCTCTCACCTTGCCCTCCCAAAGTGCTGGAATTACAGGCTTGAGCCACCACACCCAGCCAACTTTTAAAAGCATTATTTATTTATTTATTTATTTATTTATTTATTTATTTTTTGAGTTGGAGTCTCACTCTGTCGCCCAGACTGGAGTGCAGTGACTGCTCCCGGCCACCGCAGCCTCGCCTTGCAGGGCTCCCGCGATCCTTCCGCCTCAGCTTTCCAAGTAGCTGGAACTATAGGCATGCGCTACCATGCTCGGTTCATTTTTTGATTTATTGTAGAGATGAGTTCTTGCCAAGTCGCCCAGATGGGTCTCGAGCCTGCGGGCTCAGGCAATCCATTCACCTCGGCCTCCCAAAGCGCAGGATTACAGGCTGAGCCACCAAGCCTGGCCTTAAAAACCTTTTTTAAGAGATGGAGTCTAGTCGGGCTCAGTGGCTCAGCCTGTAATCCTGTGCTTTGGGAAGCTGAGGTGAGTGAATTGCCTGAGCCCGTGGGTTCGAGACCCACCTGGGCAACTTGGTGAGACCTCATCTCTACAATAAATCAAAAAATGAGCCGGGCGTGGTAGCATGCGCCTGCAGTTCCAGCTACTTGGAAGGCTGAGGATCATTGGAGTCCAGCAGGTCAAAGCTGCGGTGACTGGGAGCGTGCCACTGCACTCCAGTCTGGGTGACAGAATGAGACGCCAACTCAAAAAAAAAAGAAAGAGAGAGAGAGAGATGGAGTCTACTATGTTGCCCAGGCTGATCACGAATTCCTGGCCTCAAGCAATCCTCCTGCCTCAGCCTCTCAAGTACCTAGGAGTACAGGCACCAGCCACCAGCCACTGTGCCCAGCTGCATTCTATCTGACTGAATGTATTTTGTTCATGGCTTATCTCCCTGGATATATTGTAAATATCTTGAAGGCAGGAATCATGTATTTTTTCTTTCGTTCTTTCTTTTTTGAGTCAAAGTCTCACTCTGTCACCTAGGCTGGAGTGCAGTGGGTGGCATCTCACAACTTATACAACCTTGATTTCCTGGGCTCAGGTGATCCTTCTGCCTGAGCCCCTAGTAGCTAAGACTACAGGTGCACACTACTACACCTGACTAATTTTTAAATTTTACTTATTTATTTTTAATTTTTGATTTTTAATTTTTTATAGAGACATCTCGCTATGTTGCCCAAGCTGGTCTCGAACTCCTGAGCTCAAGCAATCCTCCCATTTCAGTCTCCCAAAGTGCTGGGGTTACACTGAGCCCGGCCTTTTCTTTTTTTTTTTGAGTTGATGCCTTACTCTGTCTCTCAAGATGGAGTGCAGTGGCATGATCATGGCTCACTCCAGCCTGGACCTCCCGGGCTCAGGTGATCTTTCCACTATAGCCTCCCAAGTAGCTGGGATCACAGGCATATGCATCATGCCAAGCTAATATTTTTTTATTTTCTTTTTGTAGAGACAAGGTGTTGCTATATTACCCAGGCTGGTGTTGAATTCCTGGGCTCAAGCAATCTTCCTGTCTTGGCCTCCCAAAGTGCTGGAATTACAGGCAAGAGCCACCGTGTCCAGCCTGTATTTTATTTATAAATGTACTCAAAGTATTACAATAGCTACTAATTATTGACCAGTTGCTACATACCAGCCACTTTACACTATATATGTATAAATATGCCAAATGCTATTAAAAGATTAAAAAAAAAATTTTTTTTTTTTTTTGAGTTGGAGTCTCACTATCACCCAGACTGGAGTCCAGTGGCCACTTCCGGCCACCACAGCCTCGACCTGCTGGGCTCTGGTGATCCTTCCGCCTCAGCCTTCCAAGTAGCTGGAACTACAGGCGCACGCTACCACGCCCGGCTAATTTTTTTTATTTATGTAGAAATGAGGTCTCACCAAGTTGCCCAGGCGGGTCTCGAAGCCGCGGGCTCAGGCAATCCACTCACCTCAGCCTCCCAAAGGCGCGGGATTACAGGCTGAGCCACTGAGCCCAGCTAAAAAAATTTTTTTGAAGTAGAAGTCTCACTCTGTTACCCAGGTTGAAGTGCAGTGACATGCTCACGGCCACTGCGGCCTTGACCTACTGGGCTCCACCTCAACCTTCCACATAGCTGGGACTACAGGCGTGCACCACCACACCCGGCTAATTTTTTAATTTATTGTAGAGACATGGTGTCGCCAAGTTGCCCAAGTTGGTCTCGAACCCCTGGACTCAGGCAATCCTCTCGTCTCTGCCTCCCGAAGTGTTGGAATTACAGGCATAAGCCACCACACCTGCTCGGCTAAAAGATACATATTAATATTTCTACTTATACAAAATCACTTCTTGGCCTTTTGGCTAAGATCAAGTGTAGTACAGGAGAAAAAACATTCTGAAAGACAAAATGACTTACCCAAGGCCATACAGCCAGTAAAAGGCAGAACTCAGATTCTAATTCAGTTCTCTGACACCAAGCCTATCTCTTTACCATGCTTCCTTCTGAATTCATGTGATCTTTTCCCATAGTGAATTTCCTCAATTATTACAACTGGTGGCAAGAGAGGAGGAGAAAATTTCATATATTTAATGTTTCCTAGACAATCACTAGACTGGACTCAAAGGAGTAGAACTAATTTTTGAACAATCTTCATCAGCATAGCAGGCTGTCAACATGGATTGCAATTTACACATGCTCATACACATTTTCTTCATCAACTTTCTAGAATGGTCTATTGAGAATTAAGATAGATCCAACCCCCTGTTATACTCTGTGTTAGGCTCTCAACCTTGTGTTACAAACTAATGTTTCCCCGGGAATAAGATGACATTCATTGGCTACTTCCTACATGCATAATCCTATGGAGAAGGTGTAATCTATAGCTTTCCAACCTAATTATCTCCAGCATCCTCATCAGTTTGTGCTGTTGCTCCATTCAGAGTAAAACTAAAGTTTTGTTTTTGTTTTTGCTTTTTTTGGGGGTTTTTTTGAGTTGGAGTCTCACTCTGTCGCCCAGACTGGAGTGCAGTGGCACGCTCCCGGCCACCTCAGCCTCGACCTGCTGGGCTCCGGCAATCCTTCTGCCTCAGCCTTCCAAGTAGCCGGAGCTACAGGCGCGTACTACCAGGCCCGGCTAATTTTTGATTTATTGTAGAGATGAGGTCTGGCCAAGTTGCCCAGGCGGGTCTCGAACCCTCGGGCTCGGGCAATCCACTCACCTCGGCCTCCCAAAGGCGCGGGATTACAGGCTGAGCCACCGAGCCCAGCTTGTTTTTGAGTCAGAGTCTCACTCTGTTGCCCAGGCTGGAGTGCAGTGGCACACTCATGGCCACTGCAGCCTCGACCTGCTGGGCTCAGGTGATCCTTCCACCTCAGCCTTCCAAGTAACTGGAACTACAAATGTGTGCCACCAAAACCGGCTAATTTTTTGATTTATTATAGAGATGAAGTCTTACCAAGTTGCCCAGGCTGATCTCAAACCCATGGGCTCAGGCAGTCCTCTTGCCTCCATCTCCCAAAGTGCTGGGATTACAGGCATGAGCCACTGCACGCAGTTAAATCCAATGTTCTTACGCCTATATGATCTGCCCCCATTCTCTTACCTCTCTGATTGTGTATTGCCAGCCATCTCTGCATGTGCCTGCCTCTGCCCCATCCACTTAGCACCAGCCACGCTGTTTTCATTGCTCTAACTTGAATACATCAAGAATGCTCTCATCTTAAGCCTTTTGCAATTGATGTACAGTCTGCCTGAACTCTCCTTCCCTACTGAGTTGCAGGATTCCTTTGCTTCATTCTGGTCTCTGCTCAAATCTCCCTTAATTAGAAAGGCCATCCCTGACCACCTATTTATCATTGCAATGCATTATCTTCCCTGCTCCCCGTGCCCTGCTATATTTTTCTTCACAGCACATTTGCCCAGGTGACAAACTATTGATTTACCAATTCGTTTACTTTTCTCCCTCCGTCAAACTATAAGTTCCATGAAGGCACGGTCTTTCTTTTATTCACTACAGTATTCCCAGCACTGGGAATGACGCCTGGTCCAGTGCAGTCATTTGTTGAAAAAATGATTAGCAGATGACAGAGGTCAGCAGATGGGTTATTAAATGATTTCCTTGGAAACCTAAGTGCTTAAATTTTAGGCTAGAAAACTCCACCTTTCCTCTAGGTATAAGACTATCTAGTAGCTGGGCTCGGTGGCTCAGCCTGTAATCCCGTGCCTTTGGGAGGCTGAGGTGAGTGGATTGCCTGAGCCCGTTGAGTTCAAGACCCGCCTGGGCAGCGAGACCTCATCTCTACAATAAATCAAAAAATCAGCCGGGCGTGGTAGTGCATGCCTGTAATTCCAGCTACTTGGAAGGCTGAGGTGGAAGGATCGCCGAAGCCCAGCAGGCAAGGCTGCGGTGGCCGGGAGCGGCCACTGCACTCCAGTCTGGGCGACAGAGTGAGACTCCAACTAAAAAAAAAAAAAAAAAAAAAAAAAGACTATCTAGTATGATAGCCAAGAGACACAGTTGGCTATTAGTCACAAGAAACGTGGCTAGTCCAAATTGAGATATGCTGTAAGTGTAAGATACAGGATTTTAAAGACTTACTATTAAAAAAATATAGACCTCAATAATTTTTTATATTGAGTATGTGTTAAAATGATACTCATGGCCGGACTTGGTGGCTCAGCCTGTAATCCCAGTACTTAGGGAGGCTGAGGTGAGTGGATTGCCTGAGCCTGCAGGTTTGAGACGAGCCCAGGCAGCTTGGCAAGACCGCCTCTCTACAATAAACAAACAAAAAAAGAACGGCGTACCATATGTTCTCACTTATAAGCAGAACTTGAACAATTATAATACTATAAGAAAGCGTTTGGCAGTAATGGGAAACTGTCAGAGGAGTGGCGGGTGGGATTGGCAGTTGAGAGAAACTGCTAGGGGAGGGAGGGGCATATCTCATCAACAAGGGACCTGCATAATCAATGTTTGTATACCTAACCCTGAATTGTACTCCACACCTTTTTTTTTTTTTCTCTCTTTTTTTTTTTGAGTTGGAGTCTCACTCGGTCGCCCAGACTGGAGTGCAGTGGCCGCTCCCGGCCACCGCAGCCTCGACCTGCTGGGCTCCGGGGATCCTTCCGCCTCAGCCTTCCAAGTAGCCGGAATTACAGGCATGCGCTACCACGCCCGGCTGATTTTTTGATTTATTGTAGAGATGAGGTCTCCCTGCCCAGGCGGGTCTCGAACCCGCGGGCTCAGACAATCCACTCACCTCAGCCTCCCAAAGGCACGGGATTACAGGCTGAGCCTCCGAGCCCGGCTGTACTCCACATCTTTATAATAAAAAAAAAAAAGAGTACCCGATCTCAAACCAGGCGAAGTGGAGACCAATGGGAGACCCAAACTTTACCTGTACGATGACCACTTGTATACCTAATCCTGAATTGTACCCCACATCTTTAAAATAAAATATTTTAAAAATAAGAAATAAAAATAAATAAATAAGTAAAATAAACAACAACAAAAAATAGCTGGGTGTGGTAGTGTGCACCTGTAGTTCTGGCTACTTGGAAGACTGAGATGGAAGGATCAACAGAGCCCAGGTTGACACTGGGGTGGCTGTGAGTGTGCCATGGCATTCCAGCCTGGGCGACAGAGTGAGACTCCAACTCAAAAAAAAAAAAAGCCGGGCTCGGTGACAGAGTGAGACTCCTACTTTAAAAAAAACACTCCTTTGGATATTTCAGGTTAAATAAAAATATTTTATTAAATTTAATTTAACCTGTTTCTATTTACTTTTTAAAATGTGCTACTAGAATAATTAAAAGTATTTATGTGACTCTTATTTCTGTTGGACAGTACTGCTATAGGCTCTAGATTTGAAGATATGGCTGTAGAACCAGACAAATCTAGAATTCTGGCTACTGCTTGTGCGAGTCTAGGCGGGTTACAAGGGAGACCTCCAAAAACCCAGAATTTATTTATAAAATGTGTGTATTTATTCTCTTTTTTTTTGAGTTGGAGTCTCACTCTGTCACCCAAACTGGAGTGCAGTGGCCACTCCCGGCCACCGCAGCCTCGACCTGCCGGGCTCCAGCAATCCTTCCACCTCAGCCTTCCAAATAGTTGGAACTACAGGCATGCACTACCACGCCCGGCTCATTTTGATTTTTTATTGTAGAGATGAGGTCTCGTCAAGTTGCCCAGGCGGGTCTTGAACCCACAGACTCAGGCAATCCACTCGCCTCAGCCTCCCAAAGGCGCAGGATTACAGGCTGAGCCACTGAGCCCAGCTGTGTATTTGTTCTTACATGTTTAAACTTCAGTTGTCTTCAAAGCACTCTCCATTTGATTCAATACACCTATGACGATGCTTTTCCAGGCTGGGCATGGTGGCTCACACCTATAATCCCAGCACTTTGGGAAGCCGAGGTGAGAGGATTGCCTGAGCTCCTGGGTTCGAGACCAGCCCGGGCATCTTGGCGAGACCTCATCTCTACAATAAAAAAAAAAAATAGCTGGGCATGGTGGCACATGCCTGTAGTTTCAACTACTTGGAAGGCTGAGGTGAAAGGAGTGCCTGAGCCCAGTAGGTGGAGGCTGTGGTGGCCATGAGCGTGCCACTGACTCCAGCCTGGGCAACAGAGTGAGATTTCCAACTCAAAAAAAAAAAGACGCTTTTCCACTGCTCAAAACAGTTTTTTAACTTGTCCATTGTGATGCCTTTGGTGTGTCTGCTGTTGTTTGTTTCACCTATTCCACATTCGCAAAATGTTTCCCTTTGAGGACTTTTTTCATCCAGGGAAACAAACAAAAAAATCACTCAGGCAAGATTGGGTGAATAGGGAAGGTGGGACACGAGGTTCATGCTGTTTTTGGTCAGAAACCACTGAATACTCAGTGTAGTGTAAGCAGGTGCCTTGTCATCATGGAAGAATCAGTCACGTTTGCTACAACTGAGGACATTTCTTTCACACATTGTGACACAACCTTCTCAAAACTTCAGATAAAAACTTTAGTTGACCATTTGATCCAGAGGAACAAATTCTGAGTGTACTACCAGGGGTCTGCCCTACAAAATATAATTCTGGTTTTCTTTGTGTCTTCCCTTATATCTAACTTCCTAGGCCTTTGGCAGTGCCTGACACATACTATATATTGTAGGTATGCAACAAATCAGAGTTACTAGGAGAATGGTTTAGGAGCTGGGGAATGTTTAACTTGGAAAAAACTTGGGAAGAAGGAAACATAACATTTGTCTTTCAATATATACATATATTACAAAACCAGCAAGGATTGAAGAATGAGGAGAGAGGAGGGGAGTATCTTACATATCTTGAACACCAGGTACCAGAGACTTTATACATATTTATCTCATCTAAAACTCACAACAATGGGTGCTTTAGCCTACTTTACAGATAAAGAAACAGACTCTGAGAAGTTAAGAGCCTTGCTAGTAAGTGTCAGAGTCAGGATTAAAACCCAAAGCTCTCTGCCTCCAGAGACTTTTGTCCTAAGACTTTGCTCTTTGTTTGGATTGCTATAACAAATTACCATAGACAAGGTAGCCTAAACAACAAACTATTTCTCATGCTTCTGGGGGCTGGGAAGTCCAAGATCAAGGTGACGATAGATATGGTGTCTAGTGAGGGACTGCTTCCTGGATTGCAGATGGCTGTCTTCCCATATTATCATATGGCTGACAGAAAATTCTTTCTCTTGTGTTTCTTCTTATAAGGGCACTAATTCTATTCATGACTTCACCCTCATGATCTATTTACCTCCCAAAGGCTCACCATATCACTTTGGGGGTTAGGATTCTTAGGATTCTTTTTTCTTTTTTTTGAGACTCCCCCAGGTATTCATAGGGCCTGTGTATTACTGGACAAATATCTGCTTCTCTCAGGATTCAATGTATGAATTTTGGGGAGACACAAACATTCAATTCATAACAGCCTCCTAAGAAAATTGACTGATTTTGTGTAGTTCCAGAGGACAGGAGCAGAATTGTAGGGTGGAAATTACCAGGAGATAGATTTCAGCTTTATAAAAGGAACAGCTGGTCACAGTGATGATGTCCAGTCATGGAAGGGGTATCTGGATAAGTAGACTTCCTTGCAGTGGAAACATTGAAGGAGAAACAGAGGAAGAAAGAATTCTTGGCTGAGCACAATGACTCACTCCTATAATCCCAGCACTTTGGGAGGCCGAGGCAAGAGGATTGCCTGAGCCCATGGGTTCGAGACCAGCCTGGACAACTGGGCGAGACCTCGTCTCTACAATAAATAAAAAAACTAGCCGGGTGTTGTAGTGTGTGCCTGTACATCCAGCTACTTGGAAGGTTGAGGTAGAAGGATCATCTGAGTCCAGCAGGTCGAGTCTGCGGTAGCTGTGAGTGTGCCATTGCACTCCAGCCTGGGTGACAGAGTGAGACTCCAATTCAAAAAAAAAAAAGAAAAAGAATTCTTGCCCAGAGTAGGAGATCTAGCTATTATTATATATCCTTAATTCTTAGACACTATCCACTCGAAGTTATAGTGTTTATGTGATAATAGAATTTCAGGCAATTGTGAAACAGCTCTATATACATGTCTATATATATTATAAATCGAAGCCTGATCAATGTGGAAACAAGATGCACCTTAGAGATGAGAAAATACAGCAGTTGAACTCTACTATTTCATAATTCATAGAAACACTTAGCCTGAGGAATTCTACACCTCTGGATTTTTTTTATGACAACTACAATATTGTTATTAATAGTAACCACTAACAGCAAACACCCAGTGACAAATAATGAATGACACAATTTCTGTTCTTAAGGAGTTAATTTGCTGACAGACAGGTAAAACATCACAGGCAATTTTGTGCCTAGTGTTCTTCGCTGGGTGCTGACTCAGGAGTCCCCTCCCCACCCCACCCCCAGTATGACAGGAGCATTAGCCTCTTAATCTCAAGGCGGGGACCTAAGAAAGTCTGTTGCAGAAGGGTAATTGGCCTATTTACTTGCTCCCTTCCACTTAGCACAGCCAACCCAGCTCCAGCCTCTGGTTGACCAGGTGTTGAGGTGCCTCGAGGGGATAGGCCATCATGGTTAATATATTACGCACATCCATAAAAGATTAAAGATTAGCTCTGTTTTAGCTGAACTGTAACTGTCTGTTTGGGTTTCTCCCCTCCCAGGCTGTCTGGGGAAGTCAGTGTTGGTTTTTGTCTGAGGATAATTAACCCACTGGGTCTCAAATTTCCTGGATGGAGGCCCTTTGACAACTCTCCTTTAGTGAGTGCTTGCTGGGTACCAGGCTCTGGGGCAAGTACTTTCTGTGAACCTGTCTCTCATTCACTACTCCTCCCAGACCTCAGAAGTAAGTGGCGTTCTCTGCATCTCATAGCTGTCAGAACTGCACAGCTGCTATATTGGTATATTTGGAAATAAAAGGGTTTGTTTCTAGTTCCCTAATATCTCATTATCATTAACCCCTTCCTGGGGTCAAAGGGTTGTATGCCATCTCCTATGCCATCAACTCAGTTTTCTGGAAAAGACTCTTTTTACAACCCAGAGGAGATAAGAAAGGCCAGGAAGACTTTGTAGAGAAGCAGAAGGGCATAGGTTAACCCATTAGTGCTTAGGGTTTGAGATGGGCCCTGGAGTCAGCTTGCTTTGGGTTAAAATTCTATCACAGCCTGTCCCTGTAACCTTGGGTGGTTGGTTACTTCATCTCCCTGATCTTCATGTCCTTATCTCTTCAATAGGGAGAATATTAGTGCTTCCCTCTGAGGTCATCATGAGGGTTGACTGATACACCTGGTACATGATAAGTTTAACTATTCACAATATTATTGTGAGATATGGACCCTGTTTAACATGAGGTGTTTTTTTTTTCCCCTGCGTCAGTCTCGCTATGTTGCCCAGGCTGGAGTGCAGTGGCACGCTCACAGCCACCGCAGCCTCCACCTGCTGGGTTCAGGTGATCCATCCGCCTCAGCCTTCCAAGTAGCTGGAACTACAGGCACACACTATCACGTCCAGTTTATTTTTTAATTTATTGTGGAGACTAGATCTCACCAATTTTCCCAGGCTAGACTCAAACCTCTGAGATCAGGCAACCATCTCACCTCAGTCTCCCAAAGTGCTGGGATTAGAGACTTGAGCCACTGCACGGGGCTAACATGAGTTTTTAAAAAAATGGGTTAACATCTGAACTCAGCTACATACTGGCTACATGGCCTGGGGTAGTAACTTAACTTCTCTGAAATTGTTTCTTAATCTGTAAAACAAGAAGATTATCTACTTGACAGAGATACTGTGAATTCAACATGCTTGGCATGTGGTAGGTGTTCTCAGACACTGCCTTCAAGCAGTGTGGTTGAGGAAGCAGCATCAAAAAGAGAATTAGTGGCTGGACGTGGTGGCTCAAGCCTGCAGTCCCAGCACTTTGGGAGGCCAAGGCTAGAGGATTGCCTGAACCCAGGGGTTCGAGACCAACCTGGGCAACTTGGTGAGACCTCATCTCTACAATAAACAAATAAAATTAGCTGGATGTGATGGAGTGCGCCTGTAGTTTTAGTTACTTGGAAGGCTGACACAGAAGGATTGCCAGAGCCCAGCAGGTAGAGGCTGCAGTGGCCGTTAGCATGCCCCTGCACTACAGCCTGGGCAACAGAGTGAGACTCCAGCTCGAAAAAAAAAAAAAAAATGTTCAGGCTCGGTGACTCAACCTGTAATCCCAGCACTTTGGGATTACAGCCTGGGCAACATGATGAGACCTTGTCTCTACAATAACAAAAAATTAGCCAGGCGTGGTAGCACGCATCTGTAGTTCAGGCTGCTTGGAAGGCTGAGGTGGAAAGATTGTCTCAGCCCAGCAAGTGGAGGCTGCGGTGGCCATGAGCGTACCACTGCACTCTAGCCTGGGTGACAGAGTGACACTCTGACTCAAAAATAAATATATATTAACCCCAAAAGCCAGTTACAAATGTACAATATTATTTTAACTACATAAACTGCAAAACATCTGCAAACAGGAGACAAAAAACAAACCACTCTAACGCTAACAATAATTCTCTTTGATTAATGGGACCAAAGATCATTTTTTCCCCACTTGTCTCTATTTCCCAAATTTTTGATGAGTGTGTGTTACTTAAAAAGAAAAAAAAGCCGGGCTCGGTGGCTCAGCCTGTAATCCCGTGCCTTTGGGAGGCTGAGGTGAGTGGATTGCCTGAGCCCGCGGGTTCGAGACCCACCTGGGCAGTGAGACCTCATCTCTACAATAAATAAAAAAATCAGCCGGGCGTGGTAGCGCATGCCTGTAATTCCGGCTACTCGGAAGGCTGAGGTGCAAGGATCGCCGGAGCCCAGCAGGTCGAGGCTGCGGTGGCCGGGAGCGGCCACTGCACTCCAGTCCGGGTGACAGAGTGAGACTCCAACTCAAAAAAAAAAAAGAAAAGAAAAGAAAAAAAATCTTGAAACAAAATGTCCGTCAACAGGTGAATGGATAAACAAACTGTAAAATATTCCTAAAATGGAATACTACTGAACAATAAAAAGGACAAACGGCCGAGCGCACTGGCTCAGCCTGTAATACCAGCACTTTGGGAAGCTGAGGTGAGAGATTGTCTGAGCCTGGGGGTTCGAGACTAGCCTGGGCAACTTGGTGAGACCTCGTCTCTACAATAAATCACAAAAACTAGCCAGACATGGTGGCGTGCGTCTGTAGTTCCAGCCACTTGGAAGGCTGAGGCGGAAGGATCACTTAAGATCAGCAGGAAGCTGTGACCGTTTCACTTCACTCCAATCTGGGCAACAAGAGACTCCAACTCAAAAAAAAGAAATTAAAAAAAGAACAAACCACTGATATCCATAACAAAATACATGAATCTAAAACATTCTATAGCCAGCGTGGTAGCACGCGCCTGTATTTCCGGTTACTTGGAAGGCTGAGGCAGAAGGATCACAGCAGCCCAGCAGGTCGACACTAGGGTGGCCGTGAGCATGTCACTGCACTCCAGTCTGGGCGACAGAGTGAGACTCCAACTCAAAATAAAATAAAATAAAATAAAAAATAAAAACATTCTACACCAGGTGTGGTGGCTCATGCCTATAATTTTAGCTATTTGAGAGGCTGAGGTGGGAGAAAGCCTTGAGCCCAGGAGTTAGAGGCTGCAGTAAGCTTTGATTGCACCACTCAACTCCAGCCTGACTGAGAGTGAAACCCCATCTCTAAAATAATAATAGTGCCACGTGCAGTGGTTCAAGTCTGTAATCCTAGCACTTTGGGAGGCTAAAGCGAGAGGGCTGTCTAAGCCCTGGGTTTCAAGAGTAGCCTGGGCAACTTGGCGAGACCTCGTCTCTACAATAAATAAAAAAATTAGCCAGCCTTGGTAGTGTGCGCCTGTAGTTCTAGCTGCTTGGAAGGCTGAAGCGGAAGGATCACCTGAGCCTAGCAATTCGAGACTGTGGTGACCATGAGCATGCCACTGCACTCCAGCCTGGGCGACATAGTGAGACTCCAATTCGAAAAATTAAAAAAACAAAGTAAAGCCGGGTTCGTGGCTCAGCCTGTAATCCCAGCACATTGGGAGGCTGAGGTGAGTGGATTGCCTGAGCCCGCGGGTTCGAGACCCGCCTGGGCAACTTGGCGAGACCTCATCTCTACAATAAAAATCAAAAAATTAGCCGGGCGTGGTAGCGCGCGCCTGTAGTTCCAGCTATTTGGAAGGCTGAGGCGGAAGGATCGCTGGAGCCCAGCAGGTCGAGGCTGCGGTGGCCGGGAGCATGCCACTGCACTCCAGTCTGGGCGACGGAGTGAGACTCCAACTCAAAAAAAAAAAAAGTAAAATAAAATAGTAATAGTAAGCTGGGTGTGGTGGTTCATGCCTGTAATCCCAGAACTTAGGGAGGTGGAGGCAAGAGGATTGCTTGAGCCCATGGGTTTGAGACCAGCCTGGGCAACATGGTGAGACCTCATCTCTGCAATAAATAAAAAAATTAGCTGGGTGTGATGGCACATGCCCGAAGTCACAGCTACTTGGAAGGCTGAGGCAGAAGGATCGCCGAAGCCCAGCAGGTTGAGGCTGCTGTGGCCATGAGCATGCCACTGAACTCCAGCCTGGGCAACAGAGTGAGACTCTGATTCCCATAATAATAATAATACATAAAAACATTCTAAGTGAAAGAAGTCAGACACCAACTGGGCACAACGGCTCACGCCTGTAATCCCAGCACTTTAGAAGGTGGAGGTGAGAAGATTGCCAGAGGTTTAAGACCAGCCTGGACAAGTTGGTGAGACCTCATTTCTACAATTTATTTATTTATTTAGTTTTGAGTCAGAGTCTCACTGTGTTGCCCAGGCTGGAATCAGTAGCACGCTCATGGCTACCACAGCCTCCATCTGCTGGACTCAGGCGATACTTCCTTCTCAGCCTACCAAGTAGCTGGGACTACAGGTATGTGCCACCACACCTGACTAATTTTTTTTTTTAGTTGGAGTCTCACTCTCTCGCCCAGACTGGAGTACAGTGGCCGCTCCCGGCCACCGCAGCCTCGACCTGCTGGGCTCCGGCGATCCTTCCGCCTCAGCCTTCCAAGTAACTGGAACTACAGGTGCACACTACCACGTCCAGCTAATTTTTGGTTAATTGTAGAGATGATGTCTCACCAAGTTGCCCAGGAGGGTCTCGAACCCGTGGGCTCAGGCAATCTACTCACCTCAGCCTCCCAAAGGCGCGGGATTACAGACTGAGCCACTGAGCCCGGCTTAAATTTTTGATTTATTGTAGAGATGAGGTCTCGTCAAGTTGCCCAGGCTGGTCTCAAATCAGTGGGCTCAGACAAACCTCTCACCTTGGCCTCTCAAAATGCTGGGATTTTCAGTGTTAGCCACCATACCCAACCATCTATAATTAAAAAAAAAAAAAAATCAGCTGGGTGGGATGGCACGCGCCTATGGTTCCAACTACCTGTAAAGCTGAGGCAGAAGTATTGCCTGAGTCCAGCAGGGAGAACCTGCAGTAACAGTGAGTGTACCACTGTACTCCAGCCTACGTGACAGAGAGAAACGCTGACTCAAAAAAAAAGAAGTCAAACACAGACACAAAGAATATGTATCTCAGAGTTCCATTAATGTGCTGTTCTGGAACAGACAAAACTAATTTATAATGAGAGAAATCAAATCTGTTTTGTAGGGCGAGGAATGAGGAGATCTGATTGCAAAGGGACATGAGGGGAAACTTTTTGGAAATATGGAAATGTTCTGTATCTTGAGTGTTAGTAGTAGGTACTCAGGTGTGTATATTTGTCAAATCTGATCAAGTTGTACTTAAACGGGTACATTTTAATTGTATACAAATGTATCTCAATAAAATTAGGCCAGGCTTGGTGGCTCACGCCTATAATCCCAGCACTTTGGGAGATCAGGGTGAGAGGATTGCCTGAGTCCATGGGCTCAAGACCAGTCTGGGCAACTTGATGAGACCCCATCTCTATAATAAATAAAAAAATTAGCCGAGTGTGGTGGCATGTACCTGTAGTTCTAGCTACTTGGAAGGCTGAAGCGGAAGGATTCCCTGAGCCCAGCAGGTCGAGGCTGCGTTGTCCGGGAACATGTCACTGCTCTCCAGCCTGGGTGACAGAGTGAGACTCCTACTAAAAAAAAACATAAAAAAATAAATAAATAAAATTGATTGTCACGGAAAAAAGAGAGCCAGTAATACCTTCTTAACAGCTCACATGTGCACAGCACTCTACAGCTTACCAGGTGCTTTCCATTCATCATTTCAGTGTATGAGCCCAGTGTCCAGCTAGGAAAGAAGAAATGTGTGGCAAAAAGGCGACACCTCCCATAAACCAGGCGACCTCTCACTCTGACATCCTCTACTATGGCCATTCTGCAGACAAAAGGAAGTGCAGATGACGCACCTAGCACTGTGGTGTGAACTGTGACAGGGTTACTGGTATTATGGTCAACCCAGTTTTACAGATGTAAATGGGGCTTGATGGAAGTCATGGAAAAGTTGTAAGCAAGAACTGGGGCTTGCTGGGAAATCTCCCAGGTGGAAGAACTCTTCATCACTCTGTTCTGCTTTCCCCCCCAGGACACTCAAGAACGCGTTGTGCAGGAAACAAATCACGCTCAAACGATCATGCAGGGAAGGATCTTCTGACATAAAATCACAGGACCACAGACTCAAAAGTGGAAGAAACCTTCAGATTCATTTGTTCAGCTTCCCATTCCCCAACCCGCAGAACAGATGGGGAAACCAAGGCCCGAGAAGCAAAAGGGACTTGCCTAAATGACTCAGCAAGGGATGGCAAGCCCTGCACGGTAGCCAGATTTTTCTCTTGTCATTTCCTTCTTAGCCCATGCTCTTTAGTCATACAGACTTGAGGTCTGTTCTTGACCGTGCACTAACTAGCTGTGTGACTTTGGTGAGTGACACAACATCTCTGATCGTCAGTTTCTACATCTGTAAAATGAAAGAATAGCATCCACCTCATTGGTTTGCTGTAAAGATTAAGTTGTACAGTCATGTAGCACATACAATAATTTAAAGATGTATATATTTCCCATTTTATAGATGAGGAACTGAGGGTTTGTTGAAACTTCCCTTGGCTCAGGATTGTACCTTAGGTCAAAGAGAAAGCCCTGAAGAAGTCAAGAAACCTCTGGGTGAAAACTGGGTGGGCACAGGTAAGGCAAGCGCTCCTTGCACCTGTCACTGGGAGCCACCTTTCTGTCCAGGAGCTCAAGAAGACGCCAGCCACCCAGTGACCTTTCCAGCCTCTGCTGCCTCGATGCACAAACAAGTTGTGAAACACCCTGGGCAGTGACTCAGCCTGGAGTCCTGCTCCACTGGTCAGTGCAGGCAGGTTGGGGCTGTTTGGTTGAGGCTTGAAAGGACACTGTGTCTAACAAACACATTGGCAAAGCCCTAATGGAGGTGCCAGGCACAGACTGTGAACTCTGATACTGGAGGCCTCACAGATTACTGAATGAGGGTGGCTAAGTTGTATACATCTTTCGATTGCTATTCTGCTCTAACAACCGCCCAGGGTCAATATCAGGAAGAGGAAATGTGTTAGAGGCAAGACCTCCCATTTCTCAAGATGCAGCTAGGTGTAGTGGCCAGGGCCTAGGTTTTTGGGTTCTGCATTATACAGAGCTGAGTTAAGATCCTGCCTCTGCTGCTTACTGTCTATGAGACTTTAAGCAAGTGAATTACCTCCTCTAAGTCTGAACTCCCTTATTCTGTAAAATGCCCATCTTGCAAACCTGTCTTATAGAGATAAAATGTGTAAAGGCTGGTTTTTGTTGTTGTTGTTGTTGTTTTGTTTTTTGAGTCAGGGTCTTACTCTTCCAGGTAGGAATGTAGCAGTGGCACGACCATGGCTCACTGCAACTTCAATCTCCTGGGCTCAGGTGATCCTTCCGCCTCAGCTTCCAAGTAACTGGGACTACAGGGACGCGCCACTATACCTGGCTAATTCTTTGTTTTATTAAGTAAAGATGTGATCTTGCTGTGTGGCCTAGGCTGATCTCAAACTCCTGGACTCAAGCGATTTCTCCCACCTTAGGCTCCCAAAGTGCTGGGATTTCAGGCATGAGCCACTGTGCCTGGCCATAAATTGTTATTAAAATCCTGAGCCAAAATCTGCCCCTTCCCCTACTGCAAATGGAAGCTGCCCCTCCTACCATCGCTGTGTACCTTCCCATTCACCCAGGAGTATTGAGAAAGCAACCAGCACAACCATCACAGACACAAGCGCTGGGCCAGTTGTGTCACTCTTATCCTATTAGCACTGGATTCCTTTCCTAATATTAGAAAAGAAAGAAGCCGGGTAGTGGCTCATGCCTATAATCCCAGAACTTTGGGAGGCCAAGGTGAGAGGATTGCCTGAGTCCAGGGGTTCGAAACCAGCCTGGGCAACTTGTTGAGCACTCACTCATCTCTACAATCAATCAAGAATAATTAGCTGGGCGTGGTAGCGCATGCCTGTAGTTCCAGCTTCTTGGAAGGCTAAGGCGGAAGGATCTCCTAAGCCCGGCAGGTTGAGGATGCGGTGGCCAGGAGTGTGCCACTGTGCTCCAACCTGGGCAACAGAGCAAGACTCCCACACAAAAAAAATAAAAAGAGAGAGAGAGAGACATTTTTAATCAAGAAATGTGGCAGGCTGAATATTGAACCCCAAGGGTATCCAAGTCCCAATCTCTGGAACCTGTCAGTGTACCTAATATATTATTTAATTGCTTAGCAGATGAGATGAAGTTAAGGATATTGAGATGGGAAGATTATTTTGGATTATTCAGGTGGGCCTTAAATGTAATCACACATATTCTTATAAGAGGGAAATAGAGGATGATTTGACTGTGAAAGAGAAGGCAATCCGATGATGAAAGCAGAGATTGGAGTGATGCAACCTTCCAGTCAAGGAATGGCAGCAGCCACCAGAAGCCGAAAGAGGCAAAGCATGAATTCTTCCCTGGAGCTGTCAGAAGGGAAGCAGCCATGCCAACACCTTGATTTCAGCCCCGTAAGACTCATTTTAGGCTTCTGGTCTCCAGAATAGTCAGAGGACACAAATCTATTGTTTTAAGTCATTAAATGTGTGGTACTTTGTTGCAACAGCAATTGGAAACTAATTCAAGGGGTGTGGTTGGATTATTGATTCTAAAAATTAATCCTTGTGGTCTATTCACACATGGAATATTATTCAACAATAAAAAGGAATGAAGTTCTGATGCGTGCTACACTGATCCTTGAAAACGTCATGCTAGCCGGGCTTGGTGGCTCAGCCTGTAATTCCGCACCTTTGGGAGGATGAGGTGAGTGAATTGCCTGAGCCCGTGGGTTCGAGACCCGCCTGGGCAACTTGACGAGACCTCATCTCTATAACAAATCAACAATTAGCCGGGCATGGTAGCACGCACCTGTAGTTCCAGCTACTTGGAAGGCTGAGGCGGAAAGATTGCCAGAGCCGAGCAGGTAGAGGCTGCGGTGGCCAGGAGCGTGCAACTGCACTCCAGTCTGGGTGACAAAGTGAGACTCCAACTCAAAAAAAAAAAAAAAGAAAAGAAAACATCATGCTAGAGTTGCAAAGGACTACGTATTGTATTACTCTGCTTATGTGAAGTGTCCAGAATAGGCAAATCTATAGGAACAGAAAGCATGTTCGTGTTTCCTAGGGCTGGAGGGATGGAAGGATTGGTGAGTGAAGGCTAAGAGACAAGGGGTCTCTTTTTGGGGTAATGAAAATTCTCTAAAATTGATTGTGGTGATGGTTGTACACCTCAATATTCTAATAACCAATACAATATGCATTTGCATAGTAGGTGAATTATATTTCAATAACACTATTAAAAAATATTGGGCCAGGCTCGGTGGCTCAGCCTGTAATCCCAGCACTTTGGGAGGCCGAGGTGAGTGGATTGCCTGAACCCGCAGGTTCGAGACCCGCCTGGGCAACTTGGCGAGACCTCATCTCTACAATAAATAAAAAAATCAGCCGGCGTGGTAGCACATGCCTGTAATTCTGGCTACTTGGAAGGCTGAGGTGGAAGGATCGCCAGAGCCCAGCAGGTCGAGGCTGCGGTGGCCGGGAGCGGCCACTGCACTCCAGTCCGGGTGACAGAGTGAGACTCCAACTCAAAAATTTTAAACTGGCCAGGCACAGAGGCTCAAGCCTATAATCCCAGCACTTTGGGAGGCTGAGGCAAGAGGACTGCTTGAGCCCAGGGGTTCGAGACCAGCCTGGACAACTTGCTGAGACTTCATCTCTACAATAAATAAAAAATTAGCTGAGTGTGGTGATGCACTACTGTAGTTCCAGCTACTTGGAAGACTGAGGTGGAAGGATCATCCGAGTCCAGCAGGTCAAGGTTGCAGTGCCATGAGCATGCCACTGCACTCCAGCCTGGGTGACAGAGTGAGACTCTAACTCAAAAAAAAAAGGTACTGAAAACTAACATTTAGATCATGTATACAGAACACTTGCCAGTACTATGCTGCAATTTATATGTCTTCTCATCTTCTCATTTAATTCTGGAACTATAAGCATGTGCCACTATGCCTGGTTAATTTTTTTATTAATTTTTGAACCTGGCCCCTCTCTTTTTCTTTCTCTTTCTTTCTTTCTTTCTTTCTTTCTCTCTTTCTCTCTTTCTTTCTTTATACATTGTATGAACTTAATAAATACTGGTATACTTATAGAAAAATTAGAAAATGCAGATAACCAAAATGAAGAAAATATTTTATTTATTTGTTTATTTATTTATTTTGATTTGGAGTCTCACTCTGTCCATGGAGTGCAATGGCATGCTCCTGGCCACTGCAGCCTCGACCTGCTGGACTTAGGCGATTCTTCTGCCTCAGCCTTCCAAGTAGCTAGAACTATAGGCGTGCGCCACCATGCCTGGCTAACTTTTGTTTTATTATAGAAATGAGATCTTGCCAAGTTGCCCAGGCTGGTCTCAAACCCATGGGCTCAAGCCACTCTCTCGCCTAGGCCTCCCAAAGTGCTAGGATTATAGGTGTGAGCCACCACACCTGGCCGAAGAAAATATTTTAAACAACCTTAATTTCACCACTTTTAACACTTGTGCCAATACTGTGTTTTTAACTGCAAGTAAAGACCAAAACAACCACAATGAGGTTCCACTATAGGATGGCTATAGTAACTGAAAAATAAATAAATAAATAAACAAAAAACAAATAAGTACTGGTGAAGATGAGGAGAAATTGGAACTTTTGTGCACAATGCTGGTGGGAATGCCAAATGGTTCAGCCTCTGTGGAAAGCAATTTGGCAGTTCCTTAAAAAGTTAAACATAGGCCATTGCCTTGCTAAGCACTGACCATGCTCATTGAGCTATGACCAGGCCATGTTTCCTAGCTTCAGCCCCTCCCCTTTCTTAGGGAGGTGAATCTCCTCCCCAAGTCTGCCGCCCCCCCATCTCTCTAATTTACTTTCTAAATAAATATATTTTTCAACTTTAAAAAAAAAAGATAGCTGGGCTTGGTGGCTCAGCCTGTAACTCATGCCATTGGGAGGCTGAGGTGAGTGGATTGCCTGAACCTGCGGGTTCGAGACCTGCTTGGGCAACTTGGCGAGCCCTCATCTCTACAATAAATCAAAAATTGACCTGGCGTGGTAGTGCGCGCCTGTAGTTCCAGCTACTTGGAAGGCTGAGGCGGAAGGATCGCCAGAGCCTAGCAGGTTGAGGCTGCGGTGGCTGGGAGTGGCCACCGCGCTCCAGTCTGGGTGACAGAGTGAGACTCCGAACTCAAAAAAAAAACCAAAATGATTACACATGGAATTACTATATAACCCTAAAATTCCATTCCTAGGCATATGCCTAAAATAACTGAAAACAAGCACTGAAACAAGTACTTGTACATACATTTTCATAGCAGCACTACTCACAGTCGCCACAAGGTCTATCAATGGATGACTGGATAGACAATTTGTAGATATGTATGTATATAAGGGAATATTCAGTCATAAAAAGGAATGAAGCACTAATACATGCTATGACATGGATAAATGTCAAAAAAAATTATGCCAAGGGTACCTGATCTCAAACCAGGCAAAGTGGGGACAAAAGGGAGGCCCAAACCTTACCTGTATAATGTTCATAATCTTGAATTGCACCCCACATTGCTAAAATGATATATATATACTGCACACCATATTGTTAAAAAATATATATCCTGTACCCCACATTGTTAAAAAAAAAAAAAATATAATATATATATATATATATGCTAAGTGAAAAAAGCAAGACCCAAAAGTGAAAAAAGCAAGACCCAAAAGGTCATATATTGTATAAATATATATATATGAAGCATTCAGAATAGGTAAATCCACCAAGAGAAAACACAAACTTATGTTTCCCAGGAGATATGGGAGAGTGCCAGAGGAATTGCTTAATGGGTAAGAGGTTTTACTTTGAAGTAATGGAAATGTTTTGGAACTGGATAGAGGTGGTGATTGCACAACATTGTGAATGTACTAAAGCCTACTACTGCATTGTTCATTCTAATGTTAATTAGAGGCAGGTGTGGTGGCTTATGCCTATAATCCCACCACTTGAGGAGGCCAAGGCAGGAGGATCACTAGGGCCTAGGAGTTCAAGACCAGCCTGAGTAACATAGTGAGACCTCATCTCTAAAAAATAAAAAATAAATTAGCTGAGCATAGTGGTGCGCACCTGTAGTGCCAATTACTCAGATCATCTGGGTGACAGAGTGTGACCCTGACTCAATAAATAAATAAATGGATAAAATGGTTAATTAGCTGGTGCCTGTTGTCCCAGCTATATCAGAGGCTGAGGCGGGAGGATCACTTGAGTCCAGGAGTTCAAGGCTGCAGTGAGCCGTGATCATGCCACTTCACTCTAGCCTGGGTGACAGAGGATGACCTTGTCTCTAAAAACAACAACAACGCGCTGGCATGGTGCCTGTAATTTCGGCACTTTGGGAGGGTGAGTTGGGAAGATAGCTTGAGCCCAGGAGTTTGAGACCAACCTAGGCAACATAGTGAGACCTCATCTCTACAAAAAAAAAAAAAAAAAACCCAAATTAGCCGGATGTGGTGGTGCATGCCTGTAGTCCTAGCTACTCAGGAAGCTGAGGTGGGAGGATCACTTGAGCAGAGGAGGTTGAGGCTGCAGTGAGCTGTGATTGTGCTGCTGCACTCCAGCCTTGGTGACAAAGGGAGACTGCGACTCAAAACATCAACAAAGAAGTCCTGAGATAGAGAAGCTCTAGAATTGGTTATTTCAGGAGCTCCAAGATTTCATCAAGAACCCAAATTCTCTGTGAGTGGGTTTTTCCATTCTTATCATGTTGGCATTTTTTTCTCTTTTATGATTGAAAGATGGTTGTCATAGTTCCAAACACTGCCTGTGGACATAACAGCTAGTTCTGCTAGATTGTAGTAGAACAAATAAGGGCTGTCTATCCCTGTATCTTTCTTGCTTTTTAAAAAAATAATAGCTTTATTGAGATTTAATTCACTTACCATATAATCAACCCACTAAAAATATACATTCCAGCCGGGCTCGGTGGCTTAGCCTGTAATCCCGCGCCTTTGGGAGGCTGAGGTGAGTGGATTGCCTGAGCCCGCGGGTTCGAGACCCACCTGGGCAGTGAGTCCTCATCTCTACAATGAATCAAAAAATCAGCCGGGCGTGGTAGCGCATGCCTGTAATTCCGGCTACTCGGAAGGCTGAGGCGGAAGGATCGCCGGAGACCAGCAGGTCGAGGCTGTGGTGGTCAGGAGCGGCCACTGCACTCCAGTCTGGGCAACAGAGTGAGACTTCAACTCAAAAAAAAAAAAAAAAAAAAAATAATATATATATATATATATATATATATATATATATATATACACACACACACATACATTCCCTGGCCAGGCACGGTAGCTCAAGGCTGTAATCCTAGCACTTTGGGAGGCCAAAGTGAGGGGTTTGCCTAAGCCCACAGGTTTGAGAATAGCCTGGGCAACTTGGCGAGACCTCATCTCTACAATAAATCAAAAAATTAGCCGGGCGTGGTAGCGCATACCTGCAGTTCCGGCTACTTGGAAGACTGAGGCAGAAGGATCTCCTGAGCCCAGCAGACTGACACTGGGGTGGCCATGAACATGCCACTGCACTCCAGCCTGGGCGATGGAATGAGACTCCAACTAAAAATACACACACACACACACACACACACACACACACACACACACACACACACTCCCAAACTCAGACTGGGCAGAGTGGCTCACGTTTGTAATCTCAGGGCTTTGGTAGGCCAAGATGGGAGGAGCGTTTGAGCCCAGGAGTTCAAGACTGTCTGGGCAACATAGCAAGACAAAAAATAAAAAATGAAAAAAATTAACTGAGCATAGTGGTGCACAACTATAGTCCCAGCTACTGGAAGGCTGAGGCAGAGGGATCGCCTGAGCCCAGGAGGTTGAGGTTGTGGTGAGCTGTGATCATGCCACTGCATTCCAACCTGGACGACAGAGTTAGACCCCAAACTAAAAATTTTAAAAATAACAATAAATAAGTACAAACATAATAAATATAAAGAATACATACCCCAAATCATCAAGTGGTATACTTAAATAAGTGCAGTTTTTTATTCACCAATCACACTTCAGTGAAGTGACTTAGAAAAAAGCATGTGTATAGCCGGGCTCGGTGGCTCAGCCTGTAATCCCAGCACTTTGGGAGGCTGAAGCAGGAGAATTGCTTGAGCCCAGGAGTTCAAGACCAGCCTGGGCAACATAGTGAGGCCACCATCTCAATTTTAAAAAACAGCAATAACATGTAAATGGTTTGTAGTATGTTCACCACAACAAATTTATAACACTTTATCACCCCAAAAAGAAATTTAGCACCCATTAGCTGTCACTCCTTGCTTTCCCCAATCCTCCTCCTTTGGACTCTAGGCAACATCTACTCTGCTTTCTGTCCCTAGAGATTTACCTATTTTGGTCATTTCACATAAATGAATCATGTAACGTGGGCTTTTGTGACTGACTTACTTAGCATAGTTTTTTTTGTTGTTGTTTTTGTTTTTTTGAGTTGGAGTCTTACTCTATCACCCATGCTGGAATGCAGGGGTGCGCTCACAGTCACTGCAGCCTTGACCTGCAGGGCTCAGGTGATCCTTCCGCCTCAGCCTTCCAGGTAGCTGGAACTACAGGCCTGCGCCACCATGCCCAACTAATTTTTTGGATTTATTGTAGTGATGAAGTCTCGCCAGGTTGCCAGGGCTGGTCTTGAACTCCTGCACTCGGGTAATTCTCTCTTCTCAGCCTCCCAAAGTGCCGGGATTACAGGCTTGAGCCACTGAGCCCAGCCCCCATAGTTTTCAAGGTTAATTCATGTTGCCAAATGTATCCATAGTTCACTATTTATATTGTTGAATAATCTTTCATTACATAGACAGACTATATTTTCTTTACCCTTCCATAGTTGGATTGTTTCCATTTTTTGGTTATTATGCATAATGTTTATGTGAACATTTGTGTATAAGTTTTTGTGTAGACAGCCAGGTACGGTGGCTCAAGCCTGCAATTCCAGCACTTTGGGAGGCCAAGGTGAGAGGATTGCCTGAGCCCAAGGGTTTGAGACCAGCCTGGGCAACATGGCGAGACCTCGTCTCTATGATAAATAAAAAAATTAGCTGGGCATGGTGGCGCGTTCCTGTAGTTCCAGCTACTTGAAAGACTGAGGGAGAAGGGTCACCTAAGCCCAGCTGATGCAGTGGCCATCAGCCTGTCACTACACTCCAGCTGGGGTTACAGTGAGACTCCAACCCCCCAATAAAAGTTTTTGTGTTGACAGATGTTTTTACTTCTCCTGAGTATATACCTAAGAGTTGAATTACTAGGTCATACGGTAACTCCACCTTTTTAGAAACTACCACTTTTCCAAAGTAGTTGCACCATTTTACATTCTTACCAGCAGTGCATGGGGGTTCCAATGTCTTCACATCACCTCTGTGCTTTTTTAAATCAAGAAAAAAATCAGCCAGGCGCAGTGGCTCAAGCCTGTAATTCCAGCACTTTGGGAGGCCAAGGTGAGAGGATTATCTGAGCCCACAGATTCGAGAACAGCCTGGGCAACTTGGTGATACCTCATCTCTATAATAAATAAATAAATAAAAATTAGATGGGCATGGTGGCATGCTCCTGTAGTTCCAGCTACCTGGAAGGCTGAAGTGAAAGGATCTCCTGAGCCCAGCAGGTTGAGGCTGTGGTGGCTGGGAGTGTGCCACTGCCCTCCAGCCTAGGTAACAGAGTGAGACTCCAACTCAAAAAAAGAAAAAAAGAAAGAAAAAATATCCTTCTCAGAAGCATCCCAGCAGACACCTCTTCCTGTCTTAGTGGCCAGAACTAGACCACATGACTGCCCCGGCCAATCACTAGTATTACTGTGATTGATTTAGAATTAAGTCTCCAGGCCCAGCACAGTGACTCACTCCTGTAATCCCAGCACTTTGGGAGGCAGAGGTGAGAGGATTACCTACCTGAGCTCAGAGATTCAAGATCAGTCTGAGTAACATGATGAGAACTTGACTCTACAATAAATTTAAAAGAAAAATTAGCTGTGCATGGTGGTGCATGCCTGTGGTTCCAGCTACTTGAAAGGCTGAGGTGGAAGGATCACCTAAGCCTGGCAGGTCAAGGCTGTGGAGGCCATGAGTGTGCCATTGTACTCCAGCCTGGGCCACAGAGCAAGGCTCCAACTCAGAAAAAAGAGAAAAGAAAAAAAAAAAAAAAAGAATTAAGTCTCCTGCTGAACTCTGGATATGGACACCTTCCCTGAAAGGTGAATACCTGAACAAACATGAAATTCAGTTAACAAAGAAGAAAAGGAATTTTTTTATAGGTAACAATATCCTGTTACAATGCCTTTGAGTTTTTTGAGTTGGAGTCTCACTCTGTCGCCCAGACTGGAGTCCAGTGGCCGCTCCCGGCCACCACAGCCTCGACCTGCTGGGCTCCGGCGATCCTTCTGCCTCAGCCTTCCAAGTAGCCAAAACTACAGGCGCATGCTACCACACCTGGCTAATTTTTTGATTTATTGTTGAGATGAGGTCTCGCCAAGTTGCCCAGGCGGGTCTCAAACCTGCAGGCTCAGGCAATCCCCTCACCTCAGCCTCCCAAAGTGCGGGATTACAGGCTGAGCCACCGAGCCCAGCGAGTCTTTTTCTTATAGACACATACACATGCATATTTACATATATATATTTCGAGACAGGGTCTTGATATGTTGCTCAGGCTGGACTTAAGCTTCTCGCTCCTCCTACCTCAGCCTCCCAAGTAGCTGGGACTACAGGCGTGTGCCACCATGCCCAACTCTACATATAAATATATTTCTAGACAACCAAAAAAAGAAATCATACTATACGTACTGTTCTGTAACTTGATTTATCACTTAAAAATGTCGTGAATATATCTTTCCATAATCATACATATTCATTTATAACATGACTTTAAAGGTTGAATGTCAGTTGTGAGTGTTTCAAGTTCTGTAACATACAGAAACTTTTCTAAACTTCTCTTGGCACTTAAAGTCAGGTTCATAGACACATTCCAGTGCTGGGTCAGAGAGGAAATGGATGACGGCAGTGCTTAATTTCTTGGATCTTCTGTCCTTTGACTCTAGGCAAAAAATTAGATCCTTTTTTTTTCCTGAAAAGAGGATTCCAGTGGATACTCTCTGATTCCTTCTACATTTTATTTTCTTTTTGAATAGGAGTCTCACTCTGACACTCAGGCTGGAGTGCAGTGGCATGCTTATAGCCTTGACCTGCTGGGCTCAGGCGATCCTTCCACCTCAGCCTTCCAAGTAGCTGGAACTACAGGCATGCGCCACCATGTCTGGTTAATTTTTTGATTTATTGAAGAGATGAGGTTTCGCCCAGTTCCCCAGGCTCATCTCAAATTCGCGGGCTCAGGCAATCCTCTAACCCTGGCAAACCAAAGTGCTGGGACTATAGGCGTGAGCCACCGCGCCCGGCCTTCCTCTATTTTTACTTCCAATTCTTTTGCTTCAGTAATTGTCACTTCTTTTTCTTCTCACTGGTTGTTTTTCTCCTCCCTTTCACATCTTTCTAGAGCCTATGCAGAATTCCTTAAGATAGAAATCATAAATTTGAGACCCTTCATAATTGTACTAGTCAGCATTCTTCCAGCTGCAAGTGACAAAACCGCCAATCCAACCTGTCTTACTTATAAAAGAGATTTGTTTGCTCATGGAATTGAAGAGTATACAAGAAGACTTCAGGCATAGCTGGATCTAGAGACTCGAATGTTATCAGAATTGGTCCTCTCTCTCTCACTTTCTCTCTACTTGTCTTTAATTTCTGAACTCCACTAGCCTTTCTCTTTCCTTCCTAGGTGAAACAAAGCTCCTCCCCACTCACCTAAGCGTTCTAATAAATGTGCTGGAGAGGGTTCTCTTTGGCCGGCTTTTGGTCATGTAATCCCTGTTGTGCCAGCCACAGCTGTGCTATCATTGGCTAGACTACACTACATTGTATGCCTACCTTTATGGTGAGGTCGGCCCACCAGAACTATATAGACTGAGAGTAGGATACATGGGCAACTGAAGCAAAATAAAAGTGTGCTGTTTCTAAAAAAGCGGAAAGGAGGCTGGGAGGGTCCATGTGGATTTCCTTTCCAGAATGTTCAATGTTAGATACAGTTTGTGCCCACCAGCATGGCCGTGGGAGTTGTTTAAACTCGATGTCCATTCTGATAAATTGTGTCTGTGCCTTTCTACTTGTTAAATGTTTTGAAGATCACCCTTTCCCTTTTCCACCAAACAAATAGTCTTGCCCCAGTTAATCAGTTTTCCCGGTTAAATCTTCTGTTCCTACCCTGGCATGCACACATCCCATGGACCAACCTAGCGGTCGTACTTTTCAGGACCCTGGTCTATGAAGGGAGAGAGTCTGACTGTGACTGCTTTCGCTCTGACTCATGTTCAAAGATCATCTCAACCACCACTTCCTTCATGAAGGCTTCCTACTTGCCCTCATCTGGAACTGACCTCCGATCCCACTGGAATGATCTTTTTTTTGAGTTGGAGTCTCACTCTGTTACCCAGGCTGGAGTGCAGTGGCATGCTCACGAGCCCTGCAGCCTGGACCTGCTGGGCTAAGGCGATACTTCCAGGTAGCTGGCAGTACAGTCACGCACCACTACACCCAGCTAATTTTTTTTTTTTTTTGAGTTGGAGTCTCACTCTGTCGCCCAGACTGGAGTGCAGTGGCCGCTCCCGGTCACCGCAGCCTCGACCTGCTGGGCTCTGGCGATCCTTCTGTCTCAGCCTTCCGAGTAGCCGGAATTATAGGCGCACGCTACCACGCCCAGCTGATTTTTTTTTTTATTTATTGTAGAGATGAGATCTCGCTGCCCAGGCGGGTCTCGAACCCGCGGGCTCAGACAATCCACTCACCTCAGCCTCCCAAAGGCACGGGATTACAGGCTGAGCCACCGAGCCCAGCTCCAACTAATTTTTTGATTTATTGTAGAGGTGAGGTCTTGCCATGTTGCCCAAGCTGGTCTAGAACCCCTGGGCTTAGGCAATCCTCTTGCCTGGTCCTCCCAAAGTGCTGGGATTACAGACTTGAGCCACTGCACCCAGCCCGGAATGCTCTTCATTAATATGTCTTTCATTGTCTCTTTGCTTGGAATTAGACTATTTCATGTATTTTCTCCTCCATGAGATTCTAAGCTTGGTGAAATCAGGAAATCTTATTTGTCTTTATTTCTTTGGAGAGACGGGTGTCCTTTTGTCTCCCAGGCAGGAGTGCAGTGGCACAATCACAGCTCACTGTAACCTCTAGCTCCTGGGCTCAAGCAATCCTCCCAAGTAGCTGGAACTACAGGGAGGCACCACTGTGCCTGGCTAATTAGAACAAATTTTTTTTTGTAGAGATGGGATCTCACTATGTTGCCCAGGCTAATCTCGAACTCCTGGGCTCAAGCAATCCTCCCATCTTTAGCTCCCAAAGTGCTGGGATTACAGGTGTGAGCCACCACACCTGGCCTTTATTTATCTTTGTATTTCCCTAAAAGTCTGTCACAGGGATCCTCTGCCACTTAATTAGTCCTGTGATATTGGGCCAAGTCCTTCACCTCTTTGAGTTTTGGTTTATTGTTTTGTAAAATAGGAATGATAATAGCCCTTATCTCATACTTTCTAGCGAGAACTGAGACACACATATACACATACTTTATGCATATATACCATGTGTTTTAGAGACGATATGCCTAGCAAAGGACAAACACCCAGCACTGGAAGAGCTGGGATTCAAATGTGCGATAGAGACTGCACTCTTAATGCTATTCCCAACAACCTCCCACATGGGAGAGGGATGGGCTGGCCCATACAGTAGGAACACAATGAATGTTGCCAAATGCTTGACTCCGTTGAATTGAATCAGTTTCTGCTTTGGCTGCACTTTCCTCTGGACTCTGGTTTGCCCCTCTCCAGTTCATCCAGGCTGTGTCATCAGGCCACATGACACACAGTCCCCCTGGGGGCCCTACTTAATTTCTGCTGACCTGGAATGTGTCTTCTGAGCATTCCTATAAACCAGGAAGAGCCCATGGGCTGTAAATCCTGGATCCAGGACAGCCCAAAGGTCTGTGTTTCCACTGACCCAGACAACTGGAACTCCATCCAGGGGAGATGCTGCCTGGTGGGGAAGGGGGAATGGAATGTGTGAGCCCTCCTGTCTTCCTCCACACAGAGTCCAAGGTCCAAGGTGGAGTCCAAGGTCCAAGGCCCTTTGGTTTCTGAGAAATCTGTGGTGATAAAACCACTTCTCCTTTGCTGCAAGTCTCCTCACTTCATAATGGCCTTACGGGCAGCTATTTGGGGAAAGGACTGTGGGGACTTGGATCCCCCAAGCTTCCATTGCTGCTCTTAAAAACATGTTTCCCCCCAGTCTATATACTTTCTATTTTTACCAAGCAGTTGCTACATACCAGGCGTTGGGTTGAACATGTTATGTGCATTATTTAATTCAGGATTTTTCAACCTCAGGAACATTAACATTCTGGGCTGGATAATTCTTTGTCCCGCGGGACTGCTTGTGCATTGTAGGAAGTTTAGCCGCATCCCTGGCCTCCGTCTATCCACTAGATGCCAGTCGCACCTTGTACAACCAAATATGTCCCCAGACGTTGTTAAATGTACTTTGTGGGTAAAATCATCACTGGGCGACGACCGCTGATTTTTTTTTTTTTTAGTTGGAGTCTCACTTTGTTGCCCAGGCTGGAGTGCAGTGGCATGCTCCCAGCCACCACAGCCTTGACCTGCTGGGCTTAGGTGATCCTTCTGTCTCAGTTTTCCAAGTAGCTGGAACTACAGGCGTACGCTTCCATACCCAGCTTATTTTTTTATTTATTGTAGAGATGAGGTCTCACCAAGTTGCCCAGGCTGGTCTCAAATCCCCGGGCACAGACAATCCTCCTGCCTCAGCCTCCCAAAGTGCTGGGATTACAGGCTGAGCCACTGTGCCCGGCCAATCTCTGATTTAAGGTTGGACACAAAAGCCCTGTGAGCTACATTTTATTAGAATCCCTTTTTCCAGAAGAGAAATCTGAGATTTACAGAAGTGAAGTGACTCACCTAAGGTCATACAACAAATGGTAGAGCCAGAATGTGAAGCCTGGCTCTAGTGCATAGACTTTTTTTAATTGGAGTCTCACTCAGTCACCCAGACTGGAGTGCAGTGGCCATTCCCGGCCACCGCAGCCTCGACCTACTGGGTTCCAGCGATCCTTCCGCCTCAGCCTTCCAAGTAGCTGGAACTACAGGCGCGCGCTACCACGCCAAGCTAATGTTTTTGATTTATTGTAGAGATGAGGCCTCGCCAAGTTGCCCAGGCGGGTCTCGAACCTGTGGGCTCAGGCAATTCACTCACCTTGGCCTCCCAAAGCGTGGGATTATAGGCTGAGCCACCGAGCCCGGCCAGTGCATAGACTTGTAACCACTAGAGCGATGTCAAAAACACTGACAAGACCAGGCTGAGTGCAAGTGCTCATGCCTGTAATCTCAGGACTTTGGGAAGCGAAGGTGAGATAGAATGACCTGAGCTCAGGGGTGTGAGACCAGCCTGAGCAACATGGCAGACCTTGTCTCTACAATAAATAAAAAAATAAGCCAAGCATGATGGAACATGCCTATGATTCCAGCTACTTGGAAGGCTGAGGTGGAAGGATCACCTGAATCCAGCAGGTCGAGGCTGCGGTGGCCATGAGCATGCCACTGCACGCCAGCCTGGGCAACAGAGTGGGATGCTGTCTCTAAAAAATAAAAATAAATAAATAAATGACAACTTATATTATTATAAACCTATAATGATGGCTAAATTTTTTTTCTCTTGATTTATTGTAGAGATGAAGTCTTGCCAAGTTGCCCAGGCTGGTCTCAAACCCATGGGCTCAGGCAATCTGCTCACCTCGGCCTCCCAAAGTGCTGGGATTATAGGCATGAGCCATCACACCCGGCCTAAAATTTTTTTTTAAGTTGACCATACCAAGTGTTGGAGAGGATATAGAGTAACTGGTACTCTCATACATTCTTAGCAACCATGTAAAATGGTACAACCACTTTAGAAAAAATTTTGGAAGTTTTTTTGAAAGTTAAACATACATTTGCCATACAAGTCAGCAATTCCATTCCTATAATTATTTCCATTACCCAATAGAAACGCAAACATACGTCCTCAAAAAGACTAGGAACTGAATATTCATAGCAGCTTAATTTAAATAGCTCCAAACTAAAAACAAGCCAAAGGTTCACTAACTGATGAGAACAGAAACAATTGGTGGAATATTCATGAAATGAACCAACACTCAGCAATAAAAAGGAATAACCTTCTGATATAGGAAACTCATGGATAAAATTTTTTTTTTTTTTTTTGAGTTGGAGTCTCACTCTGTTGCCCAGACTGGAGTGCAGTGGCCGCTCCCGGCCACCGCAGCCTTGACCTGCTGGGCTCCGGCGATCCTTCCGCCTCAGCCTTCCAAGTAGCCAGAATTACAGGCATGCGCTACCACGCCTGGCTGATTTTTTTTGATTTATTGTAGAGATGAGGTCTCGCTGCCCAGGCGGGTCTCGAACCCTCAGGCTCAGGCAATCCACTCACCTCAGAGGATAAAATTTTAAAACATTATGTTGCTGGGTGCAGTGGCTGGCCCCTATAATCCCAGCACTTTGGGAGGCCGAGGTAAGAGAATTGCCTGAGTCCATGGATTTGAGACCAGCCCGGGTAACTTGGCAAGACCTCATCTCTACAATAAATCAATTAGCCTGGCGTGGTGGCATGTACCTGTAATTCCAGCTACTTGGAAGGCTGAGGTGGAAGGTTCATATGAGTCCAGCAGGTCGAGGCTGTGGTGGCTGTGAGTGTGCCACAGCACTCTAGCCTGGGTGACAGAGTGAGACTCTGACTCAAAAATAAAATAAAATAAAATGTGTGCATTTTATTTTATTATTTATTATTTATTTGTTTTGAGAGAACATTTTGCTTTATTGCCCAGGCTGATCTCAAACTACTGGGCTCAAGTGATCCTCCTGCGTTGGCCTCCTAATTAGCTGGGATTCTAGGGGTACACCATGGCATCAACTTTGTGCATCTTATAGTATGAAAATTTTATGTCAATAAATTTGGTTTGAGGCCGGGGGTGGTGGTTCACATCTATAATCCCAGCACTTTGGGAAGCTGAGGGGAGAGGATTGCCTGGGCCCAGGAGTTGAGACCAGCCTGCGCAACATGGGGAGACCTCATCTCTACAAGAAGTTTTTAAAAACTTAGCCAGGCGTGGTTGTGCATACCTGTAGACACTTGGAAGACCAAGAAGGTGGAAGGATTGCCTGAGGCCAGGAGGTCAAGGTTGGGGTATCTATGATTGTGCCATTGCTCTCCTGCCTGGATGAAAGAGTGAGACTCTTGACTAAAAAAAAAAAAATGGTTTGAAAGAAAAAAATAAATCAGAGCGGGGGAAAAAAAGAGAGAGAGAAGAAAGGGAGGGGCAGAATTAGGGTGAGAAACAGAGATCAGGTCAGAACTCTCTGATGATATATTAAGGTAAAATCTGAAAGTTTAGAAGGGGATAGCCCGATTTCACATCTCCCACTTCACAGATAAGAAAACTGAGGCTTTTTTTTTTTTTTTTTTTGAGTTGGAGTTTCACTCTGTCACCCAGACTGGAGTGCAGTGGCCACTCCCGGCCACCGCAGCCTCGACCTGCTGGGCTCTGGCGATCCTTCCGCCTCAGCCTTCCAAGTAGCCAGAATTATAGGCATGTGCTACCATGCCTGGCTGATTTTTTGATTTATTGTAGAGATGAGGTCTCGCTGCCCAGGCTGGTCTCGAACCCGCGGGCTCAGGCAATCCACTCACCTCAGCCTCCCAAATTTTTTTTTTTTGAGTCTCACTCTGAGGCCCAGGCTGGAGTGCAGTGGCATGATCACAGCTACTGCAGTCGCTCAACCTGCTGGGTTCAGGTGATCTGTCTGCCTCAGCCTCCCGAGTAGCTGGGACTACAGGCATGCACCACCATGCCTAGATAATATTTTGATTTATTGTAGAAATGAGATCTTGCCATGTTGCCCACATTGGTCTCGAACCCCTGGACTCAGGCAATCCTCTCTTCTCAGCCTCCCAAAGTGCTGGGATTATAGGTGTGAGCCACTGTGCCTGGCCTTTTTTTTTTCTGAGTTGGAGTCTCACTTTGTCACACTCATGGCCACCACAGCCTCGACCTGCTGGGCTCAGGTGATCCTTCCACCTCAGCCTTTCAAGTAGTTGGAACCACAGGCGTGTACTACCATGGCTAGTTTTTGTTTTGTTTTGTTTTGTTTTTAGTTTATTGTAGAGACTAGGTCTTACCAAGTTACCCAGGCTGGTCTTGAGCCCGTGGGCTTAGGCAATCCACTTGCCTTGGCCTCCCCAAGTGCTGGGATTATAGGCTGAGCCACTGAGCCCAACCTATATATATGTAGAAATGGAGGTCTCACTATATTGGCTAGACTGATCTTGAACTCTTGGCCTCAAGTGATCCTCCTACCTCAGCCTCCCAAAGTGATAGGATTACAGGTGTGAGTCACTGTGTCCAGCTAGGAAACTGAAACTTTGAGTCTAAAATGTCATTGAATGAGTCCCTGTCTTCTGCTGAAGGGAGAAGCTAAATTGACTAAACAGGCTTTTTATAAACATGTTCTCACTTGATCCTGACAACAACAAATTTTTGGATGTAGATGGTGATGTTCTCATTCTATAGATGAGGAAATTAAAGCAAGTTATTGAAGGTCATATGGGTTCTTGGTTCTGTTTATTTCTACTCTGCCACATACCAGATGGACTTGCACTCAGATTTGAGCCTCATGTGTCTGGTTCCAAAGTCCAAGCTCTTTCCCTGGCACTAGACTGACGCCGAGTGTCTGAGCCCTGGCTATGTAACAGACAACTAGGCAGGGAGAGAACCAGAGCAGAGGCCAAGTTCACAGTGTCGGGAGGCTGTTATTTCTTGAGCATCTGTGCCCAGCACCAGACCAGGCATCATGGTGGTTACAGACTTGTATTCCATACCTCGTAATTAAGCCCCTACTATGTGCCATGCCCTATTCTAGATTCTGGAGATAAATAAAGCAGTGAACAAGCCAGGAAACTCTGACTCAAAAAAAAAAAAAAAAAAAAAAAAGCAGTGAACACACAGACAAACATCTCTGACTTCATGGGGCTCTCAATCAATAGGGACACGAGGAAGCCCCACGAATGGTAGTAACCCTAGACAGAAAATCTTGGAAAAATAGAAGTGCTTTGTGAGGGTCAGAAAAGGAAGAGAATCCTCTGGGGGTGACTGAAAGCCATCTGTAAAATGGATATAATAGTAAGCTCTAGCCGGGCTCGGTGGCTCAGCCTATAATCCCGCACCTTTGGGAGGCTGAGGTGAGTGGATTGCCTGAGCCTGCGGGTTTGAGACCTGCCTGGGCAGCGAGACCTCATCTCTACAATAAATCAAAAAATCAGCCGGGCGTGGTAGCGCATGCCTGCAATTCCGGCTACTTGGAAGGCTGAGGCGGAAGGATCGCCGGAGCCCAGCAGGTCGAGGCTGCGGTGGCCGGGAGCGGCCACTGCACTCCAGTCTGGGCGACAGAGTGAGACTCCAACTCAGAAAAAAAAAATAGTAAGCTCTACTACACAGTGCTGTGTTGAAGATGAAATACGGTCATTCCTGTGAAGTACTTAGAGGGACGCTGGCACATGGGAGGTCCTAGGAAGCCTTACTACCCTCTCCACTCTCTCTTCTAATAAGTGCTATCTGTTTTGTAATAAACAACAGGATCTCCTTTGAAGACTTTCCTCTGCCTGTAGGATAAAGTTCAACATTCTAGACGTGGCCTGCAAGATCCTGCCCTGCGCTTTCTTCACCAGCCTCAGCCTTCCTCGCGTTCTCCTGCTTCCTCTGCCCCTGCAAGCCTGCCTGCTTCTTCCTCCTTCAGATCTTCTCCCATGCAGTTTTCCTCGGCCACAAATCTTCGCCCCATGCTCCTTTCTCCCCTCCTCTTCTTGGTCAACCCTTCCTTCCTCCTTCCCTCCTTCCCTCCCTTTTTTCCTTCCTTCCTTTTCCTTCCTTTTTTCCTTCTCTCTCTCTCTCTTTTTTTGAGTCAGAGTCTCACTGTCACCCAGGCTGGAGTGCAGTGGCATACTCACAGCCACCCAGCCTCAACCTACTGGGCTCAGGAGCACCTTCTGACCCAGCCTTCCTAGCAGCTGGAATTATAGGCACGCACCACCACACCCGGCTGATTGTTTTGGTTTATTGTAGAGATGAGGTCTCTCCAAGTTGCTCAGGCTGGTTTTGAATCCCTGGACTCAGGCAGTCCTCTTATCTCCACCTCCCAAAGTGCTGGGATTACAGGCGTGAGACAGAGTCTCACTCTGTTGCCCAGGGCAGTGGCACAATTATAGTTCACTTCAGCCTCAAACTCTTGGGCTCAAGCGGTTCTCCCATTCGGCCTCCTGAGTAGCTAGAACTACAGGTGCATGCCACTGTGCCCAGGTAATTTTTAAAATTTTTTGTAGAGATGGGGTCTCACTATATTGCCAAGGCTGGTCTCAAACTCCTAGTCTCAAGCAATCCTCCCGCCTCAGCCTCCCAAAGTACTGAGATTACAGGCGTGAGCCACCATGCCTAACCGGATTCTTTCTTATCCTGCAGGTCCTGGGTGGGTTGTACTCTCACTGCTCCCTGTGCGCTTTCTTTCCCCAAAGCAGATTGCAAGAATCTGTGTGATGTTCATCTCTCCCACTGAACTGGAGGCTCATGAGGACTAGGACCATGCCTGTCATTCCCTGCCGTACTGCCCATATTAGCAGTGACTGGTACAGAGTAACCGCTCGATCATATTGGCATAAACAAATAAAAGAGGTTACTCTTGACGTGGGTTTGGACACTCAGAAAGGAGGCATAAGCTCAAGTCTCACCCCAGACAGGAACCAACTGTGGGTCAGAGGTGATTAGAACACGGGCGGAAAGAGATTCTGCTGTTATAGCCGACTGAGACACCATTTTTCTCAGGACCAGAAGCAGCACACAGAGGCAGACTAGAGAGAAGATAGAGCACTCAGGCAGTACTTCACCTTCACCCGAGAGAGGAGAGTGACTTGCCCAAGGTCTCCAGCATGGCAGTGGAAACCTATTCTGGCCATTGCAGCTGTTGCCTCCAGCTTCAGGAAGACCAAGTCAAGGCAGGAAGTTGTAGGGCTCTGGTACAGGGTGGATTTATTGTAGAGACGAGGTCTCACCAAGTTGCCCGGGCTGGAAAACCACTCTTCTTAGAGCATCTGCAAAGGTCCAACATAATTTCTTTTTTTTTTTATATGAACAGACACTTCTCAAAAGAAGACATACGACCGGGCTCGGTGGCTCAGCCTGTAATCTCGCGCCTTTGGGAGGCTGAGATGAGTGGATTGCCTGAGCCCGCGGGTTCGAGACCCACCTGGGCAGAGAGACCTCATCTCTACAATAAATCAAAAAATCAGCCGGGCGTGGTAGCACGCGCCTGTAATTCCAGCTACTCGGAAGGCTGAGGCGGAAGGATCGCCGGAGCCCAGCATGTGGAGGCTGCGGTGGCCGGGAGCGGCCACTGCACTCCAGTCTGGGCGACAGTGTGAGACTCCAACTCAAAAAAAAAAAAAAAAAAAAAAAGACATACGAGCGGCTAACAGACACATGAAGAAATGTTCAACCTCACTAATCATCAAGGAGATGCAAATTAAAACTACACTGAGATACCACCTAACTGCAGTCAGAATGGCCATTATCCATAACTCAAAAAATAACAGATGCTGGAGAGGATGTGGTGAAAAGGGAACACTTCTACACTGTTGGTGGGAGTGTAAACTAGTGCAACCTCTGTGGAAAGCAGTGTGGCGATTCCTAAAAGCTCTAAATATCGACCTCCCATATGACCCCGCAATCCCCCTACTGGGAATATACCCTAAAGAACACAAATCACTCTATAAAAAAGATACCTGCACACGTATGCTTATCGCAGCATTGTTCACAATAGCAAGAACCTAGAACCAACCATGCTGTCCATCAAAAGAGGACTGGATTAAAAAAATGTGGTACATATACACGATGGAATACTACGTGCCATAAAAAAGAACAAAATCATGAATTTCGCAGCAACCTGGATGGAACTAGAGTTTATAATGCTGAGTGATCTCTCATAGAAACAAAGATCTGAGTATCATATGTTTTCACTCATAAATGAACCCTGAACATCTATCGTAATACTGTAAGAAAAGGATTGACAGTGGCAGGAAACTATGGGGGAGGGTAGGGAGGGGAAGGGAGGTGGGATTAATGGTAGTTAATATCTGTCTGGGGATGGGGGAGACACCCCTTATTAACAAGGGTGCCTGAACGGTGCATATTTGTATACCTAATCCTTAACTGTACCCCACAATTTTAAAATAAAAAAAGTTTAAAAAAATAATAATAAGCCAAGCTCGGTGGCTCAGTCTGTAAATCCCACGCCTTTGGGAGGCTGAGGTGAGTTGATTGCCTGAGCCCGTGGGTTTGAGATCCGCCCGAGCAACTTGGCGAGACCTCATCTCTACAATAAATCAAAATGAGCAGGGCGTGGTAGCGCGCGCCTGTAGTTCCAGCTACTTGGAAGGCTGAGGCGGAAGGATTGCTGGAGCCCAGCAGGTCGAGGCTGCGGTGGCCGGGAGCGGCCAGTGCACTCCAGTCTGGGTGACAGAGTGAGACTCCAAATGAAAAAAAAATAATAATAATAATAACAATAATAATAATTTCTTTTTTTTTTGAGTTGGAGTCTCACTTTGTCGCCCAGGCTGGAGGGCAGTCGCAAACTCACAGTCACCCCAGTGTCGTGCTGCTGGGCTCAGGCGATCCTTCCGCCTCAGCCTTCCAAGTAGCTGGAACTACAGACACGTGCCACCATGCCCAGCTAATTTTTTGATTTATTGTAGAGATGGGGTCTCACCGAGTTGCCCAGGTGGGTCTCAAACCCATGGGCTCAGGCAGTCCTCTTGCCTTGGCCTCCCACAGTGCTGGGATTATAGTCGTGAGCCACCGTGCCTGGCCTCAACACATTTCTTGAAGGAAAGGCTCTAGTGCTGGGTTGAGAACCTCACAGCACTTCCTCTTCCTCCTTTGAGGTGCTGATCATCACTGTAATTTAAATAATTCATTGTGTAATGGTCTAATGTCTGTCTCTTCCACTTGTCAGGAAATCCCAAGAAAGCAGGAACCATGTTTGTCTCCTTCCTTGCTAAATCTCCAGGGCATGTTACATATTAGACGCACAACATCTGTTCAATGCACAGATACCAAGGAAGCTGTTAAAGATGCAATTTTCTTTTTTTTGAAGTTGGAGTCTCACTCTGTCACCCAGGCTGGAGTGCAGTGGCACGCTCATGGCCACCGCAGCCTCAACCTGCTGGGCTTAGGCGATCCTTCCACCTCAGCCTTCCAAGTAGCTGGAATGACAGGCGCACACCACCACACCCAGTTAATTTTTTTTTATTTATTGTAGAGACGAGGTCTCGCCATGTTTCCAAGTCTGGTCTCGAACCCATGGGCTCTGGTAATCCTCTCGCCTCGGCCTCCCAAAATGCTGGGATTGCAGGCATGAGCCACAGCACCCGGCCTCCTCTAGAAGATTCTAAGGCACAAAAAAGTTTATGACTACTCCAATCCACCTGCCCTAGAGCTAGAATGCTTGGAACCTGCTGGAGGGCACTCACCTGGCTCCTTTTTCTTTGTTTTTGAGTCAGTCTCACTCTGTTGCCCAGACTAGAGTGGCTCAATGAAGCCTTGACCTCATGGGCTCAGGGAGTCCTCCCACCTCAGCCTCCCAAGTAGCTGGGACTACAGGCACACGCCACCACGCCTGGTTAATTTTTTGTTTTTGTAGAGATGAGGTCTCACTATGCTGCCCAGGCTGGTGTCAAATTCCTGGGCTCAAGCAGTCCTCCCTACTTGGCCTCCCAAAGTGCTAGAATTACAGGTGTGAGCCACTACACCCAGCCCTGATTTCTTTTTCTAGTCACTCAGTAGTCCTTAAACCAAGCATGGCTTCGAAAGACAAACAAAATTAAATTGAGCTACCAGTAACCTTCCACAAACTCCACCCTGGGTAGATGTGGCTAGGTCTTAAATTGCAGGCTGCAGAAGTCTAAAACAATTTCCTTAGATTCAGTCTGGAGCCAAGTGTTTTCCATTGCATGTGCACAATGAATTGAACATGATTTTTTTAAAATGTAGGTTGAGAGGCTGGGTACGGTGGCTCACACCTATGATCCCAGCACTTTGGGAGGTTGAGGTGAGAGGATTGCCTGAGCTCACGGGCCCGAGACCAGCCTGGGCAACTTGGCAAGACCTCATCTCTACAATAAATTAAAAAATTAGCTGGGCATGGTGGTGCACACCTGTGATTCCAGTTACTTGGAAGGCTGAGGGGAAGGATCACCTGAGCCCAGCAGATGAAGGCTGTGGTGGCTGTCAGCGTGCCACTGCACTTCTGTCTGGGCGACAGAGTGAGACTCCAACTCAAAAAAAAAAAAGTGCAGGTTGAAGACACAGGCAGTTTGGAAACAAAAGAACGCAAGGCCAGGCTTGGTGTCTCAGCCTGTAATCCCAGCACTTTGGGAGGCCGAGGCAAGTCGATTGCCTGAGCCTGCGGGTTCGAGACCATCCGGGCAACTTGGCAAAACCTTGTCTCTACGATAAAATAACAAAAAATTAGCTGGGCATACCTGTGCACACCTGTAGTTTTAGCTACTCTGAAGACTGAGATGGAAGAATTGCCAGAGCCCAGCAGGTTGACACTGGAGTGGCCGTAAGTGTGCCACTGCACTCCAGCCTGGGAAACAGTGACTCCAAATTAAAAAAAAAACAAGCCGGACTTGGTGGCTCAGCCTGTAATCCCACGCCTTTGGGAGACTGAGGTGAGTGGATTGCCTGAGCCCATGGGTTTGAGACCCGCCTGGGCAGCGAGACCTTATCTCTACAATAAATAAAAAAATCAGCCAGGCGTGGTAGCGCATACCTGTAATTCTGACTACTGGGAAGGCTGAGGCGGAAGGATCACCGGAGCCCAGCAGGTCGAGGCTGCGGTGGCCGGGAGCGGCCGCTGCACTCCAGTCTGGGCAACAGAGTGAGACTCCAACTCAAAAAAAAAACAAAAAACAAAAAACAAACTCTGGAATCAGACTGACAAAAGTTCAAATTCTACCTCAGTTGTATGCCTTTGGGCAAATTTCTGAGTACTAAACAGCTCACTGGTGCTAGGTACTAGGTACTCATTCCACTGTATAGATGAGGAAATTGAGAAAGAAGAATTGAAGTAACTTGTTCATGATCAGACAGATATTACATGTCAGGGCTAGAATTTGAACCTAGGTCTGTCTGCCAAACTGGTATTCCACATTGCCTAGATTTTCATTTGAGCTTCCATTTCTATATCTGTAAAATGAGAACACCACTCGTTGTCTCATAGGGTCGCTGATTGGGGGATTTCATTTTAAAAGATTTGACAATAGGCACACTCAATAAATGCTACATGGAAAGGAAATGTAAATCTTTAGCCCTATGAGTGAGGAATCTTGCAGTGAAATTTATCAAGCTCCCCAGAGATAACAAATGGCCAAATCAGGACCAGAATCCAAGCTGTATATAACGTTTCTCTCACACTCTCTCAAATGACTCCAGAAGGAAAAGCAAGTACACAGGAATCCTGCAGAAATGAAGAGGTACCTCAAAGGATAAGGCAACACGGAGCCAATCAGGGAAGGCTTCCTGTAGGAGACCCAGTTTTTATTTCATGACAGCAGTGTTTAGAGGAAGTCGGAGGTCAGCAGGAGAGGGCTTAGCTCTGAGTCATGATGTGGTATACCTGATAAGCTTACTAGTTCCTGGTGCCCAGAGAAGTTAAGAAGCTTGACCAAGGTCACACAGCCATAAGTGGAGTTGGTTCTTTCTTTTTGGTGCTGGGGAGGAAAGGATGAGTACAGGTAATAATGCGGTGGGGTGGGGGACACAAGGAGGGGGTTCCTGCAGATTCTCAAATAGCCTGTCTCTGTCCCAAGGGAAGTCTCATAGTAGAGAAGACAATGAGGTACAGTGCCAAGGCCTCAGTGTCCAGCAGACCCCAGGGGAGTCCTGGTTCCCCCGACTAGCTATGGGGCCTCAGCAGTGTGGCTTCCGGAGCCTTCTCTTGCAAGGTGGTTGCAGATTCAGAGAAATCATCTCCAAATTTCCAGCCCAGGGCCAGGCTCAGTCAGAAAAATAACATGGTCATTATTATTCCACAATGCCAGGCCAGCAGCAGAGGGGTGGTAGGGCGAGACACCCAGGGGACAGGAGCAGACATTCAACGCCAACAACTCCAACCCTGCAATCACTGGCACAAGCGCTTGGCAGGGCAGGGGCCATCAGGTCAGGTCCATGATGCAATCACAGCTCCCTATTTGTGCTGTGAGGTGAACCATGACCCTCAGGAAATGGAAAAAAACAGCCATTAGCAAGGAGTACAAAACAAAACCTCAGTGAATGTTTATTTCTCATCATATGGAACTGGTAGCAAAGCCAAAGATTTCTGTACTTGAACACTGGATACCCCTCCCCACCCACCCAGGGGACACTTGCAGAGTCATCACGAACCCTCTAGAACCTGAGCTCCTGCACACCTTCTTTGCAGGGAGGGCTTTCAGGCCTGAAGGGGGTGCCAGTTGCTTCTCCATGCCTGCACGGGTATGCGAGGTGGCACACTGAGCAGGCTCCTCTCCTGCCCGCTCCAGAGAGGGTCAGAGGCAGCAGCATCGTGGCCCCTGCCTTTCTTTAGCTGCCTCCAAACTGCTCAGAGAGGAGGCACAGACTGCTAGAAGAAAGGCAAGAGAAGTCAGAATTCACAGTTGTTTGCTACAGAAAGTGCCGGGCTCAGTCCTTGGTTGCTTCTCCCTCCAACAATCAGCTTAAAATCTAGGAGAGGAGACAGATGAGATATTGGGATGGGGGTGGGGTCCTTGGAAGGCACCCAGGAGAGACGGGCTGCGGGAATAGGGGTCCCCAGAAGCCATCAAGATCATGCAAGAAAACCAGTTTGCTGTTGGCAGGTTGGCCTGAGAATCCCAGGGTGCAGCATCAGACACGGTGGAGACTCCGACTCGCCCCTCAGTCTGCAGCTGTGGTAGTCAAAGAGGTTTGGCAACGTAGCCAGGATCACCTGCCCAGTGGCAAGGCCCCAACAAAAACCCTGGTGTCTCCTGTCTCCCATACCGGGCCACGGTGCTACCTAAGGCACCTAGAAAGGCTCAACTTTGTGGCAAACGTCTGCGGCCCTGCCACTGGAGGCAGGAGAGGGGGGTGAGGGCCTCTGCAGGGCAGGTGCAGCTCTGGGGAGAGCAGAAGCTTCCCTCTCTCCCTCTCCTCTCACACTGCCTGTGGCTCCGAGGGCGAGGCCCTCAAGGGGTCTGAACCTCAACCCCAAAGGACTGAAATAAAGAGAATTTACACACTAATACTTTCTCCTCTCCAGAATGCAGAGTCACCAACAAAGGCCCAAGCTCTCTAGTGCTAATCTGCTTTTTGACGTGCTTGGCCTCTCTCCTGAGGCCTTGCGCACCCAGGAATGGAGAAAGGGTAAGAAGGCAGAGGAGGTAACAAACTGAAGAGGATCCAGGCAGCCAGGGCACAAGGGGACTTCAGGCTGCCCGGCAAAGCAGGCTTTTGGGGAACTGGACACACAGACCAGCTGTGACCCTGACTTTCACATTGACGGGTGAATGGCAGGTGGGAGGTAATGAAATCTGGGAATGAGGGGGAGGGAAGGCAGCGCTGCCTGGAGTGTCAGTCCCTAGAGGCAATTGCCCCTCTCCCTCAGGGCCAGCCAGGGACCTCCCAGTCCAGGAAGGCCACAGCACTTGTGGCACAAAGTCTGAGCTTAGCCCATTTTCCTTCCTATGCCCTCTGCCTCTGGGGGCAGGGGAAGGAGGAAGGGCGTGGCCCCTTGGGATTTCCTAGTCCTCTTCCAGCTCCCAGGGGCAGAGCTGAGATCCCAGAGTCAGTGCAATGATCCTGTCCATTCCGGTGAGAAAAAGGAGGGTGTGGCTTGGGGGCTGCACATCACGCCCAAGCCCACCCTCAGAGTGGGGCGGGTGGCTGTGGGACACAAAAGGGTTTGGGTCCATCTCCAGTCAGAGAAGTCCTTGCGGAAAAGAGGATGCCCCAGGGTCAGTTGCTCCAGGCTTAGGTCCTGCGGGGTGGGAGTCAGGTCATGTGGCGGGTGATGGCACGGAGCGCGTAGAGCAGAGCGGCTTGCATGCGGGCTTCCAGGAGCAGCAAGTTCACATGGACCTGGGTGCAGATGAGGGCGTGTTGGCAACTCACATCACTCTTCGCTCTGCACTCATCTCCCAGACTACCACGATCCCTGACCACTTACGTCACCCTTCTCTGTCCTGTAAAGATGCCCTGCCCTTTGCTAAGGCTCTGAGCAGTTTGCTACAAGCACTGTTGGAGAAATTCAAGCACATCCATCTACCATGATTAATCTCTTCACCCTCAAAGCTAAAAACAAGAGCTACCACTAACTGAGCACCTATTTGGAATCACAGGCCTACGTGCATTTTCTCATTGTGTCTCAACGACCCTGAAATACAGCAGCATTTAGCCTCATCATAAACATAAAAACTCAGAGGTAAAGTGACTTGCCCAAAGTCACACTGCTACTGAGTGACAACGTTGGGATTTCAGCTCAGGTCTACCAAGCTACTGCTAAGGACACCGTGTGAAGCAGGCACCTATATTCCCATTTTATAGGTGAGTAAATGGAATCTGAATTTATAATGGAGTAGGATTTGAACACAGGACAATACGCTCAGGTGTCCCTACTGGCAGGACAGACTCAGTCTAGGCTCTCTCGCTGGGTCCCGACCCCTTCCCCCTCCCTGGCTGGGCTTGCCTACTTCCCTCCGGCTCCCCCTGCACGGGTCCTCCCCCTGCATGGGTCGTACCTTCTCTGAGTGACGGAAGTGCCTCCAGAAGAGGTTGTACATTCTTCGAGTGGTCTTCTCTGGGTAGCAGGCCACTGTCTTGATGTAGACCTTGAGGTTCCGCTCCAGGAGCTGGTTCACCTCCCCATAATCGTAGTCATCGTATCTGGAAGGGAAGGTCCCAGTGGCATTACTCACCCTCTGCTCCCAGGGGTAGCTCTTCTCCCCCACCCCCAGACTACAGAAGGAAGAACCAGGACTTGAGAGAAAAGTCAGAAGGTAGGAAGCAACAAGAAGTCTAGTTCCTCTTAGCAAAAGAGCTGATATATATCACAAGCCACAAGATTCACCGGGGGCCACTCCAAGGAGCACACAAGAACGAGCAAACTGTGTTGAGTAGCAATGATGTGCCATGTGGACATATGCTCACGAAATTCTCAAAACGAATATAAACTACTATATATACAACTATTGTATACCATATACTCTATTCATCAACCTCATTTTATAGATGAGAAAACAGATTCAGAGAAATGAAGTCACTTCCCCTAGGTAATGCAGTAAGGACCGGGTTTCAAACCTGGCTCCAAGGTCACATTCACGATTCTATGCTAAAGACCATGGAAGTTGCCTGGTGCAGTGGCTCACACCTGTAATCCCAACACTCTGGGATGTGGAGGCAGGAGGACTGCCTGAGCTCACGGGTTCGAGACCAGCCTGAGCAACATGGTGAGACCTCATCTCTACGACAAAAATAAAAAAATTTTTAAAAATTAGCCAGGCGTGGTGGCGCATGCCTGTGGCTCCAGCTACTAGGAAGGCTGAGATGGAAGGATCGTCTGAGCCCATGAGGTCAAGGCTACCACGGCCATAAGCATGCCACTGCACTCCAGCCTGGGTGATAGAATAAAGCTCCAATTCAAAAAAAAAAAAAAAAAAAAGACCATGAGAGGTAGGGGAGGAGGTCAGGGCATATTTACCCAGGAGAAGGAAGGGAGTCAGAGTAAAGGAGGTGCCCATTCTATAGATGGGCAAATAAAGGCCTGAAGAGGGCAATTAACTTGTGCAAAGGCAAGTTGGTGACAAGTCTAGAAGCCATGTGGTCAATCCCAGGTCCAGTGAGCTAGGGCAGCCAATGTCATCACAGATACGTGTGGATAGGAAAGACTGGTTGGAAACTGGAGGACAGATTTGGTAGACAAAGATCCAGGAACAAGGCTGAAGTGGAGGATCGCCTGAGACCAGCAGGTTGAGGCAGCGGTGGCCGTGAAGTGCCACTGCACTCAGCCTGGGTGGCAAGAGTGAGACTCCAACTCAAAACAAACAAATGAACAAAAAGATCCAGGAACAAGAACCATGTAGGAGACTGGAGAAGCCTAGACCTGAAGGCTGGGCAGGAAGTAGCCTGAGTTACATTCTAAGATGTCTGTCCTTGGCCACGCCTGAGTTGGAAACCTAGCAATGTCCAGGAAGAGGATGGTCAGTTGAGTATAGTTCAACCCACTCAGTGAAATATGAGTTACAGCTAGTAACACTCAGGAACACAAATTTTCTACAAGAAACATAAACCTTTTTAAAAATTTGGGAATAAATTTTTGGTACTTGGTATAAACTGTTACATGAGAAAAGCAAAAAAAAAAATCATGTGTTCACTAAATATGCTCATATTTGAGTAAATGAACAAAATAAGTAAAATGAAGGCCAGGCGCAGTGGCTCACACCTGTAATGCCAGCACTTTGGGAGGACAAGGTGGGAGGATTTATTGAGCCTAAGAATTTGAGACCAGCCAAGGCAACACAGTGAGACCCCCATCTATCTCTAAAAAATAAAAATAAATTAGCTGGGTGTGGTAGTGTACACCTGTAATCCCAGTTACTAGGGAGGCTGAGATGGAAGGATCCCCTGAACCCAGGAGGTGGAGGCTGTGGTAAGCTGTGATTGGGCTACTGCACTCCAGCCTGGTCAACAAAGTGAGATCCCGAGTTAAACAAACAAACAAGCAACTACATGAGAAAGAAAAAAGTAATACAGAAAACATCTCAGGAGGTAGACATGGCTGAACTGGAGAAGTAGAATTTGGGGAAATTGGGTTTTTTTTCCTCTTAATTCTTTGAATTTCCCACAATATTTTCAAAGTAAGTTTTTTTTTAGTGAAAATTTAATTGTTCTGTGCATATTCTTGACAAGTAATTTCACATTGAGGATTTATCTGCAAGGTCTTATGTATAAGACTAGTTAGCCGGGCTCAGTGGTTCAGCCTGTAATTCCAGCACTTTGGGAGGCCAAGGTGAGTGGATTTCCTACGCCCGCAGGTTTGAGACCAGTCCAGGGAACTTGGTGAGACCTCATTGCTACAATAAATCAAAAATTAGCTGGGCGTGGTAGCATATGCCTGTAGTTCCGGCTACTTGGAAGGCTGGGCAGAAGGATTACCGGAGCCCAGTAGGTCACTGCTGGGGTAGCCGTGAGCATGCCACTGCACTCCAGCCTGGGCAAAGGAGTAAGACTCCAACTCCAACTCCAAAAAAAAAAAAAAAAACTAGTTAGAGAACATAGTGTTTGTAGTAGTAAAAAACTGCAAACAACCTAAATATCCAATAATTGGGAAATGATTGAATGATTTATAATACGTCATGGAAACAGAATGCCATGCAGTGGGTTAAAAAGCATGTGAGATTGTCAGGCCCGGTGGCTCATGCCCATAATCCCAGCACTGTGGGAGGTGGAGGTAAGAGGATTGCCTGAGCCCCCATAGGTTTGAGACTAGCCTGGGCAACTTGTCGAGACCTCATCTCTACAATAAATCAAAAAATTAGCTGGGAGTGGTGGCACGCACCTGTGGTTCGAGCTACTTGGAAGGTTAAGATAGAAGGATCACCTGAGCCCAGTAAGTGGAGGCTGTGGTAGCCATGAGCATGCCACTGCACTCCAGCCTGGGCAACAGAGTGAGATTCTGATTTAAAAAAAAAAAAAACCCAAAAAACCAAAAACAAATGAGATCTATATATTAATAAGAAAGGTGGTTCACTCTAGATTATTAGATGAAAAAGTAAAATCTGTAGACCATATCAAATATTCCATCAATTAAAAAAAACTACTGAAAAACAAAATCAAAAGATTTAACAAATAAGATGAAAATGTAATTCATACTATACTATGCAGAGACAACTATTATTAAATGATGTCTTAGCGTACAGCCTTCCACACATTTTCCATACATGCACAAGCATTTTTTTCTTTGAGTTGGAATCTCACTCTGTTGCCCAGATGAGGTCTCGCCATGTTGCTCAGGCTGGTCTCGAACCCCTGAGTCAGACAATCCTCTTACCCACCTCCCAAAGTGCTGGGATTAGAGGCGTGAGCCACTGAGCCCAGTCTTACCTGTACTATTTTTGAAAGCAAATTTATTTCTTTGCTGATTTTAAAAGACAGAAATATTCATTGTTTGAACCATGTAAATGAAACTCTTTAATTCCACCCCCAGATAACCATGGTTTTATATGCATGTATCAGAGAAAGATAGTTATGTTTGTATTTCTATTCCAAGTAGAAGTTTGTCTCTCAATACATAGAGACAACATAAATGTTCATCAATAGGAGACTTTATTTTTTGAGTTGGGGTCTCACTCTGTCACCCAAGCTAGAGTGCAGTGGCACAATCACAACTCAGTGCAAACTCCAACTCCTGAGCTCAAATGATATCCTGCCTCAGACTCCCGAGTTGCGGGGACTACAGGTGCATGCCACCATGCCTGGCTAATTTTTGCATTTTTTGTTGAGATGAGGTCTCACTATGTTGCCTAAACTGGTCAGGAGTTCCTGGCCTTGAGCAATCTTCCTGCCTTGGCCTCCCAAAGTGAGGGAGAGTGAGACTTCAACTCAAAAAACAAAATGAAAAATAGTACAGCTAAGAAGAAAGGAAAATAATAAAAAAGCAAAGAAAATTAAACTGTGAGCCCAGAGTGAAGACTTGTAGTGCACACATGCCCCAGGTGAAGGGATTTGGGCTCACCTGATGCCGAAGACACAGTGGATGTAGTTCCAGATGGCCCTGCGGAGCATGGAGGTATCCACACCACTGTGCATGGCGATGGTATTGTAGGTGAGGCTGTAGGCTGCCTGGAACTTCTCATCCAGCAGTTGCCCACCCTCGGGGTAGAGACGCTGGATCAGCGAGTAGCCATGGTCTTCCCAGGTATAATCCTTAAGAATGTGGGAAGGGATTGGTGAATGAGTCTTGGGAGCCCTCAGCCACTAGAGAGACCCCATTCTGGTCCCCTGGAGCACACCTTGGCTCTCCATACTGCTCCCTGCCCTGTGCCACAGATGGAATGTGTGGCTTGCTCTGGGCTTGAGAAATCAAGGATGAGCACCTTTTCCCTGTGGTCAGTACCCCCCAACTCAGTGTGCAGATGGGTCCCTTTAGGAATCACAGGGCCCTCATGGAATCTTGAAGGAGAGAGGTGCCCAACTCTGTAACCCCTCAAGCCATCTACCTTCTGCTTGTTCCTAAACCTGAGGCAATGGCCAGGATGAGTGGGGAAGCCTTACCTGGGCCCGGAAGGTAGGGGGTGCCTGAGTCCCTCGTCGAGTGAAGTCTTCATATCCGAAACTGGGGTCTTCCACAAAGCACAGCATGTCTGGGTGTGGAGAGGGCTCCAGGATATCAGCTGGGAACATGAAAGAGGTCACAGTGAGACTGACGCATGGAACACACAGGGCTCCAGTCCTGATTAATCATCAGAAGGGGGCAAGGGAAGGTGGAGGGAGGGCCAAAGAAAACCCTTGCTCCAGTGAGTGGGAGCAAGACTTCAGCAGAAGCCAGGCCTGGGGGAGAGGGCGAATGAAGCCCATGGACACAGGAGGCAAGGCCCCCAGGAACGACAGGAGCAGCAGCCATTTATAGAGTCTTTATGGAGCTGCTTACCCAGGCTAGGTTCTGTACCCATTTGCCCTGTACACCAATCCCAAAGCCTTGAGACAAGACGTGATGTGACAGTGGTTACACAGTCAGAAAGGCTAACAGGCCAGGATTCAAAGCAGGTCTGACCCCAAAGCCCATGCTCAGAACCTCTCGGAAGGGAGCTTGAGAGGTGGCTGCCTCTGGAGTGCAGGAAGTGCAGTGCGTGGAGGTGGCTACTCCCCACCAGAGACAGGGTCAGAAGGAGCAGCCTCCGGACCCTGGATGTCTGAGACCCTGTACCTGAGGGGGTCACCAGCAGGCTCTCCGACTTTTCCAGCTCGAAGCGGCTCTCCATCTCCTCCTGGGATGCTCCCTCATCCCGCAGAAGGCTCTCCTGCAGCTGCCTCATGCGTTCCATTAGAGCCTCGACGTCACGGGCTGCCTCAAAACCCTGGAAGAGGCCCGGTGGTGACCATCTCCTTCTCCTCCTCCTTCTCCCTTGGCTTCTGGGGAACTCTATTCTCCCTTCCCACATGCTAGGCCTTCCTGAATGATCATACAGGCCTACTGCATCCTGCGTGCCAGCCACTATGCTGAGCAGCTCATGTGGTCTGTGGCTTCCCAAAGGGAAGTTTATGAAAGCTACAGAATAGGCCAGGCGCAGTGGCTCATGCCTATAATCCCAGCACTTTGGGAGGCTGAGGTGAGAGGATTGTCTGAGCCCTTGGGTTTGAGGTCAGCCTGGGCAACTTGGCAAGACCTCATCTCTACAATAAATAAATAAATAAAATTTTTTAAAAAAGAAAGCTACAGCCGGTCTCGGTGGCTCAGCCTGTAATCCCGCGCCTTTGGGAGGCTGAGGTGAGTGGATTGCCTGAGCCCGCGGGTTCGAGACCCACCTGGGCAGGCAAGACCTCATCTCTACAATAAATCAAAAAAATTAGCCGGGCGTGGTAGCGCACGCCTGTAGTTCCAGCTACTTGGAAGGCTGAGGCTGAAGGATCGCCGGAGCCCAGCAGGTCGAGGCTGCGGTGGCCGGGAGCGGCCACTGCACTCCAGTCTGGGTGACCGAGTGAGACTCCAACTCAAAAAAAAAAAAAAAAAAAAGAAAGCTACAGAATAGACATGTGTCTTCTGTGAGTATCAACTTCCCTCACAGGTAAGGAATTTTTAAAGTATCTGTATTTTTGTATTAAAACAAACGAGGCTGGGCACAGTAGCTCATGCCTATAATCGCAGAGCTTTGGTAGGTGGAGGCGAGAGGATTGTCTGAACCTAGGAGTTCAAGACCAACTTGAGCAACACAGTGAGACCTCGCCCTACAAAAATAAAAAAATTAGCTGTAGCCGGGCTCGGTGGCTCAGCCTGTAATCCCGTGTCTTTGGGAGGCTGAGGTGAGTGGATTGCCTGAGCCCGCGGGTTCGAGACCCGCCTCAGCAGCGAGACCTCATCTCTACAATAAATCAAAAAATTAGCCGGGCATGGTAGCGCGCGCCTGTAGTTCCATCTACTTGGAAGGCTGAGGCGGAAGGATCGCCGGAGCCCAGCAGGTCGAGGCTGCGGTGGCCGGGAGCGGCCACTGCACTCCAGTCTGGGCGACAGAGTGAGACTCCCACTCAAAAAAAAAAAAAAAAAATTAGCTGCGTGTGATGGTGTGTGCCTGTAGTCTCAGCTACTTGGAGGCTGAGGCGGAAGGATCACCTGCAACCAAAAGGTTGAGGCTCGGGTGAGCTGTGACTGTGCCATTTGTGACGGCCACCACAGCCTTGATCTGTTGGGCTCAGGAGATCTTTCCACCTCAGCTTTTCAAGTAGTTGGAACTATAGGTAAGTGTTACCATACCTGGCTTATTTTTTTATTTATTGTAGAGACGAGGTGTCACCAAGTTGCCCAGGTTGGTCTCGAACCCCTGAACTCAGGCAATCCTCTCGACTTGGCCTCCCAAAGTGCTGGGATTACAAGTTTGTGCCACTGTGCCTGGCCTGATTTTTTTATTTTTTATTTTTGAGTTGGAGTCTCACTCTCTGATCCAGGCTGGAATGCAGTGACACACTGACAGTCACTGCATCCTCCACCTGTGGGGCTCAGATGATCCTTCTGTGTCAGCCTTTCAAGTAGTTTGAACTATAGGTATGTACCACCATGTCCAGCTGATTTTTTTTTTATTTACTGTAGAGATGAAATCTCACCATTTTGTTCGGGCTCTTCTTGAACCCATGGGCTCAGGCAATCCTTTTGCCTCCATCTCCCAAAATGCTGGGATTACAAGTGTGAGCCAATGCACCAGGCATTAATTTAATTTAATTTTTTTGAGTTGGAGTCTCACTCTGTCACCCAGGCTGAAGTGCAGTGTTATGATCACAATGATCATGGCTCATGGCAGCCCCTGACCTCCTGGGCTCAGGCGATCCTTCCACCCCAGCATTCTAAAACTTTGTATTTCAAAATGCTAAAACCCAGCAGACTTTGAGCCTATGGAGCTATACACTGAAAGGTATGTCACACAGTATTCTATTTAATCTTAGAAGCCACTGTGAGTAGGGGTCTTTATTCTCATTTTGCAGACAAGGAAACTGAACCTCAAAGTCTAACAACTTTTCAATGGTCTCTCAGCATGAGGAGATAGAGAAGCAGTGGCTTCCACCCAAGGACCAGAGGCCAGGCCAACTTCCCACCCCACCAACACCCAGGCCCATGACTTACCCCGGAATTGTTCAACGGGTCCCTGCTGGGTGGACTGCTTTGCTCGCTGGGGGGTGAAGGTGCCTGAGGGGCAGGGCTGCCCTCCGCGTCCCCCTCAGGGAGGATGCCACAGCCAAACACGAAGGAGGCCAGCGAGTGGCAGTGGGTGAGCAGGACCAAGGCTTGAATGAGTTCGGCCAGGGACCAGCTGTGCTCGCCCGTCTTCAGCAAGGCCTGAAGGGGAGGGAGGGCCACACCTGCTCAACACCAGCACTGGGCTGTCCGCCAAGCCCCAGCCAGGGCCCTGTACTCCCTCGGGGACCCATCCCTCTGCCCACTGCACCTGGATGTGCTCCTTGGTGATGAGCCATGGCCGATGTGCCAGCAACTTGTTGATCTCGCTGAGTTTGCGCAGCTTCTTGGGGGCCCGGTGAAGGCCCAGCAGCCACTCAGGGTCACCACCAGTTTGCAGAAACTCAGCCATGTGGGAGCCCACCAGGTAAGAACACTGGTGGCGGGCGGCAGCCTGGGAAGGTGGTGGACAGAACTTGGGTCACCCTCCTCTTTCTGGCTCAGGGAAAGGGATCAAATAACCTTTCAGTGGCATCTCAGTGTGAGGAGACAGGGAGCAGGGCTTCTACCCAAGGACAAGTGTACCAGGCCCGCAGAGGGAAATATCATAGGACTCACTTGCCTAAGAGGCAGGAAATCTAAGGTCTAACACCAGCTCAGTCACCAGCTTGTGGGTCACCTGACCCCTCTGTGCCTCAGTTTTCCAATCTGTGAAGTAGGCACTAAAGATGCCAGTCTTCAAATGTATAAATTCTGTAAATGGTCAGAGAAAGCCAGGGCTTTTCTCTGCTCTGTGCCACCCTCCCTCCTTATCTAGGAAATTCGCTCAGAAAGTCCCAGCAGAGATTCAAGGACAGAACCCCCAAGAGGACACCCCTACAGGTGTCAGGCTCAGAGAGGCTCACCATGATGGCAATATAGTGGCGCCAGGAGCTGGCCAAGGGCCCATCTGTGTGCAGCAGCAAGTAGTGCAGTCGCCAGAAGCTGTTAAAGTAGTCGGGGTGCAGGCCCATCACCACTGCCAGGTTGTCCACCCGCCCGGAGGACATCAGGGCCTCCAGTCCCAGGTGCTGCTCAAGGCTCTCAGCCCCTTCCCGAAGGACCTGCCAGACAAAGAGGAAAGCATGGGTTCCCCCCGCCCTCCCTTCCAATGTGTTCTTTGTGGTAGGTCTTTAATAGAAAGAAACTGAAACAATCACCATGTCCCAAAGGCAGAATAGGGGGGAAGATTTTTTTTTTTTTTTGAGCTGGAGTCTCACTGTTGCCCAGGATGGAGTGCAGTGACATGCTCAAGGCCACAGCAGCCTCTACCTGCTGGGCTCAGGTGATCTTTCTGCCTCAGCCTTTCAAGTAACTGAAAACATAGGCGTGTGCCACCATGCCCAACTAATTTTTTAATTTATTGCAGAGACAAGGTCTCGCTATGTTGCCCAGGCTCATCTCAAACCCCTGAGCTCAGGCAATTCTCTCGCCTCTGCCTTCCAAAATGCTGGGATTATAGGCATGAGCCATGTTCCCGGCTGGGAGGAAAATATATTAATAAGTGAATCAACAAAAACATATTAGGCACTTTACATAGCAATAGCCAATACTTACATGAGTAACACTATGTGCCAAGCACTGTTCAAACATTTTATATCTAGTAACTCATTTTACCCTCATGATTATAAAACTGGAGTTCTATTTTTTTCCATTTTTAGATAAGAAAGCTCAGGCACAAAGGTTTAAAGTATGGTTTCTTCTCCCTTCACAGAGCTTCTATTTTCACACTGCAAATGCATACAATCATGGGGCGGTTGCACAACAATCTACCTTTCCCAAGCACTTTCTCCATCATGTCTGAGCTTGGAGCTGTCCCTGCATTATCACATTGAATCTTTGCAATAATCCTGTGAGGCAAATATTTTTATTTTTCCCCCTTTGACAGATGAGGAAACAAGAAAGGTTTTGTTCTAACTCAAGGTCATAGGTCTAGTATGTGACAGAACCAGGATTCAAATCCAGATTAACTCCAAAGCCTATTTCTTTCCTTTATTAGACAAGAGTGTTTATTTATAATTGAAAAAATAAAACATAAGAGCAATACTTGAGTTTAGAATTCTGGGCTACAGACATAAATAATCAGCAAGTGGCTGTTCACCTGACATTTACAAGGAGTGGAGGAACAGGGGATTTAGATGCTTGTGAGATCATTAGCCACATGCCCTACACATTTACAAGAGCAAAAAGGACAAGAAACAAAGACTTTGTCTTTGTTTATCAAAGTTCAAGAAAAAGAAAAAAAGAAGAAATTATTTAAAATTTTTTGTGTGTATGTTTTGAAAGTACGCCATAAATCCCACACACTAGAATGTAAGCTCCATGATGGAAGACTTTTCTTTCTCATTTGAGACTATAACCCTGGAACAGTGCCTGACAGATGAATCATTCAATAGACATGTTAAACAAAAGAATGAATGAACTCAGCAGAGGAAAGATGTCTCTGTTGAACTGTTAAGTGAAAAAGTAAGCTAGGCTTGGTGGCTCAGCCTGTAATCTCACGCCTTTGGGAGGCCGAGGTAGGTGGATTGCCTGAGCCCGTGGGTTCAAGACCCGACTGGGCAGGCGAGACCTCATCTCTACAATAAATCAAAAAAATAGCCGGGCGTGGTAGCACGTGCCTGTAATTCCGGCTACTCGGAAGGCTGAGGTGGAAGGATCGCCGGAGCCCAGAAGGTCGAGGCTGCGGTGGCCGGGAGCGGTCACTGCACTCCAGTCTAGGCGACAGAGTGAGACTCTAACTCAAAAAAAAAAAAAAAAAAAAAAAAAAAACGAAAAAGTAAAACAAGCCCAGGCACAGTGGCTCACGCTTATAATTCAAGCACTTTGGGAGGTAGAGGCAAGAGGATTATCTGAGCCCACAGGTTTGAGACCAGCCTGGACAACTCAGCAAGACCTCATCTCTACAATAAACAAAAAAATTAGCCAGGTGTGGTGACATATGCCTATAATTCTAGTTACTTGGAAAGCTGAAGCAGAAAGTTCGCCTGAGCCTAGCAGGTCAAGGCTGAGGTGGCCGTGAGCAGCGTGCCACTGCACTCAGCCTGGGTGACAAAGTGAAACTCCAACTCAAAAAAATTAAAACAGGCTGGGCTTGGTGGCTCAGCCTGTAATCCCAGCACTTTGGGAGGCCGAGGTGAGTGGATTGCCTGAGCTTGTGGGTTCAAGACTCACCCAGGCAATTTGGCAAGACCTCATCTCTACAATAAATCAAAAACTAGCCGGGCATGGTAGCACGCGCCTGTAGTTCCCGCTACTTGGAAGGCTGAGGCGGAAGGATCGCTGGAGCCCAGCAGGTGGAGGCTGCAGTGGCCGGGAGTGTGCCACTGCACACCAGTCTGGGCGACAGAGTGAGACTCCAACTCAAAAAAAAAAAAAAAAATTAAAACAAAACAAAAAAACTTATTTTCTGTACTGAAAATAAGTATCTGTATGAAAAAAAGTCCAAGGTCGGGCACGTTGGTTCAAGCCTGTAATCTGGGCACTTTAGGAAGCCAAAGCAGGAGAATTGCTTGAGCCCAGGAGTTCAAGATCAGCCTGGGCAACATAGTGAGACATCTCTACAAAAAAATCAAGAAATTAGCCAGGTGTGATGGCATGTGTCTGTAGTCCCAGCTACTCAGAAGACTGAGGTGGGAGGATTTCTTGAGCCCAGGAGTTCAAGGCTGTAGTGAGCATCCACTATACTCCAGTCCAGGCCACAAAGTGAGACTCCAACAACAAAAAGGAAAGAAAAAAAAAAGGTCCAGAAAACAGTGGCAAATCATTACCAGTGATTATCTCTGCAGGAAGCAGATTACAGATCAGAGCTTTCTGAAACACTGGACATTTTAAAAAATAATGAACATATATTACTTTTGAACTAGAAAAAAGTGTAATATGTGTACAATCAGGGGTAAGAAGAAAAACATAGATTGTTTTACCTTATGAAGAAAAAATAGGAATTGATTTGGGAATCAAAAATTTGGCTGTTATCTGGCTGCTATCTGCACAGTATCTCTGAGCCTGTGTCTTCCCAGTAAAATGGGTTGACAGTGCCTGCTTCATTGAGCTATTTTGTGAGTTAAATCAATCAAGAACCAGAAGGGTAGTTTCAAAGCTGCAATGTAAGGGACTGGAAGAGACCTCCACCCACCAACGCCCCATGTCCTTTCTTCTCAGGGACAAGATTCCTACTCCCTCCCAAGCTTACCTCCTCCACTGGAATGAAGGCACTGGGCCCTCGAGGGCCTCGACGAGCCCGGCTCTCCCTCTGCTCCTGGGAGGAAATGTCATCAGGTTAGTTGGTGGTAGAAGGGAGAATAAAGAGTACCGTTGTCTCTCTACCTCCTCCTGCTACCTGAGAGACTATGTTGAGCTTTTAAGACCATCTGGGGGGGCCGGCACATAACATCAATAAGGGTACCCACACTTTACCTGTACGATGACCACGTATGTACCTAACCCCAAATTGTACCCCACAATTTTTTTTTTTTTGGAGTTGGAATCTTACTCTGTCACCCAGACTGGAGTGCAGTGGCTGCTCTCAGCCACCGCAGCCTTGACCTGCTGGGCTCCGGCGATCCTTCCATCTCAGCCTTCCAAGAAGTTGGAACTACAGGCGCGCACTACCACGCCCAGCTAGTTTTTGATTTATCGTACAGATGAGGTCTCACCAAGTTGCCCAGGCGGGTCTCGAACCCGCGGGGTCAGGCAATCCACTCACCTCGGCTTCCCAAAGCGTGGGATTACAGGCTGAGCCACCGAGCCCAGCCAACATTTTTAAAATTAAAAAAAAAAGACCACCTTTCTGGCACAACCTGTGTGGAGGAGGCAGGTAGGAGACAGACAACTGTTTGCAAGAAAGAGGGCTCACCCCAGGCTGAGTTCTTCAGGAACTGGGCAGGGACTCAGGAGCTGGAGAAGGGAAATATACAGCCACCAAGACACACATCTCTAGGAGGTCACCTTCTTAGTAGTCCCCGGGAACTCATCCATGAACCCCCCCATGGTTTGTATCCTGAAGCCAGGTAACAAAAGACCCCAGATGCCGAGAGGCAGATTTAGTCACTCAAATGATCATTTCTTATCCTCCCACTTCCACCTCACCTACTACCACTCATAGCCTCCCCAACTGTCCACCCACCTCCATAGCCCTGCCCTCTCCTATCCATCCTCTACTAGTAGCCACATTCACTTTCTGAAATGTAAATCTGGCCGGTGCCATGGCTCACAACTGTAATCATAGCTTGAGCCCAGGGATTTGAGAGCAAAGCAGCTCAGGCAAAATAGTGAGATCTTGCCTCTACAAAACAACAATAACAACAGAAAAAACTACACACCAAAAAATTAGCTGGACATGGGGGTGTGTACCTGTAGTCCCAGCTACTCAGGAGGCTGAGGCAGAAGGATCGCCTGAGCCCAGGAGGTCGAGGCTACGGTGAGCTATGATTGTGTCACTGAACTCCAGCCTGAGCAATGGAGTGAGACCCTGACTCAAAAACAACAATGCCAGACACAATGGCTCATGCCTATAATCCCAGCACTTTGGGAGGCTGAGGTGAGAGGACTGCCTGAGCCCATGGAATCCAGACTATCCTGGGTAACCTGGCAAGACCCCATCTCTACAAGAAATTAAAAAATTAGCTGGCCAGGCATGGTGGCTCAAGTCTGTAATTCCAGCACTTTGGGAGGCTAAGGCGAATGGATTGCCTGAGCCCGTGGGTTCAAGACCAGCCTGGGCAACTTGGCAAGACCTCATCTCTGCACTAAATAAAAAATTAACTGGACATGGTAGCATACTCCTATAGTTCTGATTACTTGGAAGGCTGAGGCAGAAGGCTCACCGGAGCCCAGCAGATTGATGCTGGGGTGGCCATGAGTATGCCATGAGTGTACTCTAGCCTGGGCAACGGAGTGAGACTCCAACTCAAAAAAAAAAAAATAGCCGGATGTGGTGGCACATGCCTGTGGTTCCAGTTACTTGGAAGACTGAGACGGAAGATCACCTGAGCCCAGTAGGTCGAGGCTGCGGTGGCTGTGAGCATGCCACTGCATTCCAGCCTGGATGACTGGACGACTGAGTGAGATTCCAACTAAAAAAAAACAAAAATACAAAAAAATAACAACAACCAAAAAAAAAAAGACCCCCCAAAAACCCCATACCTTCCTCTTTCATGACCTCCCAGATTAATTACTGGTCCTGTCCCACCCTCCTTGCCCCCCACTGGCCACTCCTTTTGCAGAGCTCTTAATAGCCCTTCAGGGTTTAGGAAGCTTTTTCTGACCCTCATCTGTGACCCCAGTTTCCAGTGCTTTCACTTCTAAAAACACTGTCTTCTCATTGTTTTAAGTTTCCCTACTGCCAGATCACATTTTGTGGAGAGCAGGGCCAGGTCATTCATACTAGTCTATGAATGAAAATAGAGAAAGCAGAGAGGCGTGAAGTGAATCAGAGCAGGGTGTACTTTCAGAGCAGGGATACAAGGCTGATGGCAGTGGCTATTCTGACATGTGGATATTTGAGCCTCTTTAGAAACCACCAGAATCATGTACTCACTAAATCTCCTTCTTCTAGTCCTAGAAATGGGGTTCAGGAAGAGCGTTTTACTTATTCATTTATTTTGTTAATTTGAGAGGGGGGCTCTTAGCACTGACCTCAGATAGAGCCATGCCCTCATTGGATGGAACAGCGAGCCCCCCCAATTCTCCCTCCCCATTAAGATCCAGGCTTAGTACCAGCCTCCAAGTATTCAGGATTCAAAACTATCATTGAACCTTCCTTCTCAGGTGGCCAAAAGCCATTTGAGGGAGGCAGAGCTCTGGGGATCTGGGGCTCTGAGAGACTACACAGGAAAGAGCTCTGGAAACTGGACGTCTAAGGGGTGAGGACAGATTCTGCTACTACCTTGCTGTGTAGCTCTGGGGAAGTTGCGTAGACTCCCTGTGCCTTAATTCCTGGACAAAGAAGGAAGTTGAGCTGACTGCTCAGGTTTCTTTCAGCCCACACTTCTGGGAGCCACCAGGCCAGGCTGGTCTAAGTTCAGCATAGTAACCACCACAATCCCCAAGTACTCCCTTTCAGCTTCCCTCCTCCCTCACCAAAGAGAAAAAGGCCAACAGCTCTGTCTGAGAGATAAGGATTGCTGACTCTACAAACTGGGCCTCCACCTCAGGGGACCTGAGAACAGATAGAAAACCAAAGCAGGGTAGGGCGGTGCAGAACCAGGAGAGGCAGGGAAGGCCCACCAGAAGTACTGGGGAAGGACAGGGAACAGCCCAGGGAAACCCAGCTCCCTCCAAAATTGGACCCAGAAGCTGTCAAAGGAAGAGTTGATGCCTGTATATGGTGAGTCTGGAGCCATCAACATGTCCAGCAATAATAACAGGAAGGAGCGCAGTTAGAATATAAGGACTCTCAGGCCATGCACAGTGGCTCAAGTCTGTAATCCCAGCACTTTGGGAGGCTGAGGCAAGAGGATTGCCTGAGCTCAGGGATTCAAGACCGGCCCGGGCAACTTGGTGAGGCCTCAAATCTACAATAAATCAAAAAAATTAGCCAGGCATGGTGGTACATGCCTGTAGTTCCAGCTACTTGGAATGCTGAAGAAGAAGATCACCTGAACCCAGCAGGTCGAAGCTGTGGTGGCTGTGCCATTGCACTCCAGCCTGGGCGACAGAGTGAGATTCCAACTCAAAAATGAAAATAGCCGGGCTCGGTGGCTCAGCCTGTAATCTCGCGCCTTTGGGAGGCTGAGGTGAGTGGATTGCCTGAGCCCGCGGGTTCGAGACCTGCCTGGGCAGCGAGACCTCATCTCTACAATAAAAATTAAAAAATCAGCCGGGTGTGGTAGCGCATGCCTGTAATTCCGGCTACTTGGAAGGCTGAGGTGGAAGGATCGCCGGAGCCCAGCAGGTCGAGGCTGCGGTGGCTACTCCAGTCTGGGCGACAGAGTGAGACTCCAACTCAAAAAAAAAAAAAAATAGAAGATAGGGACTCTTGACACAAACTGCCTGGGTTCAGATGACAGCCTCAGTTTCCTTACCAAGTAATGGGAATAAGCACCTACTTTCACTTGGAGGTCATAAGGATTTAATGAGACAACACTGTATAGCTTACCTCCATACCTCCACCACAGTAAGCACTTAATAAAAGTTAGTTATCATTATCCTCACTGTTATTTCAAACAAGGGCTTCTCGACCCAAGTAGTACATTAGAATCCCTCTGAGCTTTTTTAAAAATACCAGTGCCAAGGTCACACCTCCAGCAATTCCTATTTATTATCTGGGGTGAGGCACCAACATAACATATGTCCAGGGTGAAGACCTTTTTTTATTTTTATCTTTTTTTTTGAGTTGGAGTCTCACTCCATCACCCAGGCTGGAGTGTAGTGGCACGCTCACGGCCACACCAGTGTTTACCTGCTGGGCTCACGTGATCCTTCCACCTCGGCCTTCCAAGTAGTCAGAACTACAGGCACGTGCTACCATGTCTGGCTAATTTTTTTATTTATTGTAGAGAAAAGGTCTTGCCAAGTTGCCCAGGCTGTTCTCGAATCCGTGGGCTCTGGCAGTCCCCACACCTCAGCCTCCCAAAGTGCTGGGATTACAGGCTTGAGCCACCACACCTGGCCGAAGATCATTGTTTATACCACTTATTAATCACTTTCTCAAGTATGAGGCACTGTGCTAAATGCTTTCCAGGTAGGAACAGAATTAACTGGCTTACTTGACAAATATTTTTGATGACTATGTCACAACCAGGAAGAATACAGCAGTGAAAAGACAATGCCTCGGCCTTCACATAATTCAGGATTTAATGGAGAAAGACAAATGATGAATAGAATTTATTTTATTTTATTTTTGAGTTGGAGTCTTACTCTGTCACCCAGGCTGGAGTGCAATGGCATCCTCACAGTTACTACAGCCTCAACCTGCTGGGCTCAGGTGAGCCTTCCACCTCAGCCTTCCAAGAAGCTGGAACCACAGGCATGTGCCACTATGTTCAGCAAATTTTTTGTAGAGATGAAGTCTCACCATGTTGCTCAGGCTGGTCTCAAACCCATGAGCTCAGGCAATTCTCTCGCCTCCACCTACCACATTGCTGGGATTACAGGCATGAGCCAAGAGATGAACAGAATTTCAAGCATAGATTCTATAAAATGAGTGAAGTAATGCAATGAATGTATGATGGGGTGGGAGAGTGTGCAGTATTTTAGTGTGAAAAGCCACTGAGGAGGTGGCCTCTGAGCTAATCTCTAAATGAGAAGGCAGCAGTGCCTATAAAGATCTAGGGGGATTCGAGATCCACCTGGGTAACTTGGCAAGACCTCATCTCTACAATAAATCAAAAAAATCAGCCGGGTGTGGTAGCGCGTGCCTGTAATTCTGGCTACTCGGAATGCTGAGGCAGAAGGATCACCGGAGCCTGCGGTGGCCGGGAGCAGCCACTGCACTCCAGTCTGGGCGAAAGAGTGAGACTCCAACTCAAAAAAAAAAAAAAGATCTAGGGGGAACAGTAATCCGCCAGAGGGAACAGTCTAAAGCCTGAGGTCAAGACCAAGTAGATTTGAATCCAGGGCTCCAACACCCTGAATGCTTCTCTGACCTGGACACCAGGGAAAATCCAGGCAAGGCAGGGTCCCACTACCAAGAGATGACACCTCCAAATCAGCCTCCCCACCCCCATTCCCTGGGGTAGGGAGTCAATAATAATAATGGTATGTAGCAACACTGGTTACCCAGCGGCTAAGCACTGACTTCACTGCACTACCAAGACGTCAAAGTATTATACAAGCAATTACTGAGGCCCCCATTTTACAGAAGGATAAGGCTCAGAGGGCAACTCACTTCCGGTCACTCAAGTGAGAAGGAGGAAGGAGAGCTGAGATACAAACCAGGTTTCTGCCAAGTGCAGAAACTTCTCCCTATTATCTAAGCTTCTCCAGACCTCGACAGTTTCCAGGCTTCTGCATCTAGTGGGAGAGGCTCCTTCTCCCTGCCCATAATCACAGCACCTGTCACACTGTTTCTCAACTTGAGGGCACACACTGAATTCCAGTTCCCTGGTGTGACCCTAGTATCTAGCATGGCACAGTCCAAGAGAATTTTCTGCAGTGATAGAATGTTTTATAACTGCACTGTTCAACAAATACGTGAGTCTATAATCACTATGGCTAAGCATTTCAAATGTGACTAACGCAACAAAAAACTGAATTTTTAGTTTTAATTTCTCTAAATTTTTTTTTTTTTTTTTATCGGAGTCTCACTCTGTCTCCCAGGCTGTAGTGCAGTGGAACACTCACAGCCACTGTAGCCTTGAACTGCTGGGCTCAGGTGATCTTTCTGCGTCAGCCTTCCAAGTAGCTGGAACTACAGGCAAGTGCCATCACTCCCAGCTAATTTTTGTTGATTTATTATAGAGATGAGGTCTTGCCAAATTGCCCAGGCTGGTCTCAATCCATGGGCTCAGGTAATCCTCTCACCTCGGCCTCCCAAAGTGCTGGGATTATAGGCATGAGCCACCGTACCTGGCAATTTCTCTAAACTTAAATAGTCACATATGGCTAGGGGCTACTGTGTTGGACAGTACAGAGCCAACCTACCTGATAAAGGCATGTATCCCCTTCTACTTCGCAGATGAGGCAAGGGAGACTCAGAGAAGGGAAGTCACCTGTCCAAGGTAACACAGTTGACATGGGACAGAGGGAGAACCAATGGTGGCTATTCCTACAGTACCAACTAGGGATCACATGGGCTGGCAGGAACACTGAAGTCAGACAGCCTTCTGGGTGGCCAATCACTAGGAAGCTCTTTAGGTCAAGTTGTAAAAAGAGGACTAATGGCCCCAGAGCTCAGTGACTAGCTCCTAGTTTCAGCACTCACTATGTTAACTTTTGTGTGAGCTCAGGTACTTGCATGCAGGTTTCACCTAATTTTCACCTGTTTTGGAACGGGGGGGGGTCCTCTATTTTGCACACAAAGAAAGATTAAGGGTCCAAAGGTTAAGCACCAGTCAATCTGAGATATGAACTCAGGGCTGCCTGGCTTCTAAGGTCCTTTCCACTCTGCCATAACAGCTTCTGGAAGTGGCCCTAGGCATGGAGAATAGAATCCATGAGCAGAAGCTCAGCTGGCTTCCAAGACTATTCACACAGGCCTTTATTCTTGGTAACATGCTTTATCCTGTCTAGAGCCTGTGAGCCCCTGGGCTCAACTAAGGACACCTGCTAAGTCACACTGCCAGCTGAGAAGGAGAAGACACTATCTCCCTGACACTCCTGACAGCCAAACCCAGGTATTTGCCTGGGTTTACCCCTAAGAGAATGCCAAAACATAGCCCAAGCAGCCCTGCAGCCCTTGACCTCCAACCCTGGTGGGAGGCAGGAAAGGGAGTGTGAATGGTGCTGTACACTTGTCTGCCCATGATCAACTAGGCACTAGGCCAAATGCTTTACACATCTGACCGCACCAATTCCTCACAACCACCAGAGGAAAATAGGCCTAGAAATTCTTTCTCTAGAGACCAGTCACTGAGGCTCAGAATGGTCCTCTCAGGCAGGCACAACTCAGATTTGTCTCCAATGCCTGAAAAGTCACAAGGGCCAGCAAAGCCAACAAGGGGCAAATGGTTACCAATTCTTATTAGGTGGAAAGGACAGTGCTGGGGATGAGAACCGCAGGTGTCTCTAGTCCAGCAAGGGAAACACAAAAGAAGCACCTACTTACACATCTCTTCACACAACTGGGACAAGAGCTCCTCAATGGAGAAGGGGGACCAGAAGAGGTATGCAAGTGGTAGGGGAGGAAGGGCTTCCCTGAGGAAATGATGCCTGAGAAAGTTCTTCTAGGGTCCAATAAGGCTTGGAAAACATACTATGAGTACTAGAGTGAAGCCCTTGGACCTTTCTGGAGATATACACATCTAAAGGCCTTGATCCCCTGATAAGGAGTATGTGGTACAGTGACAGGGAGTAGCCGGGCGTGGTGGCTATGCCTATAATCCCAGCACTTTGGGAGGCTGAGGTGAGAGGATTGCCTGAGCCCATGGGTTCAAGACCAGCCTGGGCAACTTGGCAAGCCCTCATCTCTACAATAAATCAAGAAAAATTGGCAGGGCTTGGTGGCTCAGCCTGTAGTCCCAGCACTTTGGGAGGCTGAGGTGAGTGGATTGCCTGAGCCTGCGGGTTCGAGACCCGCTTGGGCAACTTGGCAAGACCTCATCTCTACAATAAATCAAAAATTAGCCGGACATGGTAGTGCGCGCCTGTAGTTCCAGCTACTTGGAAGGTTGAGGCGGAAGGATCGCCGGAGCCCAGCAGGTGGAGGCTGCGGTGGCCAGGAGGGGCCACTGCACTCCAGTCTGGGTGACAGAGTGAGACTCCAACTCAAAAAAAAAAGAAGAAAAATTAGGCGGTGTGATGGCACATGCCTGTGGTTCCAGCTACTTGGAAGGCTGAGGCAGGATTGCCTGGGCCTGGTGGGTCGAGGCTGCGGTGGCTGTGGGCGTGTCACTGCCCTCCAGCCTGGGCAACAGAGTGAGACTCTGACTCAAAACAAAACAAAAAAAGTGACAGGGAGTTCTGTGGGCTGCACATCTGGGTCTTCTCTTGGGCCCTGAGCACCAGCCTCTGTAAGACTAGCACACTGCTATCTTCTAGGGACTCCAAGCAGACACCTTCTCAAGGTCCCCTCTTCTCCAGAGTGAAGTAACAATACTTAGAAACATCCCAGGCATCCCCAGCATTCCCCACTGAGGAGACATGGCTGTCTGCAGGCCACTCCCTCAAAGCCTGCCCAGGCCACCTGCGGCTCTCTTTCTCCTTAGACCAGTTCCCAGACCGAGTCCTGGAAAGGGATGAGTCTGACTTCAGGCAGGAAGGAACAGGCTCAGGCACCTGCAATGAGACACAGCGGGAGAGGAAAGCCTGTGCCTGGGCCACATTCTGATAATAGCAATGATGCAGTAACTGCGTTCCGGCACTGTGCTTCAGCCCTTGCTCCTATTCTGAGTTAATTTCCTCAACAATCTCTTAGCGATACTATCAAATCCCCAAGGGTAGAAACTGCAGACCAGATTAGTGATCACTTGACTAAGTCCACACAGAAAGGTAGCGGGAGGGCTGGGACTGGAGTGAGCACTCGCGCACTCTAGTGTCCAGGTGCTCTCAATAATAGCATTATTTCCATTTTTCACAAGAAACAGACTCAGAGTAAATTGATTTGGTCAAAGTCACACAGCTGAGAAGTGGTGGGAAGAAGGGTCATTCTTCCACTTAGGGATACTAAATTGTGGCGGGGGAAGGTAAACAAACTAACAAAAAAAAAAACAGGACACAAGTCATGTATTGGTAGGACCCCCAGAAACCATGTTTCTCAAGAAATGCAGAGATCTTTCCGGGGTCACACAGCACGCCACCAAATCCCAGCTCAACAATATATCTCCAACCACACTCCAGGTCTGAAAACTAAAGAAAACCCAAAACTCCTTGTAGTGCCAAGCAATCTGAAATCCTAGGGACATCCAGGCCAAAGAATGAGCTATTTGGTGGGGTTAGTGAAGAAAGCCTCTCCTTAAGCCACTCCTGGACCTCAATTTTCTCATCCTGTGAAATGGAGCTATAGTGTCCTTTGTATTTTGCTAGTTTCATTCTGAAGACTCAGAGAACAGGCAAAAACCCCGAGGCCAGCATCTAGTAGGTGCTTAATAAGTGATAAGATGTCCATCATCACTGATGGTGGTGGTGGGGAGAGGGGGGAATTGTATTAGATCCAGCCTTATTCCAGGCGCTCCGGCAAAGCCCCTCAGGGTTCGGCCGGGGCGGTGAGGGGGAGGGGGAGGTGCTGCGAAACAAACTTCTGAGACCTGCGGCGGCGGGGTTGCCCCCTCTCCCCGCAGCTTTGGCCGCCGCCACCGCGTACCAGGCGGCCCGCCAAGCCCCCGGAGCACCGCGCCCCGCCTCCAGGCCCGGGGTGCGGGCTGCGGGCTGCGGCGGGGGACAGGGTCGCCTTCGCAGACCAGTCCCAGGTGCCCCATTCCCCGCACCGAGGGGAACAGAAGCCGGGACGTATCCTAGAAAGAGCCCTCGGCCCGCCAGCCCAGCTAAGGGGAAGGGAATCTGCGGAAGGGGGCGGGGGAGGGGGAGTGGTCGGGCCGCTCCGGCCGGGATTTGCCTGGACTTGAAGACGCTCTCAAGAGCCCAAACCCGGGAGAGCCTCGGGAAGGCGTCTCCCTCATTGGCCGGGAGTCCAGCCTAGGAGGGCTGCACTGCCCCGGGGGGAAGGGCAGGGGGAGGGGAGGAGGCCGAGGCTGCCCGTTGATGCAACCCCGCTCCCGGGTTACGCGCTCCACTCCCCCTCCCGGGCCCGGCGGGGGGCGCACGGACTTAGCTCCGGACAGCCCCAGGCGCAGAGCGGCTCGGGGTTCGAGCGAAGAGCGGCGTCGCTCGGCCGCGGCTTACCTCTCCGGGCCCGGGGCCGCCGACGCCGCCCGGGGTGAACGGCAGGTAGCCCTTGAGCTCCGCGCGGCACTCGGCGTCCGCGACGATCATGGTGCGCGCCGGGACCCGGGCGCCGCTCGCCGATGGCCGGGGGACCGAGGGGGGGCTGCACCGACGCACGCACGAAGCCGGGACCCGGCGCCGCTGGGGAGGTTCTGCAACCCCGGGGAGTCTCTCGGGGTTCCAGAACGCTCCGGAACCGGAGGACGGCCACGGCTGTGCTGCACTCGTTCCCCGCCCGGCTTCTGGAACGGCGAGTGGCCTCGGGGGCCCGGGATTGGCCTCGGCGCAAGGGTGTTCACGGCCTCGGAAGTCCGCAGTGGCCGGGGCTGCCCGCGGACCCAGCGCTCCTCAGCATCCCCGCCGCGGAACTGCCAGCGCTCGCCCGGCTCTGACACCAGCGGCTCAGCCCGTTGCGGTCCCCGGGGGAGGGCGGGGACACAAAAGCCTCGAGGCCCAGCCAATCAGATGTCTGTTTCCCGGGGAGGCGGGGGCGACACCTCCCTCTGGAGCCAACGGCTCCACCAATCGGCAGCGGGAGGCGCCCGGAACTCTGGGAGGTGTAGTCGGCCTCGGACGAATGCTGCAAAGTTTTGCAAGAGGGTTTAGTCAGGTCGCTGGTAATACCAGACGACAGTGACAGCCCGGAGAGTCATTAAGGGCTGCGTGATGAAAAGGGACTTCACTGGGCTGGGCCAGAGAGCCGGGTGTGAAATCCTCCCAAATGAGTTCTTCATCTTTTCAGTTCCTGGAGGGACTGGTGAGGGTTCGAGAAGTTTGGCCCCCGTCGTATCCACTGGTGCTAATTATGGAGCTGTGCGCCAGATATTTGGAGTTCAGAGGACACAACCCTGTTTCCCCCGGCCGCGGGAAGGACTCCCTTCCAAAAGTGCTAGACACAGGGCATTCACATTATATGTGAAGTCTCTGGAAAAGCCTTCAATCCTTGAAATGTCATGGGTAACCTCATGTCTAACTTCCATTTCTATTGCTGCAGTTTTCCTTCTTCTGCTCCTTTGGGGCCTCTACTCCTAGCTTCCACCCTGCCATCCTCCTCGAAACTTTGTAACAAGGTGTTCCACTGAGTCTCACCTCTCCCTCTGGCCACTCCTTCTCTGACTCTTCTTTCTCCACCCACTCCCTAAAACGTGGGTGCTCCCCTAGTTTCTGTTTTTATCCCTCTTCTCTCCAGACACTAGCCCTGATCTCATTCACTTCCTGGCCCTCAACTTTCCTCTTGCCAGGAAGTTGCCTCTACCAGCACTCCAGCACCGCAAGGCTGAATTTACATTCTATTCACTTTACACAGAGCCTCTTCCTTCGCTCCTTTACTTCACAGCTCCTCTTTTTGTTTCCATTTTTAAAGTCATTGTTTATTCTAGACAGGGAATCCTGGCAGGGATGAAGGTGGACTAGACACCCAAGGTCCCCTCTGAGACTTTCTGAGTCTAGAGAGTGATTCCAAGCTGAGACTTTGACTCGGTCTCCTGTCTCCAGCTTCTTGGGGAAGGAAATTAACTTCACCCTCCCCTCTAATTTAACACTTAATCACATTTTATCCTGTATTGTAACTTTCTGCATATATGTCTCCTCTGACCCTTCTGATCATAAGTTCCTTGAGGGAAGGCTCCACATCTTTACATCTTTGTCTCCTGCCCTATGGTACCAAGCACAATATCCTACCAATAATATGCCCTTGGTCACTGAATTTTCTTTTGCATTAAATTTCCCTCTAAACCACCCTATGGCAGATTCAGGTTTAATTTTTAAAATTCACCCTAATGTCAATGTTCAGATCAGGCTCACAGTGGCTCATACCTGTAATCCTAGCACATTGGGAGGCCAAGGCAAGAGGACTGCTTGAGCCAAAGAGCTTGAGACCAGCCTAGGCAACATAGTGAGATCTTGTCTCTACAAAATAACTTAAAAATTGGCTGGGTGTGGTGGTGCATGCCTGTGATCCCAGCTACTCTGGAGGCTGAGGCAACAGGATCACCTGACTCCAACTCAAAAAAAAAAAAAAAAAGTTTCACTGGTATTTCATCAGCTATACAATAAAGATGAAACCCCTAGATTGACATTCAAAGTTTGCCAAGATGTACGAGTTACCTTTCCTTTCTTATGACCTGCCACACCTGTGTTCCTTCTTTGGCCTTCAAAGCTTTCTTCAGTACTTCTCCTTGCAAATCCAATGCCTTCATTCCTGTTTGTGGCCTGAAGACTTCAAATGCCACTTCTTCCAAAAGGCTTGCTTCTTCAACTCCTCTGAAAGCAATCTCTCCCAGTCAAGGCCACACAACATCTTCTTTTGACAGCACCATGCAGGAATTGTGTCTGTATATGTATCCTCTACTGGCATACACATGTCGGAAATGTTTGGGTTCAATTCCAGACAACTGAAAAAAAGCAAAATATCACAATAAAACTAGACATATGAATGTTTTGGTTCCCCAGTGTGTGTAAAAGTTATGTTTGTACTATCTGATAGTCTATTAAGTGTGAGATAGCATTGTGCTTTAAAAAAATTGTATGTAGCCTAATTTTAAAACATTGTATTGCTAAAATGTTAACAATCATCTCAGTCTTCAGCAAGTAGTAATCCTTTGGTTGGTGGGGGTCTTGTCTCGGTGTTTTAGTTTTTTTTTTTGAGTTGGAGTCTCACTCCATCACCCAGACTGGAGCGCAGTGGCCGCTCCCGGCCACCGCAGCCTCAACCCGCTGTGCTCTGGCGATCCTTTCGCCTCAGCCTTCCAAGTAGCTGGAACTACAGGCCTGCACTACCATGTCCAGCTACTTTTTTGATTTATTGTAGAGATGAGGTCTTGCCAAGTTACCCAGGTGGGTCTCGAACCTGCGGGCTCAGGCAATCCACTCACCTCAGCCTCCCAAAGTACGGGATTACAGGCTGAGCCACCGAGCCCAGCTTGTCTTGGTGTTGATGGCTAATCATGGTGATGGATGCTGAAGGTTGGGGTGGCCATGGCAATTTCTTAAAATAAGGCAGTGAAGTAGGCCACAATTTCCTTTCATGAAAAATTTCTCGGTAGCATGCAATGCTGTTTGATTGCATTTTACTGACAGTAGAACATCTTTCAAAATTGGAGGCAATCCTCTCAAACCCTGCTGCTGCTTTATCAACTAAGTTCCTGTAATATTGTTTTTTTTTTTTTTTGAGTTGGAGTCTCATTCTGTTGCCCAGATTGGAGTGCAATGGCCGCTCCCGGCCACCGCAGCCTCCATCTGCTGCGCTCCGGCGATCCCTCCACCTCAGCCTTCCGAGTAACCGTAATTACAGGCGCTCGCTACCACACCCAGCTAATTTTTTATTTATTGTAGAGATGAGGTCTCACCAAGTTGCCCAGGTGGGTCTCGAACCCGCGGGCTCAGGCAATCCACTCACCTCAGCCTCCCAAGGGGCGGGATTACAGGCTGAGCTACCGAGCCCGGCTTCCTATAATATTCTAACTTCTTTAATCCTTTGTTGTCATTTCAATAATGTTCACAGCATCTTCACCAAGAGTAGATTCCATCTCAAGAAACCACTTTTCGTTGAGCGCCATGGCTCATGCCTATAATCCCAGCACTTTTGGAGGCAGAGGCCAGAGGATTGTTTGAGCCCAGGGGTTCGAGACCAGCCTAGACAATTTAGCGAGACCTTATCTCTACAATAAGTAAAAAAATTAGCCAGTCCTGGTGGAATGCATCTGTAGTTCGAGCTGCTTGGAAAGCCGAGGCATAAGGATCACCTGAGCTCAACAGGTCCAGGTTGCGGTGGTCGTGAGTGTGCCACTGCACTCCAGCCTGGACAACAGAGTGTGACTCTGACTCAAAAACACACACACACAAAACCAAACTTTGTTTATCCATAAGAGGCAACTCTTCTACCATTCAAGTTTTTTTAGATTAAAAAACATAGTTTATTTAAAAGTAAATTAGTAGCCAGGTGTGGTAGTTCCAGCTACTTGGAAGGCTGAGGTGGAAGAATCGCCAGAGCCCAACAGGTCGAGGCTGCAGTGATCGGGAGCATGCCACAGCCAGGCACAGTGGCTCACACCCATAATATCAGTACTTTGAGAGGTCGAGGTGAGAAGATTGCCTGAGCCCATGGGTCTGAGACCTGCCTGGGCAACTTGGTGAGACCTCATCTCTACAATAAATCAAAAAAATTAGCCGGGCTTGGTAGCGCGTGCCTGTCGTTCCAACTACTTGGAAGGCTGAGGTGAAAGGACTTCCTGAGCCCAGCAGGTAGAGGCTGTAGTGGCCGTGAGCATGCCACTGCCCTCCAGTCTGGGTGACAGAGTTAGACTCCAATCTCAAAAAAAAAAAGAGTGCAGCAATTCTTTTTTTTTTTTTTGGAACTGAAGTCTCACTCAGTTGCTCAGACTGGAGTGCAGTGGCTACTTCCGGCCACCACAGCCTCGACCTGCTGGGCTCTGGCGATCCTTCCCTCTCAGCCTTCCAAGTAGCTGGAACGACAGGTGCGCGCTACCAAGCCCGGCTAATTTTTTTGATTTTTATTGTAGAGATGAGGTCTCGCCAAGTTGCCCAGGCGGGTCTCGAACCTGCGGGTTCAGGCAATTCACTCACCACAGCCTCCCAAAGTCACGGGATTACAGGCTGAGCCACCGAGCCCGGCCGAGTGCAGCAATTTAATCACATGTATTCAATTTATGAATTCAAGCAATTCAATCAAGTCATATGTTTAGGGTTCAATTTTAATTCTAGTTCTGATATATCTGCCACATCTGCATTTACTTCCGTCACTGAAGTCTTGAGCCACCTCAAAGTCACCCATGAGGGTTAGAATCAGCTTCCTCAACACATCAACACATTCTTTATGTCTTTTTTTTTTTCTTTTTAGTTGGAGTCTCACTCTTGTGGCCCAGTGACACACTCACGGCCACTGCAACCTCGACCTGCTGGAACACATTCTTTTTACCTCTTTATACCATGTCTCCAAACTTGATGCAGACTTGACATCATGTCTCCATGTCTTACCATTTCCCTATAACTAACAGTGGACTGTGTTAATGACCACTTGTAAAAAATAAGGAAACTTGAGCTCAGAAAGGTGAAATTGTAAACAGACGTGCTGTCATTCAGGCTTTGTTCTATTTACAGAGCACAGGCAGAGCAGATTTAGTATAATTTTTAAGGCCCTCAGATTTTCAGAATGGTCAATGGACATTGGCTTTAATTTAAAGTCACCAGCTACATTAACCCCTAACAAGAAAGTCAGCTTGTGCTTTGAAGCTTTGAAGTCAGGTGCTGACGGCTCCTGTCTAACTGGGAAAGTCCTAGATGGCATCTTCTTCCAACAGAAGGCTGTTTCATCTACACTGAAAATCTGTTGTGTAGGGTACTCACTTCCATCTATGATTTTTTTTTTTTTTTTGAGTTGGAGTCTCACTGTCGCCCAGAATGCAGTGCAGTGGCCGCTCCCAGCCACCGCAGCCTCGACCAGTTGGGCTCCGGTGATCCTTCCGCCTCAGCCTTCCGAGTAGCCGGAATTACAGGCATGGGCTACCATGCCCGGCTGATTTTTTTATTTATTGTAGAGATGAGGTCTCGCTGCCCAGGCGGGTCTCGAACCCACAGGCTCAGGCAATCCACTCACCTCAGCCTCCCAAAGGCGCGGGATTACAGGCTGAGCCACCAAGCCTGGCTTTTTTTTTTTTTTTTGAGTGAAATTTTGTTTTATTAAATAGTATATTGCCAGTATTATAATAGTATCCCGGACATACTATGGAATATATATACACACACACAAATTCAGCATGCATCTATACATGTATTTGTCAGATGAGGGGATGAATAATGTTGGACTACCATCTATGATCTTAGCTAGATCTTCTGGATAACTTGCTGCGGCGTCCCCATCAACACTTACTGCTTCACTTTGAGCTTTTATGTTCTAGAGATGAATTCTTTCCTTAAACCTCATAAACCAGCCTCCGTTAGATTCAAACTTTTCTTCTGCAGCTTCCTCACCTCTCTCAGCCTCTTGGAATTGAAGAGGGTTAGGGCCTTGCTCCGGATTGGGTTTTGGCTTAAGGGAATGTTGTGGCTGGTTTGATCTTCTATCCAGACCACTCAAACTTTCTTCCTATCAGTAAGAAGACTGTTCTGCTTTCTTATCATTCCTATGTTCACTGGAGTAGCACTTTTAATTTTCTTCCAGAATGATTTCTTTGCATTTATAACTTGACTAGCTATTTGGTGCAAGAGGCTTAGCTTTTGGCCTATCTTGGCTTTTAACCTGCCTTCCTGGCTAAGCTTAATTATTTCTAGCTTTTGACTTACAGTGAGAGAAGTACAACTCTTCCTTTCACTGAACCGTTAGAAGACTTAGAGGCGATTATTGGGTTAGTTTTTTTTCTTTGTTTTTTTTTTTTTAATAGGGACAAGGTCTTGCCTGTTGCCCAGGCTCATTTTCAACTCCTGGCCTCAAGAGATCCTCCTACCTCAGCCTCCCAGAGTGCTGGGACTACAGGTGTGAGCTACCACATCCAGCCCCATTGTGGGGTTATTAATCGGCCTAAATTCAATTACTGTTGTATTTCAGAGAATAAGAAGTCCCAAGGAGAGGCAGAGAGACAGGAAAATGGCCGGTCTGTCAGGCAGTTAGAACATAGAACATTCATCCATTAAGTTTACTGTCTTAGAGATAAGGAGCGGGGGCTCAGTCTGTAATTCCAGCACTTTGGGAGACTGAGGCAAGAGGAATGCCTGAGCCTGGGGGTTCGAGACCAGCCTGGGCAACATGGTGAGATCTTGTCTCTACAGTAAGTCACAAAAACTAGACGGGCGTGGTGGTGTGCATCTGTGGATCCAGCTACTTGGAAGGCTGAAGTAGAAGGATCATCTGAGCCCAGCAGGTCGAGGCTGTGGTGACTATGAGTGTGCCACTGCACTCCAGCCTGGACAACAAAAGAGTGAGACTCAAAAAAAAAAAGTTTGCTGTCTTATATCGGCATGATTCACGGTACCCCAAATCAATTACAATAGTAACATCAACATCAAAGATCACTCATCACAGGTCACCATTACAGATATTATAATAATAAAACAGTTTTTCTGGGCACGGTGGCTCAAGCCTATAATCCCAGCACTTTGGGAGGCTCAGGTGAGAGAATTGCCTGAGCCCACTCGTTCGGGACTAGTCTGAGCAACTTGGCAAGACTTTATCTCTACAATAAATAGAAAAATCAGGCGCATGCCTGTAGTTCCCATTACTTGGAAGGCTGAGGCGGAAGGATCACCTGAGGTCAGCAGGTTGAGGCTGGAGTGGCTGTGAGCATGTCACTGCACTCCAGCCTGGGTGACAGAGTGAGACTCCAACTCAAGAAAGTAATAATAATAACAATAATTTAAAAGTTTGAAATATTGTGAAAATCACTGACATGTGGACCAGAGACACACAAAGTGAGATCATGCTGTTGGAAAAATGGCACTAATAGAATTGCCTGAGGCAGACTTGCCACAAATCTTCAGTTTGTAAAAAATGCAGTACCTAGCTGGGCTTGGTGGCTCAGCCTGTAATCCCGCGCCTTTGGGAGGCTGAGGTGAGTGGATTGCCTGAGCCTGCGGGTTTGAGACCCGCCTGGGCAGTAAGACCTCATCTCTACAATAAATCAAAAAATCAGCCGGGTATGGTAGCGCATGCCTGTAATTCCGGCTACTTGGAAGGCTGAGGCGGAAGGATCGCCGGAGCCCAACAGGTCGAGGCTGCCCAGCAGGTCAACAGAGTGAGACTGCACTCCAGTCTGGGCGACAGAGTGAGACTCCAACTCAAAAAAAAAAAAAAGAAAAAAATGCAGTATCTGTCAGGCATGGTGGCTCATACCTGTAATCCCAGCTCTTTGTGAGGTGGAGTCAAGAGGATTGCCTGAGGCCAAGGGTTCCAGACCAGCCTGGGCAACTTGGCGAGACCTCATCTCTATAATAAATCAAAAAATTAGACAGGTGTGGGACACATGCCTGTAGTTCCAACTACTTGGAAGGCTGAGAGGTGGAAGGATTGCCCGAGCTCAGCTGGTTGAGGCTGTGGCGGCCGTGAGCGAGCATGGCGGCAATAGAGTGAGACTCCATCTCAAAAAAAAAAAACAAAAAAAAAGCTTTACTGGGAAGCCTAAAATGACAATATGCAAAGCTAGGTTGTATAAGAAAGGACTTGGAAAATTCTTTTGAGTCTCTTGAACACTTAAGACACCTGAAGAAGAAAGAAAAAGTCTGAGTTTCTTATTGGATGGGTTAAATAACAATGTATGCTGTTATGTGACCTGTGACTTTACAATTGTCTATTCTGAACTAGTTAACTAAAGGCCTGCTTCCAGGTAGTTTCCTCTGATCATGACCAAGTACTAAATACCAATAAATATTTGAGATACCTACCATTTATATGCATCTTGTTTTTTTCCTCAGACCTGGAAAAAATAAGCAATGTTTTAGCAAGTGATCATTTTTTTTTTTTTGAGTTGGAGTCTCACTCTGTCGCCCAGACTGGAGTGCAGTGGCCGCTCTCGGCCACTGCAGCCTCAACCTGCTGGACTCTGGAGAGCCTTCCGCCTCAGCCTTCTGAGTAGCAGGAATTACAGGCATGCGCTACCACGCCTGGCTGATTTTTTGATTTTATTGTAGAGATGAGGTCTCACCAAGTTGCCCAGGCGGGTCTTGAACCCACGGGCTCAGGCAATCCACTCACCTCAGCCTCCCAAAGCACGGGATTACAGACTGAGCCACCAAGCCCGGCTCATTTTTTGTTTTTTAGTTGGAGTCTCAATCCATCGCCCAGTCTGGAGTGCAATGGCACACTCATGGCCACCCCAGCGCTGACCTGCCGGACTCCAGTAATCCTTCTGCCTCAGTCATCCAAGTAGCTGGAACTACAGGTGCATGCTACCACACCCAGATAATTTTTGATTTATTGTAGAGATGAGGTCTCACCAAATTGCCCAGGTTGATCTCAAACCCCTGAGCTCAGGCAATCCTCTCGCCTCTGCTTCCCAAAGTGCTGGGATTACAGGCTTGAGCCACAGCACCTGGCTTTAATTTTTTTTTTTTTTGAGTTGGAGTCTCACTCTGTCGTCCAGGCTGGAGTGCAGTGGTACGCTCAGGGCCACGGCAGCCTTGACCTGCTGGACTCAGGTGATCCTTCCGCCTCAGCCTTCCAAGTAGCCGGAGCTACAGGCGCGCGAAAGCACGCCCAGCTGATTTTTTATTGTAGAGACGAGGTCTCAACAAGTTGCCCAGACTGGTCTCGAACCCGCGGACTCAGGCAATTCACTCACTTCAGTCTCCCAAAGTGCTGGGATTACAGGCTGAGCCACCGAGCCCAGTTATCATTCTTTACTTTCTTTATACAGATCCTTATGATCCCTCAGACAGTTCCTTCTGGAACGAATTTTCCTCTTCTCCCCCAGCCAGCCTCAGTGGTTTTACCTTTTCAGGCTCTGGGACTAGACAGGAAATAAGATGTGTGAGTGTTTTTTCATTGGGATCTGATATTATTGGTTGGATCATCTCTGTGACCCAGTCTTTAAGAAAGAAAAGAAGCTGGGCTCAGTGGCTCAGCATGTAATCCCGCGCCTTTGGAAGGCTGAGGTGAGTGGACTGCCTGAGCCTGTGGGTTCGAGACCCGCCTGGGCAACTTGGCGAGACCTCATCTCTACAATAAATCAAAAACTAGCTGGGCATGGTAATGCACACCTGTAGTTCCAGCTACTTGGAAGGCTGAGGCGGAAGGATCGCAAGAGCCCAGCAGGTCGAGGCTGCGGTGGCCGGAAGCGGCCACTGCACTCCAGTCTGGGCGACAGAGTGAGACTCCCACTCAAAACAAAAAAAAAAAAAAGGAAGAAAAGATAGGAAGAGGCACAGACACTAACAATTACTGAGCTCCAGCAAGAATTCAGAATAGCCAGGTGCGGTGGCTCAAGTTTGTAATCCCAGCACTTTGGGAGGCCAAGGCGAGAGGATTGCCTGAGTCTAGGGGTTTGAGACCAGCCTGGGCAACTTGGTGAGATCTCGTCTCTACAATAAATAAAAAAATTAGCTGGGCATGGTGGCGCATGCCTGTAGTTACAGCTACCCGGAAAGCTGAGGTGGAAGAACTGCCTGAGCCCAGCAGGTCGAGGCTTCGGTGGCCGTGAGCATGCCACTGCATTCCAGCCTGGGCAGCACAGTGAGACTCCAACTCAAAAAAAATAAAATAAAAGAATTCAGACTATGTCTGTTGTCTCATGTAACTCTAGCCACAAGCTTGTGAAGTAGTCTATCATGTCCCCACTTGGCTGGCAAGAAAACTGAGTCTCGAAACGTGTGTTGGCCAAGGTCAGACAGCTTAGTAATATGCTAAGTAAGGATTCAAACCTAGGTAGGAATGACTCCAGTGTAGAAACTTCACCACACCAGTGATGACAGAAGGACATGAATATGTAAGACGAGCTGATGGAACTGATGGCACAAGGAACTGATGCTTAAAGCAGATATTATTAATTGAGAGTGAGAAACATAACTGTCAAGTGACCTATCATTGGTGGGCTAGGGCATTCCTCCTTATAGGAGAGGATCCATGGAAAGCCAAGTTGTCACCTGGCTAAGACAGCTAGAATCTGAGCAAAAGGAACCAGTGAAAAGATGAATCACCGAACCACTCTACTCAAAGAAAATCTGCTGGTCTGGGCTCAAATTTCTTCCCTCCCTCTTTCTTTCTTTCTTTTTTTTTTGAGTTGGAGTCTCACTCTGTCACCCAGACTGGAGTGCAATGGCTGCTCCCGGTCACCTCAGCCTCGACCCGCTGGGCTCCGGCGATCCTTCCGCCTCAGCCTTCCAAGTAGCTGGAACTACAGGCGCGCGCTACCACGTCTGGCTAATTTTTGATTTATTGTAGAGATGAGGTCTCGCCAAGTTGCCCAGGCGGGTCTCGAACCCGCGGGCTCAGGCAATCCACTCACCTCGGCCTCCTAAAGTGCTGGGATTAGAGGCTGAGCCACCGAGCCCGGCCTTCCCTCGCTCTTTCATTCAGTAAATATCTATTTACCATCTGTGTGTACCAGGCGCTGTGCTTGGCTCTGGAAAGCCAGTGATGAAGCTACCAGCCTAGCAGAGCATGGCAGGTTGCCACTGGCTGAGCACATTCCTTCCTCCCCCATGCCTTGTATTTTTGGTTCAGTTAAGACCTCCTCCTTCTGTTGCCATACTCTCTTGACTCTTGCATCAGCTATGTTGAGGCCACTGATTGGCCAAAGCTATTTTTATTCCTCAATCACATTCCAGTTTTCAGGATATGTCTAGATTGGATTTGAGATGTTTGTGAGGTTTCTTCAGCTTTAGATTCTCTCAGACTATGACCCTAATGTGATTCTCATTTGTTCTGTATTCCTTCTTCCTGAATTAACTTTCTAATCCTAAATTCTGGGATCACTTTACTGTAAAAACCTGCTGTTCCCCAGATGTCATTTTCTGAGCTTTTCTTATTGTTTTCCTCCCCCAATCCCCAATCTCAATACAATTCCTGTGGGGGGCAGGGGGGCTTTCAGGAAAGAAGTCTATACCAATTGGTTTGATAAAGCCAAAGGTGACCCATCCTCCAGGACCTATTGACACGTTCATTTAATTCCAGATTAAGCAGGCATTGTGCTAGGTAATGAAGAGAGGGCCTTCCTGCTAGGAGCTGACAGGCCCAAGCTGTCAAACTACATACCAAAATTGAAATTGTGCCCTGGAGTTGTGCCTTAGGGGGTAGGCTCCTGGAAACAGAACCAACTATCTCCTAAGAGCAGTTTCCAGGAGTTGGGCAACTTGGGTGCTAGTTTTTAACCAAGTGACTCAAATTGAAATTTTTTAAGCTCTTAGAATCTTTTTCTTTATCTGTAAAACAAAGAAATTAAAATTAGCTCTAACCTTCCAGAGCCAGGATGGAGAGAACTGGTGTTGGATTATTCATAAAATTCGCTATCCTCAGTTACATACCGAAGACAGAAACAATCAGGTTTGGAAAAAGCGTACCTCTCTAAATAAATAAAATATGGAAACTAACTCTGGTGAGCTGTGATTGTGCCACGGCACTCCAGTCTGGGCTACAGAGTGAGACCCCGACTCAAAAAAGGAAGGGAAAAAAAAAAAAAGAAAGAAAACTAACCCGCTGCATACTTTCGGCAAATTGCTTAGTCCCAGTTGTTTTGTTTAGTCTGCTGAGTGAACCCTCAACACCCCCTGCAGGCCATTCCCTGTTACTTCTCAGCCGGAACGGACTGGGAAAGAGCTGCCTGAAACCTTTTAAGTTTATAGCATCGTCAGGTCCCTTGTCACCGCCGGAAGGTCTTGAAAAGAGGCCAGCTAAGTAAAGATCATGTGGTTGCGAAAGATTCCGCCTGCTGCCATTAAGGACCAGACTCACAAAAGACTTCACAACCCGAATGCACTTCCCATGGTTTGGCTTTCTCTCTTTCGGGCAGGAAGCCTGAGGCCCAGAGAAAAGAAGGAATTTGTCCAAGGCCCAAGGCCCCCCAGAGAGCTGGCCAGAGTGGCGACTAGAATCTTGAGGTCCTGGGCCCTAGTCCAGGACCACCTACACCTTAAAAGGCTGGCCCCAGGCACATTTCCAGAAAGAACAGCTTCTGCCCTTCCTCTGGTCTCATTCTCCCCCACCTCCCACCCCTCCACTCGTATCACTTTTTCAGAGAACCACCATGAGGCCTGTCCCGGGAGCAACGCCCCTGGCCCTTGCCGCCATCCTGCCCTGCCTCTCCCTGCCCCCAAAGACGTCTGTACCCAACTTCCTCCAAAAAAAGGCCAGACTTGGAATCAGGGTATCAAAACTGAAGGTTGCAGTTCTAACCCTTTTTGGGTGAACCGGGGGCAAGCCACTTCGCCTCTCTGAACCCGTTTCCTGCTGTAGGAATGGGACAATAGTTTACCTCCACCACGTTGTTGTGAAAATGAGGGAAATGCATGCAAACCCCTTAGCAAGGCTCAACGCAGATTAAGCGGTCAATAAACTGTAGTTCTTATTTGCATTGTTACTGTTCTTAAAGTATCTAGCTCAGCGACTGGCAGATGGTGGGTGTTCAAGTAAGGTGGTTATAGCCATTAATATTTAAGAGTTTGGAGCACCGAGTCTGGCATTCAGTAGCAGTCTAATAAATGGTGGCTAGTATTATGTACTTATTTTTGATCCACGGGCAGCCAGTACAGCTTCAGCGACAACATCGACAAGAAAACTGCAAAACGCACTTTTTGCTCAGCAACAGGCTCCTCTTACGTAAACCTCAGCGACCAATGAACAGGGAGGGGGCGGGGCTTCTCGGCAGCCAATAGTAACCCGCAGCGGCGCGCAGGATAGGCCCAGGTGGGTTTCCAGGCTGACCACGGAAGCGAACGCCCGCGGCTGTTTGAGGGGCGGGGAGTGTGTCCGACTCCCCCGGCCTCTGCGTATCAACCGGGTTCTGATTGGCGCGGGTCGCAATGGCCCGCCCCTTAGCCTGCCCCGCCCCGCCTCCGCGGGAGGTGCCCGGCTCTGCCCCGTTTCCTTTTCATTCTTTCCCCTCCCTTTTCCTTTCCTTTTCTTTTCTCCTTTTTGTTGGCGGAGTGGTCTCGCTCTGTCGCCCAGGCTGGAGTGCAGTGACATGATCATGGTTTACTGCAGTCTCCATCGGGGTTTCTTTGGAGCGGTGGTCGGGGTAATCTCGCTATGGGTCTTGCTCTGTAGCCCAGGCTGGACCCAAGCGACCTTTTCTTTTAAATAAACGTTTGATCTTAGTTTTATGTTTTTCCTTCCAAATTATAAGTAGTTTATATTTATGGCAGAAAATTTAGAAAATACAGAAAAGTATAAAGGTAAAAGAGAAATAACCCAAAATTATATTTTCCCTTTTGTGTTTTATTTAAAAGCATCTAATTTTTTCAGGATTTCTTTCCTGAGCTGTTTGTTTGTGCTGTATTGTAACAGTGTAAAACCGGAAGTGATCAAATGCCCATCAAAGGAGACTGATTGGAGTAATAAATGAATACGTCCACACAAGGGTGGTTCATAAGCAAAGAAGCCGAAGAGGGTAGTTCTGTGTGCTCTAAAATAGAAAAGGTGCGCGGGATTGTTTAGGTTAAAACAAAACAAAACATTCATCTACCACCAAGGATGGGGTAAAAAGAAAACAAAACTAACACAAGTTGCACAATGGTACATACAGAAACATCTAATACATGTTTACCTGGTTACACAAGGGAAACAAAAATCAGGAAAGGTGTACAGTTTGTTTCTTTTTTATTTACCCTTTTTTTTTTGAGTTGGAGTCTCACTCTGTCGCCCAGACTGGAGTGCAGTGGCCGCTCCCGCCACCACAGCCTCGACCTGCTGGAACAATAGCGCGCGCTACCACGCCCGGCTGATTTTTTTATTTTTATTGTAGAGATGAGGTCTCGCTGCCCAGGCGGGTCTCGAACCCGTGGGCTCAGGCAATCTACTCACCTCAGCCTCCCAAAGGCGCAGGATTACAGGTTGAGCCACCGAGTCCAGCTTTCTTTCTTTTTTTTTTTTTTTGAGATAGAGTCTCACCTTGTCGCCTAGGCTGGAGTGCAGTGGCACACTCATGGCCACCCCATCGTCGACATGCTGGGCTCTGGCGATCCTTCTGCCTTAACCTTCCAAGTAGCTGGAACTACAGGTGCGCGCTACCATGCCCGGCTAATTTTTGATTTATTGTAGAGACGAGGTCTGGCCAAGTTGCTCGGGCGGGTCTCGAAATTTCGGGCTCAAGCAATCCACTTTCCTAGGCCTCCCAAAGTGCTGGGATTACAGGTTTAGCCACCGAGCCGGCCTTCCTTCCTTCCTCCCTCCCTCCCTTCCTTCCTTCCTTCCTTTCTTCCGTCTCACTCTGTCGCCCAGACTGGAGTGCAGTGGCCACTCCCGGCCACCGCAGCCTCGACCTGCTGGGCTCCGGCGATCCTTCCGCCTCAGCCTTCCGAGTAGCCGGAATTACAGGCATGCGCTACCACGCCAGGCTGATTTTTTGATTTATTGTAGAGATGAGGTCTCCCCAAGTTGCCCAGGCGGGTCTTGAACCCGCGGGCTCAGGCAATCCACTCACTTCAGCCTCCCAAAGTGCGGGGATTACAGACTGAGCCACTGAGCCCGGCTTTTTTTTTTTTCAAAGAGACTGGTTCTCACTACTATGTTGCCTAGGCTGGTCTGGAACTCCCAGCTTCAAGCGATCCTGTCTCTAAAAAATAAAAATAGATAAGTAAATAGTCTGACTGCAGTGGCTCATGCCTATAATCCCAGCACTTTGGGAGGCTGAGGTGAGAGGATTGCCTGAACCCACGGGTTCAAGACCAGCCTGGGCAATTTGGCGAGACCTCATCTCTACAATAAATCACAAACACACAAAAATAGCCGGGTGTGGTAATGCGTGGCTGTAGTTCCAGCTACATGGAAGGCCGAGGTTGAAGGATCACCTGAGTCCAGCAGGTAGAGCCTTCGGTGGCCGTAAGCGTGCCACTACACTCCAGCCTGGGCAACACAATGAGACTCTGACAAAAAAAAAAAAAAAAGTAAATAAATCCTAACCCCATTACCAAGAGAGAAGCAATGCTAACACTTTTGTTTTTATTCTTTGCATATATGACATATTGCTATTATATGTTTATTCTGTTTTTAATTTATGCTTATTTTAGAGCATGTAAATAACATACAGTTGTATAGTCTGCTTTTCCACTTAACACATTTTATAATAATTTTCATGAGATAAAACTCATATAAAAATATCATATTGGCCAGGTACCATGGCTAAAGCCTGTAATCTTGGCACTTTAGGAGGCCAAGGTGAGAGGAATGCCTCAGTCCAGGGTTTTGAGACCAGTGTGGGCAACTTGGCGAGACCTCATCTTTACAAAAATTTAGCTGGGTGTGGTGGCATGTGCCTGTAGTTCCAGCTACTTGGAAGATTGAGGCAGAAGGATAACCTGAGCCCAGCAGATCGAGGCTGCGGTGGCCGTGAGCGTGCCACTGCACTCCAACCTGGGCGACAGAGTGAGACTCCAACTCAAAACAAACAAACAAACAAACAAAAAAGCCCTAAAAAATATCATATTATAGCTGGGCTCGGTGGCTCAGCCTGTAATCCCACGCCTTTGGGAGGCTGAGGTGAGTGGATTGCTTGAGCCCGCGGGTTCGAGACCCGCCTGGGCAGCGAGACCTCATCTCTACAATAAATCAAAAAATCAGCCAGGCGTGGTAGCGCGCGCCTGTAATTCCAGCTACTCGGAAGGCTGAGGCGGAAGGATCGCCGGAGCCCAGCAGGCGAGGCTGCGGTGGCCGGAAGCGGCAACTGCACTCCAGTCTGGGCAACTGAGTGAGACTCCAACTCAAAAAAAAAAAAAAAAAAATCATATTATACTGTATCCCTGATTACTGGAATTCCTAAAAACAATTCATGAGCTGAAGGCCATGAACACACATATTCATATTCAAGACCCTTCCTCCTTTATTTGAGTCAGGGTCTCACTCTGTCACCCAGGCTGGGGTGTAGTGACACAGTCACAGCTCACTGCAGCCTTGATCTCCTGGGCTCAGGTGATCCTGCTTCAGCCTCCCAAGTTGCTGGAGACTACAGGTGTGTACCACCAGCTAGTTTATTTTTTATTTTTTATGTTTATGTATTTATTTATTTTTTGAGTTGGAGTCTCACTCCGTTGCCCAGACTGGAGTGCAGTGTTCACTCCTGGCCACCACAGCCTCGCCTGCTGGGCCCTGGCGATCCTTCCAACTCAGCCTTCTGAGTAGCTGGAATTACAGGCATGCACTACCACGCCTGACTGATTTTTTGATTTGTTGTAGAGATGAGGTCTCGAACCGGCGGGCTCAGGCAATCCACTCACCTCAGCCTCCCAAAGGCGTGGGATTACAGGCTGAGCCACCGAGCCCGGCTCCAGCTAATTTAAAAAAAAAATGCTTGCAGAGATGAAGTCACACTATGTTGTCTAGGCTAGTCTTGAACTCATGGGCTCAAGCAATCTTCCTGCCTTGGTCTCCCAAAGCGCTGAGATCAAAGGCATGAGCCACCATGCCCAGCCAAGCCCTCCCCACTTTTAAAACATTTTTTAAAATAGATCGGGTTGCTATGTTGCACAGGCTGGTCTTGAACTCCTGAGCTCAAGAGACCCTCCCGCCTCAGTCTCTGGAATAGCTGGGACTACAGGGATGGATCACTGTACCCAGCTTTAAGATTCTTGATACTAAGCCGGAAGGGGTGGTTACACATCTGTAGTCCCAGCTACTTGAGAAGCTGAAGTGATAGGATTGCCTGAGCCCAGGAAGTCAAGGCTGTGAGGAGCCATGATTGTGCGACTGCACTCCAGTCTGGGTAACACAGTGAGCCTCTGACTGAAAAAAAAAGACTTGATGTTAATTGTAAAACATTAAAAAGTTTGTTTCTGTGAACGTTATTGATGCCTATGATAGGCCTGGTGCTGTGCTTGGAGGGATGGGGGTATGGGGCAGAAGAGCTGAGTAATGCCTGAAATCTGGCTGCCAGGATCAAACAGGTGATGAGACTGAAGCAAATATAAATAGCTCAGATAAGCAAAGACATCCAAAAATAATCTGACCAAGTCACTACTTGGGTACACAACTATTTCTGGCTGCATTGTCCTAGTTGTAGTTAGACATGCAATGGGTCATAATTTGATTTACCAACATATTGTAGGTTATTCAAAACTCTGGATTTTGATAACTTAATATGATTTTTTTAAATTGGGAGATTTCATGTTTATGAATTCTCTTAGAAAACAGGAAGATCGGCTGGGTGTGATGGCTCAAACCTGTAATCCCAGCACTTTGGGTGGCAGAGGCGAGAGGATTGCCTGAGTCTGCGGGTTTAAGACCAGCCTGGGCAACTTGATGAGATCTCGTCCCTACAATTGAAAAAAAAAAAAAAAAAAAGCTGGGCTCGATGGCTCAGCCTGTAATCCCTCGCTTTTGGGAGACTGAGGTGAGTGGATTGCCTGAGCCCGCGGGTTCGAGACCCGCCTGGGCAGCGAGACCTCATCGCTACAATAAATCAAAAAATCAGCTGGGCGTGGTAGCGCATGCCTGTAATTTTGACTACTTGGAAGGCTGAGGCGGAAGGATCGCCGGAGCCCAGCAGGTCGAGGCTGCGGTGGCCGGGAGCGGCCACTGCACTCCAGTATGGGCAACAGAGTGAGACTCCAACTCAAAAAAAAAAAAAAAAATTGCTGGGCTCAGTGGCTCAGCATGTAATCCTGCGCTTTGAGAGGCCGAGGTGAGTGGATTGCCTGAGCCCGCGGGTTCGAAATCCGCCCGGGCAATTTGGCGAGATCTCATCTCTACAATAAATAAATAATTAGCCGGGAGTGGTAGAGTGCGCCTGTAATTCCGGCTACTTGGAAGGCTGAGGCGGAAGGATTGCCGACGCCCGACACCCAGCAGGTCGACCCTGGGGTGGCTGTGAGTATGCCACTGCACTCCAGGATAGGCGACAGAGTGAGACTCCAACTCAAAAAAAGAAGACAGAAAGATCGGCTGGGCACAGTGGCTCAAGCCTGTAATCCCAGCACTTTAGGAGGCGGAGGTGAGAAGATTACTTGAGCACAGGGGTTCGAGACCAGTGTGAGCAGCCTAGTGAGACCTCGTCTCTACAATAAATCAAAAATTAGCTGGGTGTGGTGGTGCATGCCTGTGGTTCCAGTTACTAGAATCTGAGGCAGAAGGATCACCCGAGCCCAGCAGATCAAGGCTGCGGTGGCC